>JBBDGP010001203.1:0-477500 GCA_037952835.1 Lithobates septentrionalis | reverse complement strand
TGGATCAATGCAAAAAAAAGTTTTAAAAATGGCTGTTTTTTTCAGGAACAGTGATTTTAATAATGCTTAAAGTCAAACAATAAAAGTGCAATATCCCTTTAAATTTTGTAGCTGGGGGGTGTCTATAGTATGCCTGTAAAGGGGCGCATGTTTCCCGTGTTTAGAACAGTCTGACAGCAAAATAACATTTCGAAGGAAAAAACCCATTTAAAACTACTCGCGGCTATTGCATTGCCGACAATACACATAGAAGTTCATTGATAAAAACGTCATGGGAATTCCCCACAGGGGAACCCCGAACCAAAATTTTTTTAAAAAATGACGTGGGAGTCCCCCTAAATTCCATACCAGGCCCTTCAGGTCTGGTATGGATATTAAGGGGAACCCCGGCCAAATTTTTTTTTTAAAATGACGTGGGGTTCCCCCTAAATTCCATACCAGACCCTTCAGGTCTGGTATGGATTTTAAGGGGAACCCGGCGCCAAAAAAAAACAAAAAATGGCGTGGGGTCCCCCCAAAAATCCATACCAGACCCTTATCCGAGCACGCAACCTGGCAGGCTGCAGGAAAAGAGGGGGGGATGAGAGTGCGCCCCCCCTCCTGAACCGTACCAGGCCACATGCCCCCAACATTGGGAGGGTGCTTTGGGGTAGCCCCCCAAAACACCTTGTCCCCATGTTGATGAGGACAAGGGCCTCATCCCCACAACCCTGGCCGGTGGTTGTGGGGGTCTGCGGGCGGGGGGGCTTATCGGAATCTGGAAGCCCCCTTTAACAAGGGGAGCCCCAGATCCCGGCCCCCCCGTGTGAAATGGTAAGGGGGTACTTACCCCTACCATTTCACTAAAAAACTGTCAAAAGTGTTAAAAATGACAAGAGACAGTTTTTGACAATTCCTTTATTTAAATGCTTCTTCTTTCTTCTATCTTCCTTCATCTTCTGGTTCTTCTGGTTCTTCTGGCTCTTCTGGTTCTTCCTCCAGCATTCTCGTCCAGCATCTCCTCCGCGGCGTCTTCTATCTTCTTCTCCTCGGGCCGCTCTGCACCCATGGCATGGGGGGAGGCTCCCACTCTTCTCTTCATCTTCTTCATCTTCTTCTCTTCTTCTTTTCTTCTCTTCTTCTCTTCTTCATTTTCTTCTCCGGGCCGCTCCGCAGCCATGCTGGCATGGAGGGAGGCTCCCGCTGTGTGACGGCGTCTCCTCGTCTGACGGTTCTTAAATAACGGGGGGCAGGGCCACCAGGTGACCCCGCCCCCCTCTGACGCACGGTGACTTGACGGGACTTCCCTGTGACGTCACGGGGAATGCCACAGGGAAGTCCCGTCATGTTCCGTGCATCAGAGGGGGGCGGGGTCACCGGATGGCCCCGCCCCCCGTTATTTAAGAACCGTCAGTCGAAGAGACGCCGTCACACAGCAGGAGCCTCCCTCCATGCCAGCATGGATGCGGAGCGGCCGGAGAAGAAAATGAAGAAGAGAAGAAGAGAAGAAGAGAAGAAGGAAGAAGAGAAGAAGATGAAGAAGAAGATGAAGAGAAGAGCGGGAGCCTCCCCCCATGCCATGGGTGCGGAGCGGGCAAAGGAGAAGAAGATAGAAGACGCCGCGGAGGAGATGCTGGACGAGAACGCCGGAGGAAGAACCAGAAGAACCAGAAGATGAAGGAAGATAGAAGAAAGAAGAAGCATTTAAATAAAGGAATTGTCAAAAACTGTCTCTTGTCATTTTTAACATTTTTGACAGTTTTTTAGTGAAATGGTAGGGGTAAGTACCCCCTTACCATTTCACACAGGGGGGAGGCCGGGATCTGGGGGTCCCCTTGTTAAAGGGGCTTCCAGATTCTGATAAGCCCCCCGCCCGCAGACCCCCACAACCACCGGCCAGGGTTGTGGGGGTGAGGCCCTTGTCCTCATCAACATGGGGACAAGGTGTTTTGGGGGGCTACCCCAAAGCACCCTCCCAATGTTGAGGGCATGTGGCCTGGTACGGTTCAGGAGGGGTCCCCCCTCGTTTCCCGCGGCCTGCCAGGTTGCGTGCTCAGATAAGGGTCTGGTATGGATTTTTGGGGGGACCCCACGCCGTTTTTTTTTTGTTGGCGCCGGGTTCCCCTTAAAATCCATACCAGACCTGAAGGGTCTGGTATGGAATTTAGGGGGAACCCCACATCATTTTTTAAAAAATTTTGGCCGGGGTTTCCCTTAATATCCATACCAGACCTGAAGGGCCTGGTATGGAATTTAGGGGGACTCCCACGTCATTTTTTTTTTTTTTTTGGTTCGGGGTTCCCCTGTGGGGAATTCCCATGCCGTTTTTATCAATGAACTTCTATGTGTATTGTCGGCAATGCAATAGCCGCGAGTAGTTTTAAATGGGTTTTTTCCTTCGAAATGTCATTTTGCTGTTTGACTGTTCTAAACACGGGAAACATGCGCCCATTTACAGGCATACTATAGACACCCCCCAGCTATGAAATTTAAAGGGATATTACACTTTTATTGTTTGACTTTAAGCATTATTAAAATCACTGCTCCTGAAAAAACGGCCGTTTTTAAAACTTTTTTTTGCATTGATCCATGTCCCCTGGGGCAGGACCCGGGTCCCCAAACACTTTTTATGACAATAACTTGCATATAAGCCTTTAAAATTAGCACTTTTGATTTCTCCCATAGACTTTTAAAGGGTGTTCCGCGGCATTCGAATTTGCCGCGATCACCCCAAATTGTTCGCTGTTCGGCGAACTTGCGAACAGCCAATGTCCGAGTCGAACATGAGTTCGACTCGAACTCGAAGCTCATCCCTAATCAGCACGTAGACTAGGCCACCAGAATTGTTGGGAAATGGCCCAAATGAGTTGATTCTTACCAGGGTGGCCAGCTGCCGTGGGAGAATGGTAAGTCTGGAGCACGGCAGTACTGAGACACTCTGGGACAAAGCAGCGGTCACAAGGTTTCTGAGGAGCATTGACCTGAGCAGCAAGAATTTTGTCACCCAAAGGAGAAGTAAGACAGGTGCGAACCGTAGCCAGAATACGATCAGGAGGAATCATAGGAACTGGAACCGACTCCAGCTTGGAAGTGGAGGAAAATTGTCGTGACAAGGCGTCAGCCCTTACATTCTTAGTACCGGGTAAGAATGAGACAAAGTAATTGAAACTTGACAAGAAAAGAGCCCATCATGCCCTTCTGGGAGAGAGACATTTATCCTCAGACAAGAATGTGAGATTCTTATGGCCAGTAAGAATGAGAACCAGCACAGTGGTACCTTCGAGGAGATGTCTCCATTCTTTCAGGGCTAAAATGATTTCCAACAGCTCTCTGTCACCAATCTCGTAATTGCACTCTGCAGGTGACAATTTCTTGGAAAAGTAGCCACAAGGATGCATAGCACTCTCAGAGGTAGAACGTTGAGACAGAAGGACGCAAACACCAGTCTCAGAAGCATCAACCCCATGGATAAAAGGTAACGTAGGATCAGGATGTGCCAACACAGGAGCAGAAACAAAGGCATCCTTGAGACTTTCAAAGGCCTTAATGGACTCCGGAGACCAACTCTGTCGGTTACCGTTTGTTCTGGTCATATCGGTCAGGGGCTTGATCAGAGACGAGAAGTTACGAATAAACTTCTGATAATAGTTGGCAAAACCCAGGAAACACTGCAGAGGACGTAAACCCATGGGTCGAGGCCACTGTAGGACTGCTGAAAGTTTCTCTGGGTCCATCGAAAAACCAGCAGTGGAAATAACAGCCCAGGAATTTAACCTGTTCCCGATGGAACTCATAATTCTCCAGTTTACAATAGAGATTGTTCTCTCTTAATTTCCGAAGCACATTACAGACATCTGTGTGGTGGCTCTCCAGGGACTTGGAAAATATGAGGATATCATCGAGATAAACCACCACATATAACTGCAACAAATCTCAGAGGACATCGTTAATAAATTCCTGGAAAACTGCTGGGGTGTTACAAAGGCCAAAAGGCATTACAAGGTACTCATAATGGCCTATTCTGGTATTAAACGCAGTTTTTCACTCGTCACCCTCCTTAATCCTCACGAGATTGTAAGCCCCTCTCAGATCATGCTTAGTGAAAACCGTTGCTCCCTTGAGGCGGTCAAATAACTCTGTAATCAACGGGATCGGGTAGGTATTCTTAATCGTGAAACGATTGAGACCCCTATAATCAATACAAGGTATCAGTTCACCGCTCTTCTTCTTCACAAAGAAGAAACCAGCACCAGCAGGAGACAAGTATTTGCAGATGAAATCCCGAGAAAGTGCGTCTGCAACATACTCCTCCATGGCTTTATCCTCCAAGACCGACAAAGGGTAAACTTGGCCACGAGGGGGAGTGGCACCAGGTTATAGGTCAATTGCGCAATCATACAGCCGGTGTGGAGGCAAACTACCGGCTTGACCTTTGTCAAAGACATCACTAAAATCACGGTACTCCTCTGGCAGGAGGAGAGAGTGAAGAGGTACACAGGACCTTGGCTACCTTCCGGAAGCATATTTCACTGCATTGTGGTGACCAGGAGAGAACCTTAGCACGGAGCCAATCAAAAAAGGGGTTGTGCCTCTGTAACCAAGGATAACCAATAACCAGTGGAAACTTAGGAGAGGAAATCATTTGGAATTGGATTATCTCATTGTGAAGAGCCCCTACGGCCATGGACAACAGAACCATCTCATGAGTCACATGTGCAGGTTGTAGAGGTTTCCCAACAAGAGCCTCAATGGCAAGTGGAGTGTCACCCAGCTGCAGTGGAATTGAGTGCTTTGATACAAAGGCAGCATCAATGAGCAGGCCTGCAGCCCCAGAGTCGATTAGAGCCTGTATCTTGATAGACGACTTAGCCCAAGAAAGGGTGACCGAAAACAGGGGCCTATCCTTCTGGATAACTGGGGATGAAACAACGCCACCTAAGGTCTGTCCATGACAGGACCTCAAAGTTTGGGTGTTCCCAGGACGGGTAGGACAAGAGTTCAAAAAGTGACCTGCCTTGTCACAATAAAGGCACAATCTCTCCCTCCTCCTAAAGGTTCTCTCAACCACAGAGAGACACGTGAAGCCCAAGTGCATGGGTTCATCTTCACTGACCGACTCGGTACCAGGAGGCATGGGAGGTGAGGGAGGCACGGGTGGGACTGTAAAGCTTGGAGGCATACGTACAGGAGGCTTCCGCAAGCGCTCCTTAAAAGAAAGTCTTTCTCTGAGTCTGGAGTCAATGAGGATGGCAAACGAAATCAAGCTCTCCAGCTCAGTGGGTATATCTCGGGCTGCTATCTCATCCTTGATGGAATCCGAGAGACCATGAGAAAAAGTAGCCATGAGGGCCTCATTGTTCCAAGCAAAATCTGCTGCCAGAGTACGGAACTCAATGACGTAGTCGGCAACAGTTCACATACTCTGTTTGATGGACATGAGGCACTTGGCAGCAGAAGCGGAGCGTGCGGGAAAGTCAAATGCCCTTTTAAAGGAGGCCACTAACTCAGGGTAACTCAAGACAACAGGTTTTTGCGTCTCCCATAGAGGGTTAGCCCAGGCCAAGTCTCTCTCAGAAAGCAAAGATATCACACCTACTTTGTGTCTGTCCGTGGGAAACGCCTGGGGCAGCATCTCAAAGTATATCTCAACTTGGTTGAGAAACCCTCTGCATTGAACTGGATCACAACTAAATCGCTGGGGAAGCGGGGCGGAAGCAGACATACCTCTTATAGAGGCAATACTCGAGGCGGGTGCCTGCACATATATTGGTGCAGCAGCAGGGATTAAACCTTTATTGGGTAATAAATGGCGGGTAAAAAAAACAAACTAACCAGCGTCACCCGTAACACTTATATGGTGATCAATGGGGAAATGGTTAACTAGGGGGCAATCATGGAGTTAAAACCTTTATTGGGTAGTATATGGTACCTGACGCTATAAAAAGCTGACGGTGAACCTAAATAACTAACTGGCTACCTAGCGTCACACGTGACACTTATACGGCGATCAGAAAAATGATCGCTTATTGACACTGGCAACAGGGGGAGAAAGAGTTAACTGGGAGGCAATCAAGGGGTTAAACCTTTATTAGGGGGGTTAGGGGTACCCTAGACTTAAAGGGGCCTACCACTAACTGCCCTAACACTTATAACAGTCACAAATTACACCAATGCAGTGATCAGTAAAAAAAAATAAAAACTGCTATTGGTGTCACTGTGACAGGGGGTGACATAGGGTTGCCACCTGTCCGGGATTCACCCGGACAGTTCGGGTTTTGAATCATGTGTCCGGGTTTCAGACCACCTTAAACCCGGACACATTATTCAGACCAGACTCTGGCTTCCCAGCAGGGTTGCTGTCTGTAGTTGTCTAAGCCAAGAGTGTAATGTGTTCTCAGTGTTCCCCCTTAAATCAGGGGTCCCAGAGCATTCCTTAGGTCAGAGTCCCTGAAATTCTCCCTTACATTAGTCTGCAGAGTCCCCCCTTAGAGTGTACGAACTCTGCGGATTCAGGTTTAAAAGGGGAACTCTGTGGACTCTGATGTAAGAGGGGACTCTTGTGATTAACTTCATATGATTATAAATGTTATTTAATCACAAAATATATGTACTGCATAGTATATGCTGTAAAAAATAAATAAATAAAAAAATTGATGTGCGCCGCTAAAGTGTTCGGGTTTGACTTGAAGAAAAGGTGGCAACCCTAGGGTGACAGGGGGTGCAGGGGGGAGGGGGGTTATGTGCCTATGTGTACTGGTGTTAGTGTGCTGTTGGTGCAACTCACATTGATGTCTTCTCTCCTCAGGAGCCGGAATCAGTGGCCTCCCCCTCAGGACGGATCGCTCCTAAAAATGATGCCGACTGTCTTGGGCACCAGGGGGGGCGGCACAATGCACAAGTGCCCCCCGCCCGCGGGAGGGAAGTAACGTACCCATATGTTACTCTGCCTGCCCATGTCATTCTGCTGCAGTATATCTGCGTGAGGTGGTCGGCAAGTGGTTAAGCTGTGGTAATTGGATTTGGGAGTGGAAAATAGAAAAGAGCAGAGAAACGCTGCTAAACACTAACGCAGCATGTAAGGGGGAATCCTGCAAACTCTGATGTAAAGAGGAACTCTGTGTGCATTAACACCATTAACATCAATGCAAACACTTCTAAAAGCGTGTTTTTCCTGATGTCGGTACTGGCTTTGCAAATTTTTTTTTTTTCTAACGCCCTGTGTGCATGAGGCCTTAAAGTCACAGAGACTTTAAAGTAGTTCCTGTACTACTTTGGTCAGATTTTCATGCAACATGAGGCCCATAGACTTCAATGTAAACTCTCAAAATTCGCATGAAAGTTGCACTGGATCATATACATGTGTCTGCGACTTTGTAGAGCATATGCAGTCACATGGTCTAAGCCAAAGTTGCAACAAAGTCACACTCATCCAATGTGGCATAAAAGTCGCATCAAGTCACACTGTAAAGTCGCAGTGGAAATCACACAATTTTGAAGTTGCACAAGTGTGAATGGAGCCTAAATGATCAGAACAGATGAAGAGCAAAGTGACTGTTTCTCTGCAAATGGCCCTCTCACCCCTTTATACTCTCCTTACCCTCTCTCTCTCTCTCTCTCAGCATCTTGCTCATCTGGTGCTTTCATATATGGAGGATAATGTGACATATAAGGCTGGACCTAGCAGGAAATCCCAGAACCATATTATATGTTGGTTGGAAACAATTTTTTAAAGCTATTTTCATCTAGCAGTGTCATTAAATGCCAAATGTGATGAAAATGTGAAATCTCTTTTTTTGGCAGTGAAATTAGTTTTGGGTAAGATAACATCTGAATCTCTAATATTCCTCCAGGTCGAGCTGAGGGTACATTTTTGATTGACATCAGCATTGGTTCCTCCATTCACCAACTTTATTCCGCCTCCAAATTCTTCAAAAAAATAGTCATATTAAAATTCCAAGAGAGATGTATCATGGAACTGAACAGATGGCTATATGACCGTACCGGAGCATATGATTGGTCACATACATCATCAGCCGCAGCTGAGTTAGAAGGAACGAGGTGACTTGTCCCCTTTCTGATTTTTGCATTTTAGGTTGCAGAAGATTGTTTCTTTAAAGACAACTTCTATTGCTTTTGAGTATATTTATTAAGTTGTTTGTATGTAACTTTTTTTTATGTTTTTTAGTCAGGTAACTTTGAAATATTGTATTTCAAAAGTTCAAATCTATGTTTTCATCCAGCAGATGGAGCTCTCAGCTCTTTCTAATGTTTTTAATCAGGCTCTCCTCATCTACTGTGCTGAAAAAGGCTATTCACATTATTTAAAGTAGAAGCCCAGTCAAATCTAAACTTAATCCTGCTCTCACCCCCATTCTAAGCCCTATACTATCTACCCTGTAAAGGAAGGATGTCTATGCTTACCTATTCTGAGGGCCCTCCGGTCCGAACCGACTATGGATGCCCCATAGTAAGCCTATGGGTGAAGAGTAATCACCGCTCAAGGTCAGTTTCCACCTGTACCACTTCCACTGCACACTACCAGGTGCTCGCCCTGTCCATTACAGGCTTCATAGTAGAGGAAAAGGGTCTGGTCAGCCGCACATCTGATAAAATCACCTTAATTTAGACATATTCTGAAATAGACACTCCCCAATGTACAATTGAGGAAAAATAGCACTAGCTGGTGTGCCATTTACCCTCAATTGTACATTGCGGAGTGTCTATTCAGAATATGTTTAAATTAAGGTGATTTTATCGGATGTGTGGCCGACCAGAACCTTTTTCTCTACTGTGAAGCCCATAAGGAATAGGGCCAGCACCTGCATAGTTTCCAACAGTCCCGATTTTCCCAGGACAATCCTGATTTTGGGACTCTCGTCCCAATTGGAGGCTGTCCCGAATTGGGATTTCCATCAGGAAAATCGGGAATGCTGTTTTTTTAATTTTTGGAGCAGCTGGCTCCAGCAAAATGGCTGCAGGTGCCGCCGCTAGATCTTCCCCCTAGTGTTCAGTGGAGAGAGGAAGGGGGCTCGATCCGTGCAGCCAATGAATCGGCTTCTTTAGCTGCACGGATCGGCCCCTCCCCTCTCCACTGAACACACGGCGCCAGTATCTTGCCGAGAAAGTTCCCCAGCTATTCAGCTCGGCTATTTCCGCCGGCTCGTATTGCTCAAGCGCTGCGCCTGCGCAGTACAGGGGGTCCTTACTTGCCGAGGGGAACGTTCTTGGCACAACATCGGACGCTCCTGGATGTGTGGTGGGGGGCGTTATGGGAGGGGAGGGTCTGCTATGACACTGATGGAGGGGGTGGTCTGCACTGAGGGGGGGCCTGCACTAATAGAGGGGGTGTCTGCACTAATAGAGGGGGGTCTGCACTGATAGAGGGGGGGTCTGCACTGAGGGGGGTCTGCACTAATAGAAGGGGGGCTGCACTGAGGGGGGTCTGCACTAATAGAGGGGGGTCTGCACTAATAGAGGGGGGTCTGCACTAATAGAGGGGGGGTGCACTGAGGGGGGTCTGCACTAATAGAGGGGGGGTCTGCAATGAGGGGGTCTGCACTGATGGAGGGGGATCTGCATTGATGGAGGGGGGTCTGCACTGAGTGGGTCTGCACTGATGGAGGGGGGTCTTCACTGAGGGGGTCTGCACTGATGGAGGGGGGTCTGCACTGAGGGGGTCTGCACTGATGGAGGGGGTCTGCACTGAGGGGTTCTGCACTGATGGAGGGGGGTCTGCACTGAGGGGGTCTATACTGACTCTGCTGGGGGCACCTGATACGAGGACAGACTCTGCTGGGGACCCCTGATGCAAGGACGGACTCTGCTAGGGGCACCTGATGCAAGGACAGACTCTGCTGGTGGCACCTGATGCAAGGATGGACTCTGCTGGTGGCAGGCGACGTGGCAGGTGACACGCTCAGGGATCCCACTGATTCGGCATTATGGTGAGTTGAATGATTTAATTTTATATTACAATGTAATAATAGAAATAATGCGCTTCAATCATCCTGACACCATAACAATCATGGTGCCGGGATGATTGAAGCGTTAACACCAGGTGTTTGGAGTATCTTTATCTGCTGATTGTTAAACTTTCTAGAATACACATATTTCTATTGCTGTGTAGGATCTGGGGCTGCTGTCCCGTCATTCCTCTCTCCCCCTTTCCCTCTCCCCCTTTCACTCTCCATCCCTCATTCATCTCAGACTCTAACCACACCCTCTTTGAGCCACGGCCATTTAAGCCACGCCCACTATTTCACGTAAACCACGGCCATTTTTCGCAGCACTTGTATTTCTTATTGCTAAGCCACGCCTACAAACGAATGCCCACCCCCTAATTATTGTACGGCTCCGCCTACAGCCAAAAATGTTTCCCACATATTTTTTCGCAATGTTGGCAAATATGCACCTGGTAGTATGCAGTGGAGGTGGTACAGGTGGAGACCAACCTTGAATGGTGACTACTCATGACTAGGGATGAGCTTCGTGTTCGAGTCGAACCCATGTTCGACTCGAACATCGGCTGTTCGACCGTCCGTCGAATTGCGAACGATATGGGCCGTTCGCGCCAAATGGCGCGTCACGGCCCATAATTCACTGCGGCATCGCAGTGCATTGCTGGCTGATGATTGGCCAAGCATGCACTATGACCCGCATGCTTGGCCAATCACAGCCCCGTCAGTAGAGAGAGCTGTAATTGGCCAAAGCCAGGGTGGCTTTGGCCAATTATGGCTCAGGGGATTTAGTACACGCCCCACACTATATAAGGCCGCCTGCACGGCGGCCCTGTGTAGTGTGTGTTCCGGTGTGCTGAGAGATAGAGAGAGAGACAGACAGTGTCATTTGATTTGAGTTAGATAGATTAGGCAGAACAGTCAGTCAGTTAGCTGCACTTACAGTGTATTTTGTATATATATGCATCCCAGGTGTTGCATATATATATATATATACACTGTATTCAGTTTAGCTAGATCCGTTGCTGTTATCTTCTATCTAGACTATTTACATTTGGTGCAGTGCGTCCTGCTCACAGTGTTCAGCTAGATCCGTTCCTGCTATTTACATTCAGTGCAGTGCGTCCTGCTCACAGTGTTCAGCTAGATCCGTTCCTGCTATTTACATTTAGTGCAGTGCGTCCTGCTCACAGTGTTCAGCTAGATCTGTTCCTGCTATTTACATTTAGTGCAGTCAGTGCGTCCTGCTCACAGTGTTCAGCTAGATCCGTTCCTGCTATTTACATTTAGTGCAGTGCGTCCTGCTCACAGTGTTCAGCTAGATCCGTTCCTGCTATTTACATTTAGTGCAGTGCGTCCTGCTCACAGTGTTCAGCTAGATCCGTTCCTGCTATTTACATTTAGTGCAGTGCGTCCTGCTCACAGTGTTCAGCTAGATCCGTTCCTGCTATTTACATTTAGTGCAGTGCGTCCTGCTCACAGTGTTCAGCTAGATCTGTTCCTGCTATTTACATTTAGTGCAGTCAGTGCGTCCTGCTCACAGTGTTCAGCTAGATCTGTTCCTGCTATTTACATTTAGTGCAGTGCGTCCTGCTCACAGTGTTCAGCTAGATCCGTTCCTGCTATTTACATTTAGTGCAGTGCGTCCTGCTCACAGTGTTCAGCTAGATCTGTTCCTGCTATTTACATTTAGTGCAGTGCGTCCTGCTCACAGTGTTCAGCTAGATCCGTTCCTGCTATTTACATTTAGTGCAGTGCGTCCTGCTCACAGTGTTCAGCTAGATCTGTTCCTGCTATTTACATTTAGTGCAGTCAGTGCGTCCTGCTCACAGTGTTCAGCTAGATCCGTTCCTGCTATTTACATTTAGTGCAGTGCGTCCTGCTCACAGTGTTCAGCTAGATCCGTTCCTGCTATTTACATTTAGTGCAGTGCGTCCTGCTCACAGTGTTCAGCTAGATCCGTTCCTGCTATTTACATTTAGTGCAGTGCGTCCTGCTCACAGTGTTCAGCTAGATCTGTTCCTGCTATTTACATTTAGTGCAGTCAGTGCGTCCTGCTCACAGTGTTCAACTAGATCCGTTCCTGCTATTTACATTTAGTGCAGTGCGTCCTGCTCACAGTGTTCAGCTAGATCTGTTCCTGCTATTTACATTTAGTGCAGTGCGTCCTGCTCACAGTGTTCAGCTAGATCCGTTCCTGCTATTTACATTTAGTGCAGTGCGTCCTGCTCACAGTGTTCAGCTAGATCTGTTCCTGCTATTTACATTTAGTGCAGTCAGTGCGTCCTGCTCACAGTGTTCAGCTAGATCCGTTCCTGCTATTTACATTTAGTGCAGTGCGTCCTGCTCACAGTGTTCAGCTAGATCTGTTCCTGCTATTTACATTTAGTGCAGTCAGTGCGTCCTGCTCACAGTGTTCAGCTAGATCCGTTCCTGCTATTTACATTTAGTGCAGTGCGTCCTGCTCACAGTGTTCAGCTAGATCCGTTCCTGCTATTTACATTTAGTGCAGTGCGTCCTGCTCACAGTGTTCAGCTAGATCCGTTCCTGCTATTTACATTTAGTGCAGTGCGTCCTGCTCACAGTGTTCAGCTAGATCCGTTCCTGCTATTTACATTTAGTGCAGTGCGTCCTGCTCACAGTGTTCAGCTAGATCTGTTCCTGCTATTTACATTTAGTGCAGTGCGTCCTGCTCACAGTGTTCAGCTAGATCCGTTCCTGCTATTTACATTTAGTGCAGTGCGTCCTGCTCACAGTATTCAGCTAGATCCGTTCCTGCTATTTACATTTAGTGCAGTGCGTCCTGCTCACAGTGTTCAGCTAGATCCGTTCCTGCTATTTACATTTAGTGCAGTGCGTCCTGCTCACAGTGTTCAGCTAGATCCGTTCCTGTTATCTTCCTACTAACAGGCAGGCTTGTCTGGTTACAGTATATAAAGCTACCTGAAGAAAATTACAGGTGTTCTATCCCAGCTTAGTGCAGCTACAGGCCATTAGTATGTCTGGAAGGCCAAGAAGGAGAGGCAGACAGTCACAAGCCAATAAGAGAGGGCAAGCAGGCTCTGTGTCTAGTGCTGGTCGTGGAGACGGTGCATCCTCATCAGCACGTGGCCATGGGACACGCTTGGCCTTTTTTTCGGCAGCTGGCCGTGTTGAGCCGCAACATGCGGAAGACTTGGTCGAGTGGATGACCAAGCCGTCCTCATCCTCCTCATCCTCTCTCACCCATGCCCAGGGTGCTTTGTCTGGCAAAGCAGCGGCCTCTTCCCTCAGCTCAATGTCATCAGTGACTCCTTCCCTAGCTCCACCATGTCCTCCTGAGGATTCCCTCGAACTGTTTGACCACAGTGTTGGGTACATGCTCCAGGAGGATGCCCAGCGTTTGGAAGGCTCTGATGATGATACTGAGCTCGATGAAGGCAGTAACATGAGCACGGACAGAGGGGGTGCCCAAGAAGGACAGCAATCTGGCAGTCATGCTCCCCCTGCTGCAGCATACTGCCAGGTTTGCTCTAGTGATGAGGAGGGAGGGGATGATGAGGTCACTGACTCAACGTGGGTGCCTGATAGGAGAGAGGAGGAGGAGGAGGAGGAGGAGGCGGCGGCACATCACCAACGAGGCAGGATGCCCTCCAGGGGCCAGCCTAAGGGTAGCACATTGACTGCATCACACCCCAAAGCTCCACATGTGCAGGGCGCTGCAGTCTCTGCGCGTTATTCAAAAAGTTCTTTGGTGTGGGCCTTTTTTGAGACGAGTGCATCAGATCGCACCGCTGCTATTTGCAACATATGTCTCAAGCGTATCTCGCGTGGCCAAAACATCTCCCGCTTGGGTACCACATGCTTGACCAGACATATGTTGACCTGCCATGCAGTTCGTTGGCAAGCGTATCTAAAAGACCCACACCAAAGAACAAAGAGGATCTCTCCTTGCTCCTCATCAGCTGAGATTTCCAACCCCACTAGACCTTCAGTCCTCTCTGAGACCTGCAGTGAGAGGAATGAAGGTGTAGAATTAGGTGTGTCACAGCCAAGTACTTGTGGGCAATCTGCTTTTGGTACACCGACGTCAGATTGTACCAGGCAAATTTCCCTGCCCCAGCTGCTGCACCGCCGAAAGAAGTTTGCTCACAGCCATCCACATGCCCAGCGGTTGAATGCTAGCTTGGCAAAATTGCTAGCATTTCAACTGCTGCCTTTTCAGTTGGTAGACTCTGCCCCCTTCCGTGAGTTTGTGGAATGTGCGGTTCCTCAGTGGCAGGTACCCAAACGCCACTTTTTCTCACGGAAGGCGATTCCGGCTCTCTACCGGCATGTGGAAGGCAATGTCCATGCCTCGCTGGACAGGGCGGTCAGCGGTAAGGTGCATATTACCGCTGACTCATGGTCCAGCAGGCATGGACAGGGACGTTACCTAAGTTTCACGGCGCATTGGGTGACTCTGCTGGCAGCTGGGAAGGATGCAGGACAAGGTGCAGTAGTGTTGGAGGTTGTTCCGCCACCACGCCTCCAAAATGCTGATTGTGACACACCCTCCTCTTCTTCTTCCTCCATGGCCTCTTCCTCGGAACCAGCGGTGCTCCATAGGCGTTCAAGGGGCTACGCAAGTACGCAGGCCAAAAGATGCCATGCGGTGCTTGAGCTGGTGTGCTTGGGGGACAGGAGCCACACTGGGGCAGAGGTTCTGTCAGCTCTGCAGGGGCAGGTTCAGAGGTGGTTGACGCCACGCCAACTTAAGGCAGGAATGGTGGTTTGCGACAATGGCACCAACCTCCTCTCTGCCCTCCGACAGGGACAACTGACCCATGTGCCCTGTTTGGCTCACGTCCTTAACTTGGTGGTGCAGCGGTTCTTGGGCAGGTACCCGGGCTTACAGGATGTCCTGAGGCAGGCCAGGAAAGTCTGTGTGCATTTCCGCCGGTCATATAATGCCAGTGCTCGGCTGACGGACCTCCAAAAGGAGTTTAACCTGCCCAAGAACCGCCTAATCTGTGACATGCCCACCAGGTGGAACTCAACGTTGGCCATGCTGCAGCGGCTGCACACGCAGCAGAGGGCCATCAATGAGTACCTGTGCGACTATGGCACCAGGACAGGGTCAGGGGACCTTGGTTTTTTTTCCCCACGCCAGTGGGCCATGATCAGGGATGCATGCACTGTCCTGTCACCATTCGAGGAGGCCACGAGGATGGTGAGCACTGACAGTGCATGCATCAGTGACACTGTCCCCCTTGTCCACCTGTTGGAGCACACGCTGCGTGGAATAATGGACAGGGCACTTGAGGCAGAACAGAGGCAGGAAGAGGAGGACTTCCTTAGCTCTCAGGCCCCCTTTATCCAGACAGTGTTCCTGCGTGCCCGCCGATCACACAGGAAGAGGACGAGGAGGAGGAGGAGGAGGAGGAAGATTGTGTCAGTATGGAGGTGGAGCCTGGCACTCAGCATCAGCAGCAGTCTTTAAGGGATCAGTCCCAAGGAACACATGGACTTGTACGTGGCTGGGAGGAGGTGACTGCGGACGTTGTTGTCCTTAGTGACCCAGAGGACTCCGGACCGAATGCCTCAGCAAACCTACGCTGCATGGCCTCCCTGATCCTGCAAAGCCTGCGTAAGGATCCTCGTATTCGTGGTATCAAGGAGAAGGACCAATACTGGCTGGCAACCCTCCTTGATCCACGTTACAAGGGTAAGGTTGCGGACCTTATCTTGCCATCGCAGAGGGAGCAGAGGATGAAACATCTTCGGGAGGCCTTGCAGAAAGGTCTGTGCAACGCGTTCCCAGAGACTGGGAGGTTACAAACTCCTGTTTCTGGACAACGTGTTGCTGAGGCTTCGATCAGTCAAAGAAGGAGCGGTGGAGAAGGTGGCCGTCTGACCGATGCGTTCAGACAATTTTTTGGTCCGCAGCCCCAAGGTATGATCGGTTCCAGCAACCATCGCCAGCGTCTGTTTTACATGGTGCAGGAATACCTAGGGGCAAGATCAGACTTGGACACCTTTCCCACCGAAAATCCTCTGGGTTACTGGGTCTTGAGGATGGATCACTGGCCAGAGCTTGCACAGTATGCAATTGAGCTACTGGCCTGTCCTGCATCCAGCGTTCTTTCGGAACGCACATTCAGTGCTGCTGGAGGCGTGGTAACCGATCACAGGGTGCGTCTGTCCACCGACTCAGTCGATCGGCTGACCTTCATAAAAATGAATCAGTCTTGGATCACCACCAGCTACCAAGCACCTGATGCTGATGTAACCGAATAATTTTTTTTGAAATCTCAGATCCCTTCAAAGACTGCCTATGCTGATGCTGAGTGACTATCCCTGAGTAATTATCCTCTTCCTCCTCAATCATAACGCTGATAGCTTGTAAGAACATTTTTGGTTCTGGGCGCCACCACCAGTGCCTAAGGCACAATTTTTCAGCCCCTGTTTAACAGGGGCGTGTAATTACAATTTTTGATGTAATACTTTGCAGCAGGCCTCGTTCCTACATTCCAACTAGAGTGTCTGTGAGGGGTTGCAGTGTTGTGGCACCAGCACCAGTGCCTAAGGCCCAATTTTTCTGCCCCTGTCTAACAGGGGCGTGTATAATTACAATTTTTGAAGCAATACTTTGCAGCAGGGCTCGTTCCTGCGTTCCAACTAGAGTGTCTGTGAGGGGTTGCAGTGTTGTGGCACCAGCACCAGTGCCTAAGGCCCAATTTTTCTGCCCCTGTCTAACAGGGGCGTGTAATTACAATTTTTGAAGCAATACTTTGCAGCAGGGCTCGTTCCTGCGTTCCAACTAGAGTGTCTGTGAGGGGTTGCAGTGTTGTCACACCAGCACCAGTGCCTAAGGCCTAATTTTTCAGCTCCTGTTCAACAGGGGCATGTAATTACAATTCTTGATCTAATATTTCACAGCAGGGCCCTGTGAGGGCTTACAGTGTTGTGGCCACAGCAACACCTAAGGCCCAAATTTCTGCTGAGTATATAGGGCAGGACCCTACTTTCAAACATCTAACTTACAAACGACTCCTACTTGCAAACGGAAGGAGACAACAGGAAGTGAGATGAAATCTACCCCTAGGAAGGGAAATTCTCTCCTGTAAGAGTTAATATGGGAAAACAATTTCTCCTTTCCACTGATGCTTTCCAATCCTTGTTCCACAAAAAAACCCAAATTTTCAAAAAACATTTTTCATTGGGACAAAAAAGTGAGGTGAAATCTTCTGAAGAGGAGGAAAGAGGAAAGACAGCAAAACAAATGTCACAGGGGTGATAACCCTTCCCTATGTTTTCCAAAAAGCTTAAAAAAGATTTTTTGGCTGGAGCTAAACACGTTAAAAATGTACCCGTTCAAAATTACAAAGAGATTCTACTTAACAACAAACCTACAGTCCCTGTCTTGTTTGCACCGCCTGTATACTGCTGTTCAGAGTATATAGGGCCTTTCCTTATTTTAATTTGGGTGCGGGGTTCCCCTTAATATCCATACAGGACCCAAAGGGCCTGGTAATGGACTGGGGGGGTACCCATGCCATTTCTCTCACTGATTTTCATCCATATTGCCATGACCCGACATGACATTAAACCCGCAAGCAGTTTTAAATGAGATTTTTTCCTTTAAAAATGACATTTGGTGCAGGGACTGTTCTAAACATGGGAAACACGCGTCACTTTACAGGCATACTATAGACACCCCCCAGGTACGATATTTAAAGGAATATTTCACTTTTTTTTTTTTTTACTTTAAGCATCATTAAAATCACTGCTCCCGAAAAAACGGCCGTTTTTAAAAGTTTTTTTTGCATTGATACATGTCCCCTGGGGTAGGACCCGGGTCCCCAAACCCTTTTTAGGACAATACCATGCAAATTAGCCTTTAAAATGAGCACTTTTGATTTTGAACGTTCGAGTCCCATAGACGTCAATGGGGTTCTAACGTTCGTGCGAACTTTCGGTCCGTTCGCGGGTTCTGGTGCGAACCGAACCGGGGGGTGTTCGGCTCATCCCTACTCATGACCTATAGGCTTACTATGGGGAATCCTTAATCAATTGTTCCTCCAATACACTGTAGCCAGCTATGGGAGCCGATCATGTGACAACCAGACCATTTTCCTCTACCGTGAAGCCTATGGTTGATGTCACCACCCAGGCACTGCAGCCATTGTCAGCAATATCTCCTCTCCCCCGAAGCTAGGGAGATCATGTGACCGGACCAGAGCACCTTCAGAATAGGTATGTATAGACATCTTTCCTTTACAAGGTAGTTAATATAGGGCTTATAATAAAGATGGGAGCAGGTTAATGTTTAGAGAGTATTTGATTGGACTTCTACTTCAATAGCTCAATCTGTAACTTATATATAGATCTTAGATCAGTCACTCCTTGGAGTTGAGCAGTTCCAGCCCTCTCTAGTTTTTCTGATAGACATCAGCTTGGGTGTCACCAAGGAAGACAAAGGATTTCAAATGTGTTGAAGTCAATCGGGGTACATTTTTTTGGTGGTCACTTTTGGCCCTTTGATAAGGGAGGTGTATTAAAAGATCCCAGCAGGCTTGTGTTTCATAAGCAGCTGGTATTGGCCCATTAACATGTAGAAGAGAAAAGTACAGAGATCTTGTACTTACTGTAATTTCTCATTAACCACTTGCTTACTGGGCACTTAAACCCCCTTCCTGCCCAGGCCATTTTTTTTAGCTTTCAGCGCTGTTGCACTTTGAATGACAATTGCATGGTCATGCAACACTATACCCATATGACATTTTTATCATTTTATTTTTACACAAATAGAGCTTTCTTTTGGTGGTATTTAATCACTACTGGGGTTTCATAGTTTGTTATAAAATTTTGAAAACAAGTCATTTTTCTCCTTTATTGATGTGCGCTGATGAGGCTGCATTTATGGACTCTGAAAGGCTGTACTGGTGGGCACTGATCAGGAGGCACTGATAAGGCTGCACTGATAGGTGGCACTGATAAGTGGCACTAATAGGTGGCACTGATAGGTGGCACTGGTAGGTGACACTGATAGGCAGCACTGATAGGTGGCAGTGGTGACACTGGTGGGCACTGATTGGCAGCACTGGTGGACACTGATTGGCAGCATTGGTGGACACTGATAGGTGGCACTAGTGTGCACTGGTGGGTGGCACTGATGAGGCGGCAGTGCCTCTCTGTGTGAGTGACCGATGTCCCGTTTACAGAAGCCAGTAATCAGCTTTTTTTTCTCCTCACACTGTGAGCACGAGGAAAAAAAGCCTATTACTTGCTTCTGTTTACATCACGTGATCAACTGTCATTGGCTGACAGCTGATCATGTGGTAAGGAGTCGGGATCGGACCCTTACTCAGTTCTGTCATCAGCTGAGTCTCATTGACTGGATGAATAAGGTGAATATTTATGCATATAAAAAGCGAAAGATGAATGATAATTTTCTATAACAAGATGTATATTATATATGTATTAAAACGAAATTCTAGGCAGATATAAAAGACTTAATGGATTAACGGAGCTCTGTAATCATTTTAAATGCAAACAGTGTACCTGAATCCAACCTGTTATCCGCCTCTTGTGGCCTCTATACTACAGGACTGGAGTGTGAGAGGAAAAAGCAGCACATGTTCATGTGGTGATAGAAGGAAGGAGCAGAGTGACAGTGAGACAAGACCATCACTGTGCTGCTTCTCATATCATTGTCCAGTCACAGAGTGGGGAGGGTCCAGGACAACCTGGGCTAAGAGGAAGTGGGTTCAATGATCCCGGTCATCAGACCGAGGACATCAAGTGGCAGAAAAATGGTAACATGGGGGATATCTCTGGACTAGGGATGAGCCGAACACCCCCCTGTTCGGTTCGAACCAGAACATGTGAACAGGCAAAAAATTTGTTCGAACACCCGAACACCGTTAAAGTCTATGGGGCACGAACATGAATAATCAAAAGTGATAATTTTAAAGGCTTATATGCAAGTTATTGTCATAAAAAGTATTTGGGGACCTGGGTCCTGCCCCAGGGGACATGGATCAATGCAAAAAAAAGTTTTAAAAACGGCTGTTTTTTTGGGTGCAGTGATTTTAATAATGCTTAAAGTGAAACAATAAAAGTGGGGTCCTCACTGATAGAGGGGGTCTGCACTGAGGGGGGTCTGCACTAATAGAGGGGGGTCTGCACTAAGGGACACCTTTATTGATGTGCGCTGATGAGGCTGCATTTATGGACTCTGAAAGGCTGTACTGGTGGGCACTGATCAGGAGGCACTGATAAGGCTGCACTGATAGGTGGCACTGATAAGTGGCACTAATAGGTGGCACTGATAGGTGGCACTGGTAGGTGACACTGATAGGCAGCACTGATAGGTGGCAGTGGTGACACTGGTGGGCACTGATTGGCAGCACTGGTGGACACTGATTGGCAGCATTGGTGGACACTGATAGGTGGCACTAGTGTGCACTGGTGGGTGGCACTGATGAGGCGGCAGTGCCTCTCTGTGTGAGTGACCGATGTCCCGTTTACAGAAGCCAGTAATCAGCTTTTTTTTCTCCTCACACTGTGAGCACGAGGAAAAAAAGCCTATTACTTGCTTCTGTTTACATCACGTGATCAACTGTCATTGGCTGACAGCTGATCATGTGGTAAGGAGTCGGGATCGGACCCTTACTCAGTTCTGTCATCAGCTGAGTCTCATTGACTGGATGAATAAGGTGAATATTTATGCATATAAAAAGCGAAAGATGAATGATAATTTTCTATAACAAGATGTATATTATATATGTATTAAAACGAAATTCTAGGCAGATATAAAAGACTTAATGGATTAACGGAGCTCTGTAATCATTTTAAATGCAAACAGTGTACCTGAATCCAACCTGTTATCCGCCTCTTGTGGCCTCTATACTACAGGACTGGAGTGTGAGAGGAAAAAGCAGCACATGTTCATGTGGTGATAGAAGGAAGGAGCAGAGTGACAGTGAGACAAGACCATCACTGTGCTGCTTCTCATATCATTGTCCAGTCACAGAGTGGGGAGGGTCCAGGACAACCTGGGCTAAGAGGAAGTGGGTTCAATGATCCCGGTCATCAGACCGAGGACATCAAGTGGCAGAAAAATGGTAACATGGGGGATATCTCTGGACTAGGGATGAGCCGAACACCCCCCTGTTCGGTTCGAACCAGAACATGTGAACAGGCAAAAAATTTGTTCGAACACCCGAACACCGTTAAAGTCTATGGGGCACGAACATGAATAATCAAAAGTGATAATTTTAAAGGCTTATATGCAAGTTATTGTCATAAAAAGTATTTGGGGACCTGGGTCCTGCCCCAGGGGACATGGATCAATGCAAAAAAAAGTTTTAAAAACGGCTGTTTTTTTGGGTGCAGTGATTTTAATAATGCTTAAAGTGAAACAATAAAAGTGGGGTCCTCACTGATAGAGGGGGTCTGCACTGAGGGGGGTCTGCACTAATAGAGGGGGGTCTGCACTAAGGGGATTCTGCACTAATAGAGGGGGGGCTGCACTGAGGGGGGTCTGCACTAATAGAGGGGTCCCCTTGTTAAAGGGGGCTTCCAGATTCTGAAAAGCTCCCCACCCGCCGACCCCCACAACCACCAGCCAGGGTTGTGGGGATGAGGCCCCTCTCCTCATAAACATGGGCACAAGGTGTTTTGGGGGGCTACCACAAAGCACCCTCCCAATGTTGAGGGCATGTGGCCTGGTACGGTTCAGGAGGGGGGGGCGCTCTCTCGTCCCCCCCTCTGTTCCTGCAGCCTGCCAGGTAAGGGTCTGGTATGGATTTTTGGGGGGACCCCACGCCGTTTTTTTTTAAATTTTGGCGCGGAGTTCCCCTTAAAATCCATACCAGACCTGCAGGGTCTGGTATAGAATTTGAGGGGGACCCCACGCCATTTTCTTTTTAAGTTTGGTTTGGGGTTTCCCTGTGGGGAATTCCCATGCTTTTTTAATCAATGAAATTCTATGTGTATTGTTGGACCAGCAATGCATTAATAGCCGCAAGCAGTTTTAAATGACTTTTTTTCCTTTGAAATGTCATTTTGCTGTCAGACTGTTCTAAACACAGGAAACATGCGCCCCTTTACAGGCATACTATAGACACCCCCCAGGTACGAAATTTAAAGGTATATTACACTTTTATTGTTTCGCTCTAAGCATTATTAAAATCACTGCTCCTGAAAAAAACATTTTTAAAACTTTTTTTTGCATTGATCCATGTTCCCTGGGGCAGGACCCAGGTCCCCAAACACTTTTTCTGACAATACCATGAATATAAGCCTTTAAAATGAGCACTTTTGATTTCTCCCATAGACTTTTCAAAATTAAAAAAAAAAAACGGCATGGGTTCCCCCCAAAAATCCATACCAGACCCTTATCCGAGCACGCAACCTGGCAGGCCGCAGGAAAAGAGGGGGGGACGAGAGAGCGTCCCCCCCTCAACATTGGAAGGGTGCTTTGGGGTAACCCCCAAAACACCTTGTCCCCATGTTGATGAGGGCAAGGGCCTCATCCCCACAACCCTTGGCCGGTGGTTGTGGGGGTCTGCGGGCGGGGGGCTTATCGGAATCTGGAAGCCCCCTTTAAGAAGGTGACCCACAGATCCCGGGCCTCCCCCCTGTGTGAAATGGTAAGGGGGTACAAAAGTACCCCTTCCATTTCACTAAAAAAGTGTCAAAAATGTTAAAAATGACAAGAAACTATTTTTGACAATTCCTTTATTTAAATACTTCTTCTTTCTTCTATCTTTTTTCTTCTTTCTTCTTTCTTCTATCTTCCTTCGGTTTCTTCCTCCATCTTCTTCTTCTGGTTCTTCTGGTTCTTCTGGTTCTTCCTCTGGTGTTCTCATCCGGCATCTTCCTCCGCGGCGTCGGCGTCTTCTTCCCTTCTTCTCCTCGGGCCGCTCCGCATCCATGATGGCATGAATGGAGGCTCCCGCTGTGTGACGCTTCTCTCTTCATCTTCTTCTCTTCATCTTCTTTTCGGGCCGCTCCGCATCGATGATGGCATGGAGGGAGGCTCCCGCTGTGTGATGCTTCTCCTCTTCTGACGGTTCTTAAATAACGGGGGGCGGAGCCACCCGGTGACCCCGCCCCCCTCTGATGCATGGGGACTTGACGGGGACTTCCCTGTGGCATTCCCCGTGACGTCAGAAGAGGGCGGGGTTACGTAACGAGTGACCCCGCCCCCTCTGATGTCACGGGGAATGCCACAGGGAACTCCCGTCAAGTCCCCGTGCGTCGGGGGGCAGGGTCACCGGGCGACTCCGCCCCCCCATTATTTAAGAACCGTCAGAAGAGGAGAAGCGTCACACAGCGGGAGCCTCCCTCCATGCCATCATGGATGCGAAGCAGCCCGAAAAGAAGATGAAGACAAGAAGATGAAGAGAAGAAGATGAATAGAAGAAGATGAAGAGAGAAGCGTCACACAGCGGGAGCCTCCCTCCATGCCATCATGGATGCGGAGCGGCCTGAGGAGAAGAAGGGAAGAAGACGCCGACGCCGCGGAGGAAGATGCCGGACGAGAAAACCTGGAGGAAGAACCAGAAGAACCAGAAGAACCAGAAGAAGAAGAAGATGGAGGAAGAAACCGAAGGAAGATAGAAGAAAGAAGAAAGAAAGAAGAAAGAAGGTAGAAGAAAGAAGCATTTAAATAAGGAATTGTCAAAAACTGTCTCTTGTCATTTTTAACATTTTTGACACTTTTTTTGTGAAATGGTAGGGGTACTTTTGTACCCCCTTACCATTTCACACAGGGGGGAGGGATCTGGGGGTCCCCTTGGCTACCCCAAAGCACCCTCCCAATGTTGAGGGCATGTGGCCTGGTACGGTTCAGGAAGGGGGGCGCTCTCTCGTCCCCCCCTCTTTTCCTGCGGCCTGCCAGGTTGCGTGCTCGGATAAGGGTCTGGTATAGATTTTTAGGGGGACCCCACGCCATTTTGTTTTTTTAATTTTGGTGCGGGGTTCCCCTTAAAATGCATACCAGACCTGAAGGGTCTGGTATAGATTTTGAGGGGGACCCCACGCCATTATTTTTTAAATTTTGGCCGGGGTTCCCTTTAATAACCATACCAGACCTGAAGGGCCTGGTATGGAATTTAGGGGGACCCCCCACGTCATTTTTTTTTTAAATTTTGGTTCGGGGTTCCCCTGTGGGGAATTCCCATGCCGTTTTTATCAATGAACTTTTATGTGTATTGTCGGACCGGCAATTCATTAATAGCCGCAAGTAGTTTTAAATTACTTTTTTTCCTTTGAAATTTAATTTTGCTGTCAGAAACATGCGCCCCTTTACAGGCATACTATAGACACCCCCCCCAGGTACGAAATTTAAAGGGATATTACACTTTTATTGTTTCACTTTAAGCATTATTAAAATCACTGCTCCCGAAAAAAAGGCAGTTTTTCAAACTTTTTTTTGCATTGATCCATGTCCCCTGGGGCAGGACCCAGGTCCCCAAACACTTTTTATGATAATAACTTGCATATAAGCTTTTAAAATTAGCACTTTTGATTATTCATGTTCGTGTCCCATAGACGTTAACGGTGTTCGCGTGTTCGAACAAATTTTTTGCCTGTTCGCAAATTCTGGTGCGAACTGAACAGGGGGGTGTTCGGCTCATCCCTACTCTGGACTGAAGGTGAATGTTGCAGAAAAATCTGGGTGTAATATTGTATCTTTTAACAGGCTATTCATTTTGTTATTTGTATCTGGAGTTCTATTTTTTTTTTTAATCCTAAAATCGATAGATATAGTATAGAGTAGATATAAAATAAAATCATGTTTATTTATATTTGAACAGAAATTAGTGGATGTGCTTTCCAGATCTGTTGAATTAGCTAGTGGGTATGTTAGAGTGGTGTATTAGGCTGCTCATAGATGAGCGGGCTGAATGAAAAAACTGATCAGATCCCCCTATCCACACATTAAATGTGGATGAATGAATCCTCCCTGCTGTGTCATTGTCTTCCTGCAGCACTGATCGATAGTGGAGAATTCAACAGTGGTTGTACAAAGGTAAATCAACATCTGTACAACTACAGTGCCCATACCAGTAGTGGAACTTTGAGTGTCGCAGCATTCGCACTTGCGACTGGGCCCTGCCGTTCTGCCGCTGTGGGGGGCTTCTGGTGACCCTGATGTAAGGGGGGCTCTCTGGTGACCCTGATATAAGAGGGGGCTCTCTGGGGACCCTGATGTAAGTGAGGGCTCTCTGGAGACCCTAATGTAAGGAGGAGGCTCTCTGGAGACCCTGATGTAAGGGGGGGCTCTCTGGGACCCTGATGTAAGAGGGGGCTCTCTGGAGACCCTGATGTGAGTGGGTGCTCTCTGGGGACCCTGATGAAAGGGGGGGCTCTTTGGGGACCCTGATGTAAGAGGGGGCTCTCTGGAGACCCTGATGTAAGGGGGTGTTCTCTGGAGACCTTATTGTAAGGGTGGTGCTCTCTGGGGACCCTGATGTAAGGGGGGCTCTCTGGAGACCCTGATGTAAGGAGGGGGCTCTCTGGAGACCCTGATGTAAGGAGGGGCTCTCTGGGCACTCTGATGTAAGGGGGGCTCTCTGGAGACCCTGATGTAAGGGGGGGCTCTCTGGGGACCCTGATGTAAGAGGGGGCTTTCTGGAAACCCTGATGTAAGGAGGGGGCTCTCTGGAGACCCTGATGTAAGAGGGGGCTCTCTGGTGACCCTGATGTAAGGGGGTGCTCTCTGGAAACCCTGAATTAAGGGGGGTGCTCTCTGGGGACCCTGATGTAAGAGGGGGCTCTCTGGGGACTCTGATGTAAGGAGGGGCTCTCTGGAGACCCTGATGTAAGGGAGGGCTCTCTGGGGACCCTGATGTAAGAGGGGGCTCTTTGGGGATCCTGACGTAAGAGGTGGCTCTCTGGGGACTCTGATGTAAGGGGGCTCTCTGGGGACCCTGATGTAAGGAGGTGCTCTCTGGGGATCGTTATGTAAGGGGGGCTCTCTGGTGACCCTGATGTACGAGGGGGCTCCCTGGGGACCCTGATGTACGAGGGGGCTCGCTGGGGACTCTGATGTAAGGAGGGGCTCTCTGGGGACCCTGATGTAAGGAGGGGGCTCTCTGGGAACCCTGATGTAAGGAGGGGACTCTCCGGAGACCCTGATGTAAGGGGGGGTTCTTTGGGTATCCTGATGTAAGAGGGGGCTCTCTGGGGACTCTGATGTAAGGGGGGCTCTCTGGAGACCCTGATATAAGGGGGGACTCTCAGGGGACCCTGATGTAAGGAGACACTCTCTGGGGATCCTTATGTAAGGGGGCTCTCTGGGGGCCCTGATGTAAGAGGGGGCTCTCTGGGGACCCTGATGTAAGAGGGGGCTCTCTGGGGATTCTGATGTAAGGAGGGGCTCTCTGGGGACCCTTATGTAATGAGGGGGCTCTCTGGGGACCCTGATGTAAGGTGGGGCTCTCTGGGGACCCTGATGTAATGAGGGGCTCTCTGGGAACCCTGATGTAAGGGGAGGCTCTCTGGGGACTAGTGGCATCAGGAGGTGGGGCTGAGGGGGGGCTGGAGCCCTGAGTGGTCCCCAAAAAGGCCGGTGTCTTGGGCATGCACAATTCTATTTTCAGCCCCGAGCCTGAGCGGGGACCAATCTGACCCCGAGCATGGCAGAGTGACATATCAGGTCCCATCTTCTGGAGCCTGCAGCACCTATGATGGACATCCCACTGGTCCAATGCCAGGACTGCGGGATGTGTGACGTCAATCATAGGCACTGCAGGCTCCAGAAGGTGGGTACAACAATGCGGCGGCCGCCGCGTCACTGTGTGAAGATCCCCACTCGGCGTTCGGGCGGGTGGCTCTCCTCTCCTCTCCTGTCCTGTCATGGCTCTGGCTGCCTGGAGTGCCTGGTGTGCCTGCTGTCCACTGTCTACTCTACTGTGATGGGCGCGGCGCATACTATGGCTGAGCTGCAGGAGGAGGTCACGTCACCTGACGTCTGGTCAGATAAGTCAGTGCATGTCATTGTGTGTCAGTGTATGTCAGGTATGTCAGTTTATATCAGCTAGCTCAGTGTATGTCAGATAGGTCAGTGTGTGTCAGGTAGTTCAGTGTATGTCAGATAGGTCGGTGTATGTCAGGTAGGAAGGTCAGTGTGTGTTAGGTAGGTCCGTATATGTCAGATAGGTCAGTGTATGTCAGATAGGTCAGTGTATGTCAGTTAGGTCAGAGCGCGTCAGATAGGTCAGTAGGCGCCAGGTAGGTAACACACCCCCCGTGTCGGGCTCGGACTTCGGGCTGAAGCCCCTGGTCTTTTTGCCACCTAGCAATGCCCCTGCAGATGAAACAATCTAGTAGTAGGTAACTTCTTTAAGGTAGACCTCGGTCCACCTCTGACCAGGGATTGGCTGAGGCTGCATGAGAAGTAGTTGAGCCTACAACCAGCAGAACCCAGAACAACCAAAATCTAATCCTGCTCCACTCTACAGAGGAGCCCAAAGCTAAATTTACCTAAACCTATTAGCAACCTAAATAGGAGGGTGCTATAGTTGGTATCTTAAAAAACAACATTCAAATCCCACAATGTTATAAAGCTCTCCTTTTAAGGTCTACTCATCATATAAGCTTTAGAATTACAATTGGATGAAGAGCCTATCTGGTTGCTGAAAATGCTGACAAGGTCAAAATATGAACTGTCAAAGTATTGTCCCTTCATATCCAGGACACTTTAAAGAAAACTTAAAATTTGCTTTGCACCTGAATTGATTGGACTGAATTTATGTTTTCCTATGTGGTCTATGAATGTGTCCCAGACTCTGGATCAAATGCTATTCAATATAATCATTCCCTAGTAGAGCTATCCCCTTAAGCAGTGGTCATCAACCCTCTCCTCAGGGCCCACTAACAGGCCAGGTTTTATGTACAGTATTACCTTGGGGAGATGCAGACTAGAATACTGCAATCACTGAGCAGCAAATTATATCACCTGTGATGTATTTCAGTTATCTTGCAAACCTGGCCTGTTAGTGGGCCCTGAGGACAAGGTTGATGACCACTGCCCTAAAGGACAATTACATTTACAAATATATATTTTAAAAATATACAAATCTTTATTCACATTTCTCTTAATACAGACTAGATGACCAACACTTAAAGTGGTTGTAAACCCTTACAGACCACTTTAACCTACAGGTAAGCCTAGATTAAGGCTTACCTGTAGGTACAAGAAATATCTCCTTAACCTACATGGTTAAGGACATATTTTCCTGAAAACGGGCACCGATGTCTACGATGTCCCAAAGAATAAAAAATGCTTCTGCCTCCTGGGACGGCCTCCTGCTGAATGCCTGCTCTGTTGTTAAAGGGGGCTTCCAGATTCTTATAAGCCATAGCTGTTGTGATGGGGCCCTTGTCCCCATCAACATGGGGAGAAGGTGCTTTGGGGTGGCCCCAAGGCACCCACCCTCCATGTTGAGGGCATGTGGCCTGGTATGGACCGGGGGGTGCTTGCTCGCCCCCCACTATCCTGACCTGCCGGCTGCATGCCTGGATAAGGGTCTAGTATGGATTTTGGGGGGACACCACATCATTTTTTTTTTATTTGCCATTGGGGTTCCCTTCCAAAACCATACCAGACCACACCATTTTTTTCTTTATGCCTTAACTGGCACTTTTTTTTTTACTCAGCTGTCAGCGGGGAACCCCATTGACAGCTGATTACTCATCGGTTGTTAAGGATGCTACGGCTGGCTTCCCCATGAAAAATGAAAAGTCAGCAGCTACAAATACTGCAGCTGCTAACTTTTAATATATAAGGACACTTATCTGTCAAGTGACCCTGCGGTGTCGGGTGCAGCCGCCACCATTCCAGGTAAGGGAACCCGGCAGTGAAGCTTTTCGGCTTCACAGCCAGGTCCCTACTGTGCATGCGCGAAGCGGGCTGTGCTTTTTAATTGGTCCAGTGGCGGAGGAAGGAGGAGAAGGCCAAACTTTCGAGAGACTGGGCCTCTGTTTTTTATGGTGCTATTATCACACTTTTTGGAGTTAATTTCCTAAAGACAAATAGACATTGCAAGGGAAGTTGTACTTTGCAAGGGAATTTTACCCTGTACTTAGCGAATAAGGTGAAGGTCTGCTGACTTCCATCATCCAATCACATGCAAGTAAAAATGTTATTTTTTAAAATTGTCTTTGTGCTTGATTGGGTATTCTTTGCAAAGTGAAATATCACCTCATTCACTAAGCTCTGGGGAAAATGCAGTTGCAAAGCGCAACTTCACTTTCAAAGTCAACAGTCTATTTGCCTTTAGTAAACCACACCCATTGTCTTACCAGTTCAAGGAACAACAAGCAAACACAAACATGTCATTTCAGTGACAATAGCTTGTCCAGCAGCCCTCCAGAGGACCTAATTTAACCACTTCAATACCAGGCACTTAGACACCTTCCCGCCCAGGCCAATTTTCAGCTTTCAGCGCTGTCACAATTTGAATGACAATTGCGCGGTCATGCTACACTATACCCAAACAAATTTTTTATCATTTTGTTACCACAAATAGAGCTTTCTTTGATCACCTCTGCGGTTTTTATTTTTTGCGCAACAAATAAAAAAAGATCGAAAATTTCGAAAAAAAACAAGTTTTTCTTTGTTTCTGTTAATTTTTTTTGTAAATAAGTACGCTTTCTCCTTCAATAATGGGCACTGATATAGCTGCACTGATGGGCACTGATACGGCGGCACTGATGGGCACCGATGAGGTGGCACCAATGAGGTGGCACTGATGAGGTGGCACTAACGGGCACTGATGATGGGCACTGATAGGCGGCACTGATGGGCACTGATAGGTGGCACTGATAGGTGGCACTGGTATGCGGCACTGATGGGCACTCATAGGTGGCACCGATGGGCACACATAGGCGGCACGGATGGGCACTCGTAGGTGGCATTGATTGGTATATATGGGTGGCACTGATGGGTACTTATGTGTGGCACTGATGTGTGGCACTGATGGGCACTGATAGGTGGGCACTGATGGGCACAGATGGGCACTGACAGGTGGCACCGATGGGCAGTGACAGGTGGCACAGATAGGCAATGACAGGTGGCACTGATATAGCATTGCTGGGCATTGCTGGGCATATCATTGGCATAATAGTGCCAATCAGTGCCCATTTGTGGGCACTGATTGGCACAGATTGGGCACATGTGGATGGCCATGGGGTACATACCTGGCCATCCACGTTGCCCCTTCCCTGGTGGTCCTAGTGGCATCCCTGGTAGTCCAGTGGGGTGATCTGCGGGGGGGGGCTGCGCTGATAAACAATCAGTGCAGACCCCCCCTGCCAGGAGAGCCGCCGATCGGCTCTCCTCTACTTGCGTCTGTCAGACGCGAGTGAGGAAGAGCCGATCAACGGCTCTTCCTATTGACAGCGTGATCAGCCGTGATTGGACACGGCTGATCACGTGGTAAAGAGCCTCCGCCGGAGGCTTTTTACCAAGATCAGTGTAGCGGTGTGTCAGACTGACACACCGCTCCACCGATCGCCGCGATGCGCGCCCCCGGGGGCGCGCTGCGGCATGTTATCCTTAAGGATGTCATATGACGCCCAGTCCGGATAACAGAACCACTTCCCGGACGTCAATCCGCTATAGGGCGGGCGGGAAGTGGTTAAAGACAGTAGTGTGCCAAGTCTTCGTCCAACTTTGCCCTGGGGCAGGACCGTCTTAATAGCATCATAGGCCTATGGGCAATGTAATGCTCTGGGGCCCCTACAATGGAGACAGCGCAGGTAAGCTTTTGGGTGGAGCTCCGCTTTAACTACATGAACAATCATTCTGTACAGTAAAGAAACAGTGGGAAAATACTACATACATAAACTAACAAAGCTGTCCTGTGCATATAATATATCTGCTAGAATGATGCTCAGGACAGTTGTAACACAAGTATAGACACGGCCGCCAATTAAAATCATGAAGCACCATCCAGCCTGATAGTGCCTCAGACACCCCCAACATTTTAACCCCTCTACATCTTATATACATCCAGCACTCCTAACTCCTCCCCCCTTCCGCACACACACACACCAGGTTTCCCCCTAAAATTGTTATCCTGTAACCACCTCCACACCCCTGGATTCTCAACCCCAAATAAATACCCTAGATATCCCCCCAGCACTCTGACCTCTCTACATCCCAGATATCCCCCAGCACTTTGACCCCGCTACACCCTAGATATCTCCCCAGCACTCTGACCCATCTACATCCCAGATATCCCCCCAGCAATCAGACCCTTCTACACCCCAGATATCCACCCCAGCACCCTGATCCTTCTCTGCAACCTAGATATTCCCCCAGCACTCTGATCTCTCTCTGTACCTCAGATATCCCCCAGCACTCAGACCCCTCTCTGCACCCCATATATCCCCCTAGCACTCAGACCCCTCTACACCCCAGATATCCCCCCCAGCACTCTGATCCCTCTCTGCACTCTAGATATTCCCCCAGCACTCTGATCCCTGTCTGCACCCTAGATATTCCCCCAGCACTCTGATCCCTCTCTACACTCTAGATATTCCCCCAGCACTCTGATCCCTGTCTGCACCCTAGATATTCCCCCAGCACTCTGATCCCTCTCTGCACCATAGATATTCCCCCAGCACTCTGATCCCTCTCTGCACCCTAGATATTCCCCAGCACTGTTACAATATACCATAAGATGCCCCTTGTATTGTGACCCCACTATATCCTGGATACCACCTACACTGTGGCCTCTTTACATCCCTGATACCTCTAGCACTATATCCACCCAAGATACCCCAAGCATTGCTACCCCTATACACCCCAGAACCCCCTCAGCATTGTTTTCCCATACAAACTTGATATTCCCCAGCACCATTATTCCAATCCATGTAGTACCCCCTTTTACAGTGGAGATACAGTGCATGAGAACTTTTGACTATGTGCCCACCTCCAGCACTGTGACAGGGACTCACCTATACCAATCAAGACATGCAGGTAAAAGGAGGGGTGGAGGAGGGAGCATTCCTCCGGGCATTCCAAGCCCTTCTGTGCAAACAGTGCTGGACAGCTGGGCTCACTATGACACCATCCACAATGCCACTTCCGCAGGCGGGCTTTCAGTGCTGCCGATTCAGCAGCTCCCACTCAAGCTTCTACCCCAGGGCCTCCGAGTCCTGAGCATTTAAGCTGCATGGGGCGGGGTCAGAGCATCACTGGCGCTCCAGCCCCACCCCTCCCTGCTGGCTGTGAAATAGGTATCGTTCTGCACAGCACAGCGCACCGCTGCCAGCCTGACTCCCCTGTGTATCATAACTCTCAGTGCCATCATGGGGCCCCCAATTTCCAGGCAGCGTGGGGTCAAGGAGCAGCTTTTTTGGGGAGAGTGCAGGGGCCCCCCATGCAGATGGGGTCCCTGGGCAGTGCCCAGGTGTGCCCTCTCATTAAGATGGCCCTGCCCTGGGGAGTCTCCATGTGTGTGCCAGTTGGGAGGACTGGGAAGAGAAAGCAGCCAGGTGGTCTGGTGGCAGCTAGTTGGGCTAGCATTCTACTGCAACCGGTAGAACTGGGATGAGCCTCTATAAATAGGCAAAAGGATGTGTGCGATGCTGTTCACTCCACATTGAAAGAGAAAAATGATGTGGTCCATGGCACCATCAGTAATTGGCCTCCATCCCAAATTTGGACAGAAAGAAAGAGAATTTTGGTCAGGGGGACTTTGAATGAGGCCAATCACTTTAAAGAGTAAGCGCATAGGATATAAAGCACAGTATTGCTTTTATGAGTTTATTACTTAATATCCAACAAAAGTTTTCTTCTGGGGACTTTGAATGAGAGATGTATAACAAAAAGCAATCATTGCAAAGAACATTTTACTGTACCTTGTGAGATCATATACAGAGTACTCAATGAGAATAAATGCGTACACAAAATCGGATAAATGCAAGGCATGCTAAAAACCACATATACATATTGACGCCATGGTACTTTGACATAACATGGGATGAAGACAAGTCCTACACAACATAGACCACTGGAAGGGCTGGATAGTATTTAAAAGTCTTGAGTGGAACAATGTAAAAATTATCTGTATGGAAATCATGCATGTAATCCCGACGAGTTTTGTGAAACAATAAAAATTAAATATTCATTTTAAATATTGTGCCTGGGGGGTGTCCTTTGTATGCCTCTAAAGTAGCGCACCTTTCCCATGTTTATAACAGTGCCACAGCAAAATGACATTTCTACAGGAAAAAAATGTCATTTAAAACTGCTCGCGGATGTAATGTATTGTCGGATCTTGGCAATATAGATAAAAATACCAAAAAAAATGGCATGAACGTCAACCCCAAAATCCATACCAGGCCCTTCAGGTCTGGTATGGATATTAAGCGGAACCCTGCACCCAATTTTTTCAACAAATAACGTGGGGTTCCCCCAGGCCCCCCAGGCACTATATATTCGGAACAGCAGTATATATACTATACGGCCTGCCCTATATACTTTGCAGAAGATTGGGCCTTAGGTGTTGGTGGTACCAGAACATTGTAAGCCCTCACAGTTACTCTTGCTGGGCACAGGAACGGGCCCTGCTGTGAAATATTAGATCAAAAATTGTAGTTACATGCCCCCGTTTAATAGTGGCAGAAAAATTGGGTCTAGGGTGGTGGTGATGCCACAACACTGTGACCCCTCACAGATACCCTTGTTGGGCACAGGAACGGGCCCTGCTATGAAATATTATATCAAAAATTGTAATTACATGTCCCTGTTAAACAGGGGCATAAAAATTGGGCCTTGGGTGGTGGTGCCACAACACTGTAACCCCTCACAGATACTCATGTTGGGCACAGGAATGGGCCCTGCTGTGAAATATTAGATCAAAAATTGTAATTACATGCCCCTGTTAAACTGGCATATCAAAATTGGGCCTTGGGTGGTGGTGGTGCCACAACACTGTAAGCCCTCACAGTTACTCTTGTTGGGCGCAGGAATGGGCCCTGCATTGAAATATTATATAAAAAATTGTAATTACGTGCCCCTGTTAAACAGGGGCAGAAAAAATGGGTCTTGAGTGGTGGTGCCCTAACCCAAAACTATTGTTGGAAGCTAGCATCATCAAGATTTAGAAGGAATAGGATAGTCAGCATAGGCAGTCTTCAAGGGATCCCACACCCATAGCAAATTCAATCACTTACATCAGCATCAGGTGCTTGATAGCTGCTGATCCAAGACTGATTAATTTTTATGAATGTGAGCCTATCAACAGAATCTGTGGACAGGCACACTCTATGATCAGTTACAAAGCCTTCAGCAGAAAGCACACTGCATGCAGGACAGGCCAGTAGCTCAATTGCATATTGAGCAAGTTCTGGGCAGTGGTCCATCCTCAAGACCCAGTAACTCAGTGGATGCTCTGTTGGAAAGGTCTTCAAGTCTGCTCTTGCCCCTAGATATTCCTGCACCATGTAATGCAGACGCTAGCAATGATTGCTTGAACTGATCAGACCATGGCGCTGAGGACTAAAAAATTGTTTAAAGGCATCGGTCAGCTGGCCACCTTCTCCACCACTCTTCCTCTGATAGAACGAAGCCTCAGCAATACGTTGTCCAGCACCAGGAAATTGTAACCTCCCAGGGTCTGGAAATGCATTGTACAAACATTTCTTCAAGGCCTCCTGAAGATGTTTCACCCTCTGCTCCCTTTGCAAAGGCAAGAAGAGTTCTGCAACCTTACCCTTGTAACGTAGATCAAGAAGGGTTGCAAGCCAGTACAGGTAAAAGCCAGTAAATTAGAATATTTTGAAAAACTTGATTTATTTCGGTAATTGCATTCAAAAGGTGTAACTTGTACATTATATTTATTCATTGCACACAGACTGATGCATTCAAATGTTTATTTCATTTAATTTTGATGATTTGAAGTGGCAACAAATGAAAATCCAAAATTCCGTGTGTCACAAAATTAGAATATTACTTAAGGCTAATACAAAAAAGGGATTTTTTTAGAAATGTTGGCCAACTGAAAAGTATGAAAATGAAAAATATGAGCATGTACAATACTCAATACTTGGTTGGAGCTCCTTTTGCCTCAATTACTGCATTAATGCGGCGTGGCATGGAGTCGATGAGTTTCTGGCACTGCTCAGGTGTTATGAGAGCCCAGGTTGCTCTGATAGTGGCCTTCAACTCTTCTGCGTTGTTGGGTCTGGCATTCTGCATCTTCCTTTTCACAATACCCCACAGATTTTCTATGGGGCTAAGGTCAGGGGAGTTGGCTGGCCAATTTAGAACAGAAATACCATGGTCCGTAAACCAGGCACGGGTAGATTTTGCGCTGTGTGCAGGCGCCAAGTCCTGTTGGAACCTGAAATCTCCATCTCCATAGAGCAGGTCAGCAGCAGGAAGCATGAAGTGCTCTAAAACTTGCTGGTAGACGGCTGCGTTGACCCTGGATCTCAGGAAACAGAGTGGACCGACACCAGCAGATGACATGGCACCCCAAACCATCACTGATGGTGGAAACTTTACACTAGACTTCAGGCAACGTGGATCCTGTGCCTCTCCTGTCTTCCTCCAGACTCTGGGACCTCGATTTCCAAAGGAAATGCAAAATTTGCTTTCGTCAGAAAACATGACTTTGGACCACTCAGCAGCAGTCCAGCTCTTTTTTTCCTTAGCCCAGGTGAGACGCTTTTCGCGCTGTTTCTTGGTCAACAGTGGCTTGACACGAGGTATGCGGCAGTTGAAACCCATGTCTTTCAAGCGTCTCTTGGTGGTGAATCTTGAAGCACTGACTCCAGCAGCTGTCCACTCCTTGTGAATCTCCCCCACATTTTTGAAGGGGTTTTTTTTCACAATCTTGACTAGGGCGCGGTGATCCCTATCGCTTGTACACTTTTTCTGACCACAGTTTTTCCTTCCCTTTGCCTCTCTATTAATGTGTTTGGACACAGAGCTCTGAGAACAGCCAGCCTCTTCAGCAATAACCTTTTGTGTCTTTCCCTCCTTGTGCAATGTGTCGATGGTCGCCTTTTGGACAGCTGTCAAATCTGAAGTCTTCCCCATGTTTGTGTAGGCTTCAGAACTGGACTGAGAGACCATTTAAAGCCCTTTGCAGGTGTTTTGAGTTAATCAGCTGATTAGTTTGTGGCACCAGGTGTCTTCAAAATTTAACCCTTACACAATATTCTAATTTTGTGACACACGGAATTTTGGATTTTCATTTGTTGCCACTTCAAATCATCAAAATTAAATGAAATAAACATTTGAATGCATCAGTCTGTGTGCAATGAATAAATATAATGTACAAGTAACACCTTTTGAATGCAATTACTTAAATAAATCAAGTTTTTCAAAATATTCTAATTTACTGGCTTTTACCTGTAAAGATCCCTCTCCTTGATACCACAAATCCTAGGGTCCTTTCGCAGGCTTTGCAGAATTAGGGAGGCCATGCAGCGTAAGTTTGCAGAGGCATTAGTTTCTGAGTCCTCTGGGTCACTAAGGATCACGCGATCCGTAACTACCTCCTCTCAGCCACATACAGCTTCTTGGGTTTCTGGGGACTGAAAAACACCCCTTAAAGACTGCTGCTGAGTGTTATCCCCCTCCTCTTCTTCCTTTGTGTTTGGCAGCCCCATGGTAATGCTATCTGGATAAAGGGGGCCTTGAGAGGAAAGGAAGTCCTTCTCTTCCTCCTGCTGTTCTGCCTCAAGTGCCCTGTCCATGATTCCATGAAGCATGTGCTCCAGCAGGAAGACTAGAGGGACAGTGTTACTGATGCGTCCATTGTCGCTGCTCACCATCCTTATGGCCTCCTCAAATGGTGACAGGACAGTGCATGCATCCTTGATCAGTAGCCACTGGCGTGGCAAAAAGAAACCAAACTCCCCTGACCCTGTCCTGGTGCCATACTTGCACAGGTACTCATTGATGGCCCTCTGCTGTGTGTGCAGCCGCTGCAGCATTGCCAACATTGAGTTCCACCTGGTGGGCATGTCACAAATGACGCGGTTGGTGGGCAGGTTGCATTCCATTTGAATGTCAGTCAGCCAAGCACTGGCACTGTATGACTGGCGGAAATGACCACAGACTTTCTGGCCTACCTCAGGGGATCCTGTAAGCCTGGGTACCTGCTCAAGAACCGCTGCACCACTAAATTCAAGACGTATGCCAATCATGGAACATGGGTCAAGTATCCCTGTCGGAGGGCGGAGAGAAGGTTGGTACCATTGTTGCATACAGTCATTCCTGGCTGAAGTTAGCATGGCATCAACCACCTCTGAGTCTGCCCCTGCTGACAGAATCTCTGCCCCAATGTGGCTCCTGTGCCCTGGGCAGACCAACTCAAGCACCACATGGCACCTTTTAGCCTGACTGCTTGCGTAGCCCCTTGAACGCTTACAGAGCACCGCTGCTTCAGAGGACAAATCTGCAGAAGAGGTCATAGAGGAAGAAGAAGAGGAGGGGGTGGAGGAGAGAGCTGTGGCAGAATCACCACTAGCATTTTAGAGGTGTGATGGTGGAACAAGCTCCAACAACACTGAACCCTGTCCTGCATCCTTCCCAGCTGCCAGCAGAGTTACCCAGTTTGCCATGAAGGAAAGGTAACATCCCTGCCCATGCTGGCTGGACCATGAGTCAGTGGTAATATGAACCTTACTGCTGACCGCTCTGTCCAACGAGGCCAAAACATTGCCTTCCACATGATGGTAGAGTCGGAATGGCCTTCCATGAAAAAAAATGGCGTTTTGGAACCTGCCACTGAGGTACAGCACATTCCACAAATTCACGAAAGGGAGCAGAGTCTACCAGCTAAAAAGGCAGCAGTTGCAGTGCTAGCATTTTGTCCAAGCTAGCATTTAGACGCTGAGCATGGGGAGGGCTGGGATCAAATTTCTTTTTACGTTTCAGCAACTGGGGTGGGGAAATTTGCCTGCTAAAATCAGATGGTGGTCTACTGCTAGCAGATTGGCTGCAAGTACTTGGGTCACCAATTGCTATACCTTCATTCCTATTGTGCAGGTTTTTGAGAGGGCTGGAGGTATAGTAGGGTTGGAGATCCCAGATGAGGAGCAAGGAGAAGTCCGTCTTTTTCTTTGTTGTGGGTCTTTCAAGTGCTGTTGCCAATGGACTGCATGGCAGGCCGTCATATGTCTGGTCAAGCACGTGGCGCTGAAACGGCTGCTGTTCTGGCCATGCTTGATCTGCTTCAGACATAGGTTGGAAACAGCAATGGTGCGATCTGCTGCACAAGTGTCAAAAAAGCCCCACACCTTTAAAGTCAGTGGGGATTCAGTAGTGCCCTGCACCTGCTGAGCTCTGCAGTGTGATGCAATAGGGTGTAGTAAGGAGGGGTTTGGGTTCCTGGAGGACTGGGCCGACTTCTCAGTCGGTAACGGGTACTATAGAAGGGACGGACTGCACCTAAATGAGGAGGGTGCGGATCTGCTGGGAATGAAGATGGCCAAAAAGTTAGAGGGGTTTTTAAACTAGGCGATGGGGAGGAGGGTCCAGAGGCAGAGATAGCCAGCGTGGAAGATATTCCAGAGGGTAGTATTGGGGGCATTAGTGGTAGGTTAACCAAAGCACAAAAACACAAGGTGAGTATAGTAGCAAGTCCTAGTTGCAATCTCGAAACACCCAATACGAGGACAATATGTGACCGGTCTAAACTATGTGGCATGTTCACCAATGCCAGGAGCATGGCAGACAAGATGGGTGAACTAGAGATACTGTTGTACGAGGAGGATTTGGATTTTGTGGGAATTTCAGAGACCTGGTTCAACAGCTTTCATGATTGGCTGGCAAACATTCAAGGGTATACCCTATACCGCAAGGATAGAGGGATAAAAAAGGGGGAGGGGTATGCCTATATATCAAGAATAATGTACAAGTGAATGTGAGAGATGACATCACTGAGGGAGCTAGAGAGGAGGTGGAATCCTTATGGGTAGAGCTCCAAAGGAATGAAGCTAAGGGGAAAATAATACTGGGAGTATGCTATAGGCCCCCTAACCTGAGGGAGGAAGTGGAGACGGATCTCCTATCACAAATTGGATTAGCAGCAAGGATGGGAAGTGTTATCTTAATGGGGGATTTTAATCATCCAGACATAGACTGGGCGGAGGGAACCGCGCATTCATTTAAGGCTCGCCAGTTCCTTAATGTCTTGCAGGACAATTTTATGGGTCAGATGGTAGACGCACCAACTAGAAATAAAACATTACTGGATCTACTGATTACCAACAATACAGACCTGATCACGGATGTGGAAATACGGGGCAATTTAGGTAACAGCGATCACAGGTCAATTTGTTTCAGTATAAATCACACAAATAGGAAACATAAAGGAAATACAAAGACACTGAATTTCAAAAGAGCCAACTTCCCTAAACTACAAACCTTGCTAAAAGGCATAAATTGGGATAAAATATTAGGAACAAAGAATACGGAGGAGAGATGGGTTTGCTTTAAGAGCATATTAAATAAGGGCATTAGCCAATGTATCCCATTGGGTAATAAATTTAAAAGAGCGAACAAAAGTCCTGGATGGCTTAACTCCAATGTAAAAATGCATATAAAAGCAAAGGAGAAGGCCTTCAAAAAATACAAGGTTGAAGGATCATCCTAAGCATTCAGACTTTATAAAGAATGCAACAAGAAATGTAAGGGTGCAATTAGGACAGCTAAGATAGAACATGAAAGACACATAGCGGAGGAGAGCAAAAAAAATCCCAAGAAATTCTTTAAGTATGTAGACAGTAAAAAAGGGAGAACAGACCATATTGGCCCCATAAAGAATGAGGAAGGACATCTGGTTACAAAGGATGGGGAGATGGTGAAGGTATTGAATTTATTCTTCTCCTCAGTCTTCATGAGTGAATAGGGGGGCTTCAGTAACCAAAACTGCAGTGTTTATCCTCATGACACAACACAGGAAGCACTTCCATGGTTAACAGAGGACAGAATTAAAATTAGACTTGAGAAACTTAACATTAATAAATCACCGGGACCAGATGGCTTGCATCCGAGGGTACTTAGGGAACTCAGTCAAGTGATTGCCAGACCGTTGTTCCTAATTTTTACAGATAGTCTACTGACTGGAATGGTACCAGCTGATTGGAGAAAAGCCAATGTAGCACCAATATTTAAAAAGGGCCCAAAATACATCCCTGGGAATTACAGACCAGTTAGTCTAACATCAATAGTATGTAAACTCTTGGAGGGGATGATAAGGGACTATATACAAGATTTTAGTAATAAGAATGGTATCATTAGCAGTAATCAGCATGGATTCATGAAGAATCGTTCTTGCCAAACTAATCTATGAACCTTCTATGAGGAGGTGAGTTGCCATCTAGATAAAGGAAGGCCCGTAGACGTGGTGTATCTGGATTTTGCAAAAGCATTTGACACAGTTCCCCATAAACGTTTACTGTACAAAATAAGGTCCGTTGGCATGGACCATAGGGTGAGTACATGGATTGAAAACTGGCTATAAATGGGGAGTACGCAGAATGGTCAGGGTGGGTAGTGGGGTTCCCCAGGGTTCTGTGCTGGGACCAATCCTATTTAATTTGTTCATAAACCACCTGGAGGATGGGATAAACAGTTCAATCTCTGTATTTGCAGACGATACTAAGCTAAGCAGGGCAATAACTTCTCCGCAGGATGTGGAAACCTATGTATTTTTTGTTTTGGAACACCACACTACACGGTATTAGATACTGTGTACACTGCCTGAAGTGTAGTAGAAACTGTGCACACTGTATTAGATACTGTGTACACCGCCTGAAGTGTATTAGAAACAGTACACCACCAAATGCACTGTAGATATAGGCTACACTGGATGCAGAGTATATATATATATATATATATATATATATATATATATATATATATATATATATATATATATATATATATATATATATATACACACACACACACATATACACACAGTGGGAACGGAAAGTATTCAGACCCCCTTAAATTTTTCACTCTTTGTTATATTGCAGCCATTTGCTAAAATCATTTAAGTTCATTTTTTTCCTCATTTATGTACACACAGCACCCCATATTGACAGAAAAACACAGAATTGTTGACATTTTTGCAGATTTATTAAAAAAGAAAAACTGAAATATCACATGGTCCTAAGTATTCAGACCCTTTGCTCAGTATTTAGTAGAAGCACCCTTTTGATCTAATACAGCTATGAGTCTTTTTGGGAAAGATGCAACAAGTTTTTCACACCTGGATTTGGGGATCCTCTGCCAGATCCTCTCCAGTTCTGTCAGGTTGGATGGTAAACGTTGGTGGACAGCCATTTTTAGGTCTCTCCAGAGATGCTCAATTGGGTTTAAGTCAGGGCTCTAGCTAGGCCATTCAAGAACAGTCACAAAGTTGTTGTAAAGCCACTTCTTCATTATTTTAGCTGAGTGCTTAGGGTCATTGTCTTGTTGGAAGGTAAACCTTCGGCCCAGTCTGAGGTCCTGAGCACTCTGGAGAAGGTTTTCGTCCAGGATATCCCTGTACTTGGCCGCATTCATCTTTCCCTCAATTGCAACCAGTCGTCCTGTCCCTGCAGCTGAAAAACACCCCCACAACATGATGCTGCCACCACCATGATTCATGTTGGGACTGTATTGGACAGGTGATGAGCAGTGCCTGGTTTTCTCCACACATACCGCTTAGAATTAAGGCCAAAAAGTTCTATCTTGGTCTCATCAGACCAGAGAATCTTATTTCTCACCATCTTGGAGTCCTTCAGGTGTTTTTTAGCAAACTCCATGCAGGCTTTCATGTGTCTTGCTCTGAGGAGAGGCTTCCGTCGGGCCACTCTGCCATAAAGCCCCGACTGGTGGGGGCTGCAGTGATGGTTGACTTTCTACAACTTTCTCCCATCTCCTGACTGCATCTCTGGAGCTCAGCCACAGTGATCTTTGAGTTCTTCTTTACTTCTCTCAGGCTCTTCTCCCCCAATAGCTCAGTTTGGCCGGACGGCCAGCTTTATGCCCCGTACACACGGTCGGCTTTTCTGACAGAAAATGTGTGATAGGACCTTGTTGTCGGAAATTCCGACCGTGTGTAGGCTCCATCACACATTTTCCATCGGATTTTCCGACACACAAAGTTTGAGAGCAGGATATAAAATTTTCCGACAACAAAATCCGTTGTCGGAAATTCCGAACGTGTGTACACAAATCCGATGGACAAATTGCCCCGCATGCTCAGAATAAATAAAGAGACGAAAGCTATTGGCCACTGCCCCGTTTATAGTCCCGACGTACGTGTTTTACGTCACCGCGTTCAGAACAAGACAAGTTTGAGCCAACATCCGTCTGAAAAAATCCTACGATTTTGTTGTCGGAATGTCCGAACAAAGTCCGACCGTGTGTATGGGGCATTAGGAAGGTTTCTAGTCGTCCCAAACGTCTTCCATTTAAGGATTATGGAGGCGACTGTGCTCTTAAGCCGCGCACACACGGCGGACTTTTCGACCGGACTGGTCCGACTGATTTTCCGACGGACTTTCGACGGACTTTTGATGGACTTCCAACGGACTTTTTAATGAATGGACTTGCCTACACACGATCACACCAAAGACCGACGGATTCGTACGTTATGGCGTTCACCGACTAAAATAAGGAAGTTGATAGCCAGTAGTCAATAGCTGCCCTAGCGTCGTTTTTTGTCCATCGGACTAGCATACAGACGAGCAGATTTCTGGGTCCGGCGGAGTTACGACGTAAAGATTTGTAGCATGTTCCAAATCTAAAGTCCGTCAGATTTTTGACTAGAAAAGTCCGCTGAAGGTCCGATGAAGCCCACGCACGATCGGATTGTCCGCCGGACTCGGTCCGTCGGACCAGTCTGGTCGAAAAGTCCGCCCGTGTGTACGGGGCATTAGGAACCGTAAGTGCAGCAGAATTTTTTTTTAACCTTGGCCAGATCTGTGCCTTGCCACAATTCTGTCTCTGAGCTCTTCAAGCAGTTCCTTTGACCTCATGATTCTCATTTGCTTTGACATGCACTGTGAGCTGTAAGGTCTTATATAGACAGGTGTGTGGCTTTCCTAATCAAGTCCAATCAGTATAATCAAACACAGCTGGACTCAAATGAAGGCGTAGAACCATCTCAAGGATGATCAGAAGAAATGGACAGCTTCTAAGTTAAATATATGAGTGTCACAGCAAAGGGTCTGAATACTTAAGATCATGTGATATTTCAGTTTTCCTTTTTTAATAAATCTGCAAAAATGTCAACAAGTCTGTGTTTTTCTGTCAATATGGGGTGCTGTGTGTACATTAATGAGGAAAATAAATGAAGTTAAATGATTTTAGCAAATGACTGCAACATAACAAAGAGTGAAAAATTTAAGGGGGTCTGAATACTTTCCGTCCCCACTGTATATATACGAGACTGTGTATATATATATATATATATATATATTAATACACCGCCTGAAGTGTATTAGAAACAGTACACCACAGAATGCACTGTAGATATAGGCTACACTGGATGCAGCGTATATATATATATATATATATATATATATATATATATATATATATATACATACATGTATATATATATATATATATATATATATACATACACACAAGACTATATATATATATATATATATATATATATATATATATATATATATATATATACACACAGTATCTCACAAAAGTGTGTACACCCCTCACATTTTTGTAAATATTTTATTCTATCTTTTCATGTGACAACACTGAAGAAATGACACTTTGCTACAATGTAAAGTAGTGAGTGTACAGCTTGTATAACAATGTAAATTTGCTGTTATCAAAATAACTCAACACACAGCCATTAATGTCTAAACCGCTGGCAACAAAAGTGAGTACACCCCTAAGTGAAAATGTCCAAATTGGGCCCAATTAGCCATTTTCCCTCCCCAGTGTCATGTGACTCGTTAGTGTTACAAGGTCTCAGGTATGAATGGGGAGCAGGTGTGTTAAATTTGGTGCTATCGCTCTCACTCTCTCATACTGGTCACTGGAAGTTCAACATGGCACCTCATAGCAAAGAACTCTGAGGATCTGAAAAAAGAATCCTTGCTCTACATAAAACGGCATAGGCTATAAGAAGATTGCCAAGACCCTGAAACTGAGCTGCAGCATGGTGGCCAAGACAATACAGCGGTTTAACAGGACAGGTTCCACTCAGAACAAGCCTCGCCGTGGTTGAGCAAAGAGGTTGAGTGCATGTGCTCAGCATCATATCCAGAGGTTATCTTCAGGAAATAGACATATAAGTGCTGTCAGCATTGCATCAGAGGTTAAAGGGGTGGGGGGTGAGGGTCAGCATGTCAGTGTTCAGACCATACGCTGCACACTGCATCAAATTGGTCTGCATGGCTGTCATCCCAGAAGGAAGCCTCTTCTAAAGGTGATGCACAAGAAAGCCTGCAAACAGTATGCTGAAGACAAGCAGACTAAGGACATGGATTACTGGAACCATGTCCTGTGGTCTGATGAGACCAAGATAAAGTTATTTGGTTCAGATGGTGTCAAGCGTGTGTGGCGGCAACCAGGTGAGGAGTACAAAGACAAGTGTGTCTTGCCTACAGTCAAGCATGGTGGTGGGAGTGTCATGGTCTGGGGCTTCATGAGTGCTGTTGGCACTGGGGAGCTACAGTTCATTGAGGGAACCACGAATGCCAACATGTACTGTGACATACTGAAGCAGAGCGTGATCCCCTCCCTTCGGAGACTGGGCTGCAGGGCAATATTCCAACATGATAACGGCCCCAAACACACCTCCAGGACAACCACTGTCTTGCTAAAGTAGCTGAGGGTAAATGTGATGGACTGGTCAAGTATGTCTCCAGACCTAAACCCTATTGAGCATCTGTGGGGCATCCTCAAACAGAAGGTGGAGGAGCACAAGGTCTCAAACATCCACCAGCTCTGTGATGTCGTCATGGAGGAGTGGAAGAGGACTCCAGTGGCAACCTGTGAAGCTCTGGTAAACTCCATGCCCAAGAGGGTTAGGGCAGTGCTGGAAAATAATGGTGGCTACACAAAATATTGACACTTTGGGCCCAATTTGGACATTTTTACTTAGAGGTGTACTCACTTTTGTTGCCAGCGTGTTTGGTGCCCGTGTGTCAGCCTGGAGTTTTGGTGCCCGTGTGTCAACCTAAAGTTTTGGTGTCCGTGTGTCAGCTTGGAGTTTTGGTGCCCTTGTGTCAGCCTGGAGTTTTGGTGCCCGTGTGTCAGCCTGGAGTTTTGGTGCCCGTGTGTTAGCCTAGAGTTTCGGTGCCCGTTACCCAGTCTGCGGAACCAGTGCCCGTTACCCAGTCTGCGGAACCGGTGCCCGTTACCCAGTCTGCGGAACTGGTGCCCGTTACCCAGTCTGCGGAGCCGGTGCCCGTTACCCAGTCTGCCGGACCAGTGCCTGGTGTCCAGCTCGCTGAACCGGGGCCCATTACCCAGCCCACTGGGCCGGGGGCCCGTTACCCAGTTTGTTAAGCCGGTGCCTGTTACCCAGCTTGCCCTTACAGTGCTCGCTGTTTGGCCTGACGACCCGGAGCTTGCTGCCCAGCTCGATGACCCGGAGCCGGCTGTCTGCTCTGATGTGCCCGCTGTCTGCTCTGATGTGCCCGCTGTCCAGTTTGATGTATCCACTGCCCAGTCTAAGGAGCCTGATGCCCAGCCTGAAGTAACCGATGCCCAGCCTGACGTGCCCTCATCTGTTGTCCGGTTTGAGGCCATAAACTTTGGACAATTTCATCTAGTTGGAGGGTCCGGAGGCCACTCCTTTGAGGGGGGTACTGTCATGAAAAGGTTCACCCGTTGGTGGCACTATCGGTCTCTTGGATCGCAGTACCAGTGTCCACCAGCGGGTGTCTTCCAACACCTAGGACCTATAAAATGAGGACTCACCTGCTGGAGGCACTGGACTCACCTGCTGGAGGCACTGTTGCATCTTTGGGCCGTAGTACCGGTGTCCACCAGCTGGTGTATTCCGGCAGTGTGGAGCAGACGGCACCCTCTGCGCTCAGGTGTAACGTGAGGTCAATTACTGCAGTCTTATAAATACCCGGCAAGCCCTCACATGCTTGCCTTGGTATCTTTCTCCCTGTGCCCTGACCTCACTGCTTGTATCCTGACCTTGAGCCTGTTTCTGATCTGATCCGATCCCTATCCCGAACCCATCCTGCACCTGTCCTTTCTGTGTCCTGATTTCCCTGCAGCTTATCCATCCATCCTCTCCCTGTCCTGTTGGTTTCCCATCCTTACTCATCTGCTGACCTCCCTGTGTATGACCTCGGCCTGGTTTGTTTACGATTCCAGTATCTCCAGTTATTTGTATATATTATTTGTAGTTTGAGGGTCTGTGGTTGGTTTTGCACTGTTTATATTTCACTTATTTGTCACCTATTTAATAAACACCATTTCACTTACATACGTTTCTGGTTTCCTCTGTGCAATTCACACAGTCTGGTCTACTAAATTCCTTGACAATGGAGCAGGGACTTAGTCCCCCTGAGCCATGATTGGCCAAAGGCACCCTGCCTTTGGCCAATTATGGCTCTCTCAGCAGAGTGCACTGTGATTGGCCAAAGCATGCAGGTCAGGTGCATGCTTTGGCCAATCATCATACAGCAATGCACTGCGATCTCGCAGTGCATTATAGGGCATTCCACTGCACTCAAATTTTATTTGAACGCCCCATAATGTTCGCTGTTCGGCAAACGGGCGTACACCCAATGTTTGAGTCGAACTTATGTTAGACCCGAGCATCAAGCTCATCCCTATTCCTAGCCTGTAATGGGCTGTTGCTGAACTAACTAAATACTGTTATGCCGCGTACACACGGTCGGACTTTTCGTCTACAAAAGTCAGACAGCCTGTCCGACAGACTTCCGGCAGACTTCCGGCAGACTTTCGGCGGACTTGCGGCAGACTTTCTAACGAACGGACTTGCCTACACACGACCACACAAAAGTCGGTCGGATTCGTACGTGATGACGTACACCGGACTAAAATAAGGAAGTTCATAGCCAGTAGCCAATAGGTGCCCTAGCGTGGCTTTTTGTCCGTCGGACTAGCACACAGACGAGCGGATTTCGGGGTCCGTCGTAGTTACGAAGTAAAGTTTTAAAGCATGTTTCAAATCTAAAGTACGTCGGATTTGAGGCTAAAAAAGTACGTTGAAAGTCCGGAGAAGCCCACACACGATCGGATTACCAGCCAGCTTTAGTCCGTCAGCGTCCGTTGGACTTTTGTAGACGAAAAGTACGACCGTGTGTACGCGGCATTAGTAACCCCGGGAGTGAACCAGCAGGAGCTGTACAAGGGAACAGTGCAGGTGGAAGGAAGAAGAGAAATCTGTAAATAGTGAGGAAGTTGTCCCTGGTTTTAATTGTTGGACATTTTCAAGTAGGGTATCCCATAATCCCTTAGTCAGGGCCATCTTAATGCAAGGGCACTCTTGGGCATTGCCCAGGGGCCCCAGGTGCATGGGGCCCCACAATAATCTTGCATTACATCATACTTGCCTACTGTCCCAAATTTGCTGGGACAGTCGTGCTTTTTACTAAACTGTCCCAAGATGGCCGAGTCCCGGGAAGCATTCCAGAACCTACTGTATACTGTGAACTCCTGATCCTAATATTGTGCCCTCCTGACCCCTCCTGTACTGTGCCCTACTGCATTGCTCCTGTACTGTGCCCTTTGTGTTGATTAGTCTTTGATTTGTGGAATGTTTTCCTTTTTGTAAAATCAATTTTATTTAACGTACTAATGAATCTATGTTTGATTCTATGAACTATTTATACTTTATTTCTTGAAAGTAGGTACATAAATTGAGGCAAGCTGGTAGAGGGGCCCAGTGCATAACTTTGTCCAGGGGCCCATGATGCTATTAAGACAGATCTGCCCTTACTCCATTCAAGTTATTATCCCCTAATAAAACAAAAAAAAAGGCAAATGTCTGATCACTGTGTCTGGATGCGAGAGGGAAATGCTGTGTGACTGGCTGTGCAGTAGTGGGGAACCCTGCAATTAGCAACTCCTACAGGGGTAGTGCTACACTAGTATGACAATTTTATTTTAACTTGTCTAACAGAATTTTGGCAGAATTGCTTATCACACCATATCATGTTATATTGAAATATTACCTGTAATTTAAATATTATGTTTTTTTTTTCTTTCAGAGATCAACTTCAGGAGAAAGAAATGCGCCTAAGGTCATCCATCATGCAGATTTTGAAATGTGATTTTAAACAGGAAAACACAACTTCCCCGGTGCTACTACCACTTGCTGATTGTATTATCAGTATGTGGATACTGGGAGTTATCAGTAAAAATGAAGATGAATACATGAAGAATCTGGAGAAGATCATAAAGCTGCTAAAACCCGGAGGCCAACTGTTACTTATTGCAGCATTAGATGTAACTTACTGGTCTGCTGGAGCAGAACAGTTCCATAGTTTTAAATTTGATGAGGAGTTTGTGAAAAACGCCTTTGGTAAGGTGGGTTTAGTCACTGAATACTATTCAGTGCAGAGGAGACGCAATGTCAGCGATCTCATTGAATATAAAGCTGTTCTATTCATTGTAGGACGCAAAGGGGAGTAGATGATTGGAGCCAAATAGAATTATGTAATGACCTACTAATGGCAATCAGAAATCACAGCAGCTGTGCTAAAGTCAGCAATGTTATTTTGCATTAATCTGTGTTAAATTGTGTTAACAAATATCACTATCTTAATAAAGATTATTCAGAATATAAATGTGTGTTGACTTGTCTTAAAACAATATTGTAAAGCTTTTATGTATACAATATATCTTTTTATCTATTTATTGATAACCAACGCATTTCAGGACATTTACTGTGTGCCTTTCATCAGAATATGGATAAAGATTATATAAAAATACAATATCAGATACAGTGTATGGACAATATATTAGAAAACATAAACAATTTACATTATCAGGTTCAATACCTAAACATTATTAAAAGTTTGTGAGGAGAAAAAATATAGAAGAGATTAAATTGATAAGTGTTGTACAGGACGGCAGGGGTGGGTCCTGGATGGCAGCTATATTTCCCCATTATTTGGGTTGTGGTCCCTTTCTCCACTTGCTTACTGGGCACTTTTACCCCCTTCCTGCCCAGGCCAATTTTCAGCTTTCAGCACTGTCACACTTTGAATGACAATTGCACGGTCATGCTACACTGTACCCATATGACATTTTTATCATTTTTTTCACACAAATAGAGCTGTCTTTTGGTGGTATTTAATCACCACTGTTTTTTTTTTTTTTTTTCTAAACAAACGAAAAAAGACCGAACATTTTTTAAAAAACAAATTTTTTTAATAGTTTTTTTATAGAACTTGGCAAACAGGTAATTTTACTCCTTCACTGATGGGCATTATTAGACTTCACTGATGGGCACTGATGAGACGGCACTGATAGATGGCACTGATAGGCACTGATAGGTGGCACCGAAGGGCACTGATAGGCAGCACTGATAGGTGGCACTGATGGGCACTGATAGGAGGCACTGATAAGCACTGGTAGGCAACACTGATAGGTGGCACTGATGAGGAAGCACTGATGGGCACTGTTGGGACTGCATTGATAATCAGTATACTGTGGGCTAGTGCGTGGCTGAGACAAGGTTGCTGAACTCTGATGACCTTCTCTTTGGGACCCCTTAGGCATCCGGGAGATTTCAAACACCCTGTTAAAGGAGAAGTGTGACTGGCAGTGAGCCGAGTGTTTTGTACCAAGAATTGATCGACTATTTTTGTTTCCGGAGGACAAGCTGTTTTTTCTGTTGGCCTATTTTTGAAAGGAAGTGTTTGCTTTTTCTAAGGTGCTTGGCTGATGATCTCCGGCTTCAATATCACGTATAATAAATAAACTACTTTTTGTACAGTAAATAGCATGACAAATAAATTACTTTAAATATTAATTAGTTATACACATTATAGAAACTAAAAAGTAAATGTTTACATTATCACAAAAGGTGACTTTCTTTAGTTATACTTTTTTGATCCTATATTGTGTTTATACAGTATACAAATCATTTGTTATTACCGTATATACTCGAGTATAAGTCGTTCCGAGTATAAGTCGAGGCCCTAATTTACCACAAAAAAATGGGAAAAACTTATTGACCCGAATATAAGACGAGGGTGAGAAATGCACAGCTACTGTAAGTGGAAAAGAGGGTCAACAATGCCCATTTGCAGCATCACTGTGCCCATTTGCAGTCATAGGTCCCCTGAACTTCAAACTCGGTAGTTAAGGGTTCCTAGATGCCCCCTAGCGGCAGCCAAAATTTGGGGTCTCTGAACCCAAAGGGTCCCAAAATGACATTGCTGCAGATGGACACAGTTGACCGAATTTATATCGGGGCCACTTAGTGCTAAGAACCCCAAATTTGGTGTGCAAACCCAGTGGAACTAGCACCATAAAAGTTCCAAAGCTGGGGTTTCTAGCACTAAGTGGCCCCGAGATACAGGTCCCCAAAAATCAGTTCAGAAAATGTCAAGCACTTTTCTGCAGCAGAGAATGACATTTTCTGAACCGGTTTTGGGGCCCCGTATCTCAGGGCCACTTGGTGCTAGGAACCCCAGCTTTGGATATGTTATGGTACCAGTTCCACTGGGTTTGCACACCAAATTTGGGGCTCCTAGCGCCGAGTGGCCCTGAGATACGGAGCCCCAAAGTCGGTTCAGAAAATGTCAAACACTTTTCTGCAGCAGAGAATGACATTTTCCGAACCGATTTTGGGGCCGCGTATCTCGGGGCCACTTAGTGCCAGGAACTTCAGCTTTGGATATGTTATGATACCAGTTCCACTGGGTTTGCACACCAAATTTGGGGTTCCTAGCACCAAGTGGCCCTGAGATATGGGGCCCCAAAGTCGGTTCGGAAAATGAATTTTTTTGCTGCAGAAAAGTGCTTGACTCCAGTATAAGTCGAGGGGGGCACTTTCAGCACAAAAAAATGTGCTGAAAAATTCGACTTATACTCGAGTATATACGGTACTATATTTAGCTAAAGCTTTAGGTTAGTGTTTTTTTAGTTTAGCATAGGTTTAACTGGATGACATATTTTTTTTCAACATTATAAACTGCATAACATGTCAAGAAACAGAAATGAGGGTGAATACAAGATGCAATAGGCCAGGCCTAGTCTTATCTATACCTGTTTGCCAATGCTGTGTCTTAGACCAATAGAATTGGAAAAGCAAATTATAAAAGTATTCTCTACCTCATGGAGTTGATCATGTTTGAAGTTCTGCATTTAGCACCATCTAAAAAGATAGCACTGAAATTGGCAGCTACAGTCCTCATTTTCTATGACCTATGGTGATGAGGAAAACCCCTTGGCGCCAGTGCCTCCTGGCCCTTTAAGGGGTTTCAAATGCTGGGAGGCAGGGCAGGGTTTATGATAACGTGACCACCATGATAGTGAAGCACGGAACGAGAAGGACTGAAAGGAGGGGTAGTGTAGGGCCGGGTATGACAGTGTGCCCAAGGGAGACACGGAAAGGGTTAACAAAATAAGGAGAAAAGTAGTATGGGAAAAAGGGGAGGTAAGTTGGTAAACTTTGTGAGAAAGGGGAGTGGTGGTATTTAAAGGGGGGGAGGAGTAAAGGGGGCAGTGTGAGGAGAGTGCATCAGAGGAGGCAGTTTTTTACACATCTGCTCCTCTACAATGGCCGCCATTGAAGCATTGCTAGACAAGCTCAGGAGAGCAGCGGAACAGAAGGGACCAGAGTGGCTGCAGAAACAGATTGGGGACATTGGAGAGGAAGAGCCAGGAAAATCAGCGGCGGGTGAGATGTCTCATCGAGTGCGGAGGTCTCGGCCTCCGGCGCGTTTTTCGCCGGGGCCTGCAGCTCGGCCCACACGGGTACCTAGGAGCCCGGGAGAGGATCGATCGGTCCCCCCTGGGAAAAGAAGGCAGATGGAAGCAGATGCGGCTCCCGGGCTGTCCACACGCCGCCGGCCGCAAACGGGAGGCGGGGCCGTGGGCCAAGATGGCGCCGGTTCCCTGCCAGAGGAAAGGAGACCACTGCACAGGAGATCCACAGCACAAGGGGGACAGCCGAGGAGTGCGGTGAGGAGGGATGAAGTGCCAGGCAGTGCCCAGCAAAAGAAGGCAAGAGAAGAGGAGAATGTCCAGAGGGGGCGGAGCTTAACAGCAGAGCGAGCTGCTAGTGTCAGTACTGAAGAGGGTCAGCCGAGCACCAGCCAGAAGAGCAATAGGTCAGATGGAGGAGGAAAGAAGCAGGGAGGAACACAGGTGGTCAGGACAGGTCAGCGACGCCTGTCTGACGGCAGCGGACCTTCGGGGGTGCGGGGGGCCCCATCACCAACTCACGCTGCGGCCTCTGGGGCGTCACCACCCAGGCGGCTTTCCAGTCAACCAGGCATGGAGTCTGACGAGAGGTCGGAGGGAGAAGTGTCGGAGGAGGAGGAGCCACAAGTGCCAGCGAGGGAGAGCACCGCGACGGCTGTGGGGAGAACACCTGGTCAGCCCGGTAAGTCTACTAATTCCTTATTATTGTCTGGGGCATTACAAGATTTGACGGGGGTGCTGGGAGCAGGTATAGTGGTGCCTGGGGTTTCTGGGTTACAGCCGGGGGGAACCGGCCAGACCAGCAGTTGGCGGGTAACAATCCTGCCAGTGCTGGGCCTGGTCAGCAATTGACGGTTTTCTTGCAGGGTTTGCGGGATTTAATTGGTAGGTTTGAAGGGGGACAGGGGCAGCCTCCCCAAGTAACACCATGGACGGCACCGGTAGCAGAGTCAGGGGATGGGAGTAATGGGGTAGGAGGGGTGGTGGTACCTACTGCAGTTCCTCCCACCAGTCAATCAGGGGCCGGAGTCGGTACGGAGGAGGCAGGTGACAAAGGGTCCTCAGAAAAAGGGGAAAGGTCAGACGTGGTCAGGTTGGCGGACGCTGCAAAGTGTGAGGTGTACGTCTGCTTCGAGGGCCCCTTGGGAGCACATCTGAAACAGGAGGTCCGGGAAAAGATTCAAAAAGGTGAGTATGTAGAGATTTTTTCCCTACTACCGTTGGAGAAGTTTAACCTGGATAGGGTTAAACCTGACTCCTCTAAGAAGGATGATGAAGAAAAACAGAGGTACAGGCTGATACCGCGGACATTTGTTAATTGGCTACAAGCCTTCGCCATCATGGCGAGCGTCATTGGCGAGAAGAACCCCGAGCATTGCTCGGCGTTGTTCTGTTACATGGACGCTATTGGAGAAGCGCATAGGGTGTATGGGGGTTCTGCTTGGCTGCGATATGACGAGTAGTTCAGACAGCGGAAGGCAGTCAGAACATCCTTGCGCTGGGATCATAAGGATATCAGCCTCTGGATGCGGCTTATGTCATCGGCGAGGACCCCACCTCAGCCTTTTCAAGGGGGGGCCGGGGGTACACAGTCCTCAGGACCGTCGGACGGTAAAAAGTGGGGAGTGTGCTGGCAGTATAATGAGGGGGCCTGTAAATTTGGGGGGGCATGTAAGTTCAAGCATGAATGCTCGGGGTGTGGGGGCGCCCACATGTTGTCGAGATGCTTTAAGAGAGGGAAGCGTGCCAGTGACTCTACTCCAAAGAGGGATGACGCCGGTGAAGGTGGAAAAAATGCTACCTTTTCTAAGTAAGTATCCAGATCGGGGAGCAGCTCGATTGTTGGAGTCAGGTTTTACGGAGGGCTTTAAGATTCCCTGTTCATTGGCGACGGTTCTGCCTATGGCACGGAATTTGAAATCGGCGTTAATGCATAAAACAGTAGTTGGGGAAAAATTGCAGAAGGAAGTGGTGTTGGGGCGCATGGGGGGGCCGTTTGCCATCAAACCATGGCCGGACTTGGTAGTATCACCATTGGGGGTGGTACCCAAGAAGGAACCTAATAAGTTCCGTATGATACACCATTTATCTTTCCCAAAGGGGGTTCAGTCAACGATTTCATTGACCCGGAAGAGTGTACAGTGTCTTACACGTCTTTCGATGCGGCGGTAAAATGGGTGAGGCGCTATGGAAAAGGGGCCCTTATGGCCAAAGCAGATATAGAATCGGCTTTTAGGTTGTTGCCGGTACATCCGGAGAGCTTCCGGCTGTTGGGATGTCACTGGCAGGAACAGTTTTACGTTGATAAATGTTTGCCCATGGGCTGTTCGGTTTCATGCACCATGTTTGAGGCATTTAGCTCATTTCTAGAATGGGTAGTTAGGGAGGTTTCGGGCCTAGACTCAGTTATACACTATTTGGATGATTTCCTGTGTATAGGCCCCCCTGCCTCCGCTGTGTGTGCGATTCTGCTTTCCACGTTGCAGCACATCGCAGGCAGGTTTGGAGTTCCATTGGCGGCTGAGAAGACGGAAGGCCCTACGTCAGAAATTAGTTTCTTGGGGATAGTGATAGACTCGATAGCTATGGAGTGCCGGTTGCCCAGAGGTAAGTTGGAGGAACTACAGAAGGAAATTCGGGATATCCACGGATTGCGGAAGGTGCAGTTGAGAGCTCTTCAGTCGCTGTTGATTAAGTTGAATTTCGCTTGCAGAATTATCCCCATGGGGCGGGTTTTTTGCCGGCGGCTGTCGGCCGCCACGGCGGGGGTAAAAAGACCAACTCACTTTATTAGGTTGACGAGGGAGCATAGAGAGGATTTGAAAGTCTGGTATGAGTTTTTAACCACATACAATGGGAGGGCAGTGTGGTTGTCTGGCCCGGTGAGCAATTTTGACGTGGAATTGGTTACTGACGCGGCAGGCTCCACAGGTTTTGGTGCATATTTTCAAGGGAAATGGAGTGCAGAGCCCTGGCCACAGTCGTGGGAGAAGGCGGGATTCCTCGGCAATTTGGTGCTGCTGGAATTGTTTGCGGTGGTGTTAGCCTTGGAACTATGGGGGGAGGCATGCCGGAATTTGAAGCTGAGAATCAATTGTGATAACATGGGTGTAGTGCAGGTGGTGAACCGCATGTCGGCATCTTCGCAGCCGGTCATACGGCTGCTGAGACAGCTGGTGTTCAGGTGTCTAAGTCTAAACATTTTGGTTTATGCGGTTCATATTCCCGGGATTGACAATGCGTTGGCTGACTCCTTGTCTCGTTTTCAGTGGGACAAGTTCAGGGAGCTGGCGCCAGGTGCAGACAAGGAAGGAGCTCCTTGCCCGGAGTGGATGTGGGAGCTGCTTTTGGAGTCACCGCGGGATGGATTAGGTGGTCAGTAAGTGTTTCCACTTGGACGGCCTACAGTAAGGTATGGAAGAAGTGGTCTATGCTGGTACAGGAGGCGGGTGTGGTGACGCTTAGATCGGAAGGGAGATTATTAGTATTGTACTTAGTGGCGAGGAACATGGAAAATGGTTGTGCAGTATCTTCAATTGATCGTAAACTGGCAGGATTGTCGTTTTTGTTTAAGTTAATGGGGGGTGAGGATTGGACTAAGGATTTTTGGGTTCGGCAGGCTTTAAAAGGGTATAGGAAGCAGCATAAACAAAAGGATGCGAGAAGGCCTGTCACTTTTGCGAACCTGGTTTCCATATGCGATATGTTAAGGTTTGTCTGTTTGTCGCATTACGAAATGCGAATGTTTACAGCGGCGTTTTCACTGGCTTTTTATGGGGCTTTCCGTATTGGGGAGTTGATTAGCCCGTCTAAGTATGTTGGGGGGGGGGTTGTTGGAGCAGGACGTGCAATTAGGAGCAGGCAAGGTAAGTTTGCGGCTGCGGAGGTCTAAAACCGACCAGCAAGGTAAAGGGGTGGTGGTGTCCCTATTTGCCTTGCCAGGATCGAGGGTGTGCCCAGTGGAGGCGGTTCGGGAATTTAGGTCGGTCAGGGGTGATAGGGCGGGGCCGTTCCTGAGGCATGAGGATGGATCTTATTTGTCCCGTTTTCAATTTATAGCGGTTTTTAGAAAATGTTTACAAAGGGCTGGTTTGATTGGTACAGAATATGCTTCCCACTCCTTCCGCATAGGGGCAGCTACTGAAGCTGCCAGATGCGGGTTGGATGAAGCTGCTGTGCGCAGGCTTGGGAAATGGGAGTCTAGGAGATTCAAGTCTTGTATAAGACCTAGTTTGGTAATGGAATAATAAAAAAAAAAAAAAAATGTATTATGCAGGTTACGTAATATTCTAATGGAGAAGTGTTCCGGTTAATAGTTGGATAGTCGTAGTGTTGAGAGGTAAGAGGGTGTCGCAATCTTGTTTTTGTTTTATTACAGATGGCACCCCGGTTCGTCTTGTCTGGATCGTAGGTCACTCCTATGTTTGCTGGGGGGCCAGGAGAGGTGACGTACGTCCGGAAGGTAGACAACTGGGGATTTCCAGAAGCGAGGCCTATATACGTTGGTTAGGCAGACTGGGGATGTTGTGGGGTAGAGTAATGGGCGAAGTAGAGAGGTATGTTCGGTTGGACAGACCCCCGGACGTTTTGGTTATTCATGCGGGGGGGAATGACTTGGGGGTCCGGTCAGTCAGGGATCTGTTGGCAGACATTAAAAATGATTTTAGGCTGCTACGGGAGAAATTCCCAGACACCCTGTTAGTCTGGTCCGACATAGTGGCTCGCACAACATGGCGGTGGGCTAGATCGGTGGCAAGCATTCAAAAGACCCGGATTAGAATTAATAAGGTAGTGGGGAGATTTGTCAGACAGAATGGTGGCATAGTTATCCGGTACAGAGAGTTGGAGGTGAATGTGGGATTGTACTTAAGGAAGGATGGTGTTCATCTCTCGGATGTGGGGATCGACTTATGGTCCTTAGGATTACAGGAGGGAATACAACAGGCCCTGAGGGTGTGGAGGTGCCCTCAAACGTAAGGTGGTCACGCTTTCGGGCTGTGGCTGTTTTATTCTGGTGGTCTTTGACGGGGGAGGTAAACGGATGGATTAAAAGGGGTGGGGGGCTCATCATTTGCATGTTCCCCTCCAGTGTATTCCTGAACGTTGGAGGGAATACTGGGTTTGGTGGCGCTGCGGGAAGCGGTTGTCTCCCAGCGGCTACAGCTGGAGGCCTATTTGTTTGATAAAAGTCCTGCAGTGCGTTGGTTATCCGTGGCTATATAGTCACATAGTTATATATATTTATATATATATTCGGAAAGGTGGGTCACCGTCAGAGACCATCAGACTGGGGTTAACAGTTATGTTATTAATGTGTCATTGTTGGTTTTATTGGTTATTTTATTGCTTATTTATTTGGAGTATTTATTTGGAGTTGTTTTAATAAAGAGGCTGTTGTGGCCATTTTACTCCATAAACAAAAGGTGTGGTCTCATCATTCTAGATGGGATGGTTAAGTTATGGGGGGTTCTTTGGTATGTATAGGGGGTATTGCAAATTGGGAATGGGTGACATTTGGTCTACACTGGTCAAGTGAGGCACGGAACGAGAAGGACTGAAAGGAGGGGTAGTGTAGGGCCGGGCATGACAGTGTGCCCAAGGGAGACACGGAAAGGGTTAACAAAATAAGGAGAAAAGTAGTATGGGAAAAAGGGGAGGTAAGTTGGGAAACTTTGTGAGAAAGGGGAGTGGTGGTATTTAAAGAGGGGGAGGAGTAAAGGGGGCAGTGTGAGGAGAGTGCATCAGAGGAGGCAGTTTTTCCCACCCTCCCTCCCTAGAATGTTATATAGTATGTGTGCAATATTTTGAGTAGTTGTTGTGGTGTTTTTTCTCTTTTGCAGGAACTGAACGGGTCGTCATGACACCAGAGGTGGTCAGTTTGGTTGGGGGGCTGTTTTATTCTGGTGGTCTTTGACGGGGGCGGTAAACGGATGGATTAAAAGGGGTGGGGGGCTCATCATTTGCATGTTCCCCTCCGGTGTATTCCTGAACGTTGGAGGGAATACTGGGTTTGGTGGTGCTGCGGGAAGCGGTTGTCTCCGAGCGGCTACAGCTGGAGGCCTATTTGTTTGATAAAAGTCCCGCAGTGCGTTGGTTATCCGTGGCTATATAGTCATATAGTTATATATATTTATATATATATTTGGAAAGGTGGGTCACCGTCAGAGACCATCAGACTGGGGTTAACAGTTATGTTATTAATGTGTCATTGTTGGTTTTATTGGTTATTTTATTGGTTATTTTATTGCTTATTTATTTGGAGTATTTATTTGGAGTTGTTTTAATAAAGAGGCTGTTGTGGTCATTTTACTCCATAAACAAAAGGTGTGGTCTCATTATTCTAGATGGGGTGGTTAAGTTATGGGGGGTTCTTTGGTATGTAAAGGGGGTATTGCAAATTGGGAATGGGTGACATTTGGTCTACACTGGTCATGTCTCTCACAGCAGTCACATAATTGGAAAGCTTTCTGTTAGTCGCCGGTAACTGTGCTGTGAGCGCACAGATCGCGTGTTCTCGGTACAGCTGTGTTTACAAAATGATATGCAAATCTGTGGCCACTCAGAGAGGCCACATATTTGTGTACTGTCAGTGCAAAGGAGTAAAAAAGGCCAGCTAGGAAATGCACCACTATGCAAACAGTGTAGCCAAAGGAGCTGATCGTAGATACACATAAACTGAACTCTTGGATTAGTTAAAGGCTAAGTTCACCTTTGATAAATAAATGAAAAGGTGAACTAGCTCACAGCAACCTCCCCAACCCTTGTCCCTGCCACAACTATGTATTATGGGCACCTTCTCCCACAGCCTATGCCAGCTGGCGTAACAGCCCCCACAACTAAAAATTTCGGCACACAGCCTTAAAGGCTGTGTACCATTACAGTGCATACAATGGAGAGTTGCCATTGGTCAATGTGGCCAAGTGACCATGCTGACCAATGAGAATCTCTTATTTTTTCAAGGACATCCTGGAAAAAGAAGGCTCAGAAGAGATTGCCATTAGTCAGCTTTGTCATGTGGCCATGCTGACCATTGACAGCGCCTCATTGCATGTATTGTGATAGTACATAGCCCCAAGAGCTGTGCAGTGAAAACTTCAAGTGTGAGGCCTGTTACACTGGCTGGTGTAGGTCTTCATATATACTGCATAAGTGCAGCAGAGATTGGGGAAAGGGTGTTAGGGTGATGTGCGCTAGTTCATCTTTTCATAAAAAATTAGAAACCAAGCTTAAATTCTTTGTTTTTCACTTGTTAGAGCCTCTCTGAATTAAAAATAATTACATATAACTTCCCAATGAATTATACTGATCAACCTCGGGATAAACCTTTTAATACAGAAAACTAAAAGAGTTTTTAAAAGGCTGTTTGAACGTCATGAAAAGGTAACCCCAGCCATAAACTCCAAGTTAACTACCTAACTAGCATTCATCGGGCACCCATACCTCAGATGTGTCCCAAACCTTTAATTCCATCATTTTACTTCCAAATGTCTCCAAAGACCCAACCGCCTTCCTAAAAGAAAAGAAAACACAAAAAGAAAACAACAAACACAGAAAAACAAAGTAACATTATCAATTTTCCATGCAACCAATCTCAAATAATTTGGGCGGGTGGGACTCTGAGAATTGACTCTGAGAATTTGCAGAGAGTTTTTAAAAGGCTGTTTGAACTTCATGAAAAGGTAACCCCAACCATAAACTCCAAGTTAACTACCTAACTAGCATTCATCTGGGACCCATACCTCAGATGTGTCCCAAACCTTTAATTCCATCATTTTACTTCCAAATGTCTCCAAAGACCCAACCGCCTTCCTAAAAGAAAATAAAACACAAAAAGAAAACAACAAACACAGAAAAACAAACCAACATTATCATTTTTCCATGCAACCAATCTCAAATAATTTGGGCGGGTGGGAGCTTTTCCTATCCTCGTGTGCTGACAGGAAGTCTGCACCTCTGACCTCTTCTCTGCACTGCCTCTCCCTCACACCGCTCTGACCAATCACCTGTGAGCTCAAATTAACTTCAGGAAACAATTTGCCCTCACTAGCCCAGCCTACAGGGTCCCATTTCATGTAGCCCTGCGTTTATTTCTTCTTTTCTTTTGCTACGGGCTTTTCTTGAAAAGGTAACCTCTATGTACCGTCTTTTACCACTAATACCCATAACTTTTGACCCATATGTAGCCCCTTATTATTGCTACTAAAAATAGTCTGACACCAAAGGTTGGGATAAAACTGGCAGTTTATGGCCCCTTTTAATAAAATAAAATAATTAACAGTATAGACCAAAACAAAGCATAAACGTTTTGGTTGCCGATCCTTGGAGGCACTACGTATCCAACTCTTTACCTTATACAGTATCTCACAAAAGTGAGTACACCCCTCACATTTTTGTAAATATTTTATTATACCTTTTCATGTGACAACACTGAAGAAATGACACTTTGCTACAATGTAAAGTAGTGAGTGTACAATTTGTATAACAGTGTAAATTTGCTGTCCCCTCAAAATAACTCAACACACAGCCAATAATGTCTAAACCGCTGGCAACAAAAGTGAGTACACCCCTAAGTAACAATAATCAAATTGGGTTCAATTAGCCATTTTCCCTCCCCAGTGTCATGTGACTCGTTAAAGTTACAAGGTCTAAGGTGTGAATGGGGAGCAGGTGTGTTAAATTTGGTGTTATCGCTCTCACTCTCTCATACTGGTCACTGGAAGTTCAACAAGGCACCTCATGGCAAAGAACTCTCTGAGATCTGAAAAAAATAATTGTTGCTCTACATAAAGATGGCCTAGGCTATAAGAAGATTGCCAAGACCCTGAAACTGAGCTGCAGCACAGTGGCCAAGACCATACAGCGGTTTAACAGGACAGGATCCACTCAGAACAGGCCTCTTCATGGTCTACCAAAGAGGTTGAGTGCATGTGCTCAGCGTCATATCCCGAGGTTGGGAAATAGACGTATGAGTGCTGCTAGCATTGCTGCAGAGGTTGAAAGGGGTGGGGGGTCAGCCTGTCAGTGCTCAGACCATATGCCACACACTACATTAAACTGGTATGTATGGCTGTCATCCCAGAAGGAAGCCTCTTCTAAAGATTATGCACAAGAAAGCCCGCAAACAGTTTGCTGAAGACAAGCAGACTAAGGACATGGATTACTGGAACCATGTCCTGTGGTCTGATGAGACCAAGATAAACTTATTTGGTTCAGATGGTGCCAAGCATGTGTGGCGGCAACCAGGTGAGGAGTAAAAAGACAAGTGTGTCTTGCTTACAGTCAAGCATGGTGGTGGGAGTGTCATGGTCTGGGGCTGCATGAGTGCAGCCGGAACTGGGGGAGGTACAGTTCATTGAGGGAACCATGAATGCCAACATGTACTGTGATATACTGAAGCAGAGCATGATCCCCTCCCTTCGGAGACTGGGCCGCAGGGCAGTATTCCAACATGATAACGACCCCAAACACTCCTCCAAGATGACCACTGGCTTGTTAAAGGAGCTGAGGGTAAAGGTGATGGACTGGCAAAGCATGTCTCCACACCTAAACCCTATTGAGCATCTGTGGGGCATCCTCAAACAGAAGGTGGAGGCGCGCAAGATCTCTAACATCCACCAGCTTTGTGATGTCTTCATGGAGGAGTGGAAGAGGACTCCAGTGGCAACCTATGGGAGGGGCGTGCTAACGTCACCACATTACGCTATTGAGGACGGGAGTGTGTCCGGAGGCCGGCCGGCTCCGTATTTCGTTTCTTTATCCGATTGCTTTTATTCGACCATTGTAAGTGCTTTTTCGTTTCTTAATAAATGTGATTTAGTCAGTATTACACTATCTGGCTCTCCATTATTCACATGCCGCTGAGTCGGGACGGAGAGGACAAGATGTGACATACCATTTCGGCTGGGAGTGTTTGTGTACCTAATACATCTGCTTATGTGCCTTTCCTGTCTGGTAAGGGGACAACCCTAAAGGTTTGCCTTACTTATCCTCTGGTGGCGGTTCTTATGCTTCTACATATCTGCATATGAGGGATGGCCCTCTGGTAAGCAGTTTGTATCACTAATAATACTGGTTATAAGTTTTTTTCTATTCTTCCATACATTTTTACAAGTTTTCACTGGGAGTATTCTTTAAGCCGACCACTTATCCTACATCTGGTAAGCAGATTTGGAAGACGTCGTTAGCTTTCACATTTTTTCTACTCATCTTTTGATTTAATATTTTTTCAATAATATTTTTTCACTTGTGTGTGCATGATTGCATGACACTCACTTCACTGGTTTAGCTAGTAGCATATGATTTATGATCACACGTGATTTAAAGTTTTTTTGGGTGGTCACCTTCTTTTTTTGTTTGGTGTGGTATATGTCATAACAATATTACACTATATATACTTTTTATATTTTTGTACTATATCCACGAAATACACGGGATGATGGCGCCCCTCCTGTTCCATCTGGAGTATACATCTAAAGGCCCAGGCTGGGTTTAAGCCACTCGCCCTCATAATCTTAATTCTGGTAAGCACAACTGAAGTTGGAGTGTCTTTTGCTGGTTTTGTTTATCCATCATTATTTCTCTTGGAGAAAATCTTCTGACCCGGAGTGATATCGGGATCACACATTCATGATCATAGGACTGTTATATTGGACTCCTGCATCACTTTTTTAGCGCGGTTTCTTATTTTTCGATTTTTGTTGGTGGACTACACTTGTAACCACAGCTGGTGTTTATATTTTTTTATTTTTTATTTACTGAGCGCAGTTTTTCTCTTTTTCACATTTTTAAAGTGTAGCTCCAGCCAAAAAATCTATTTTTAAGCTTTTTGGAAAACATAGGGAAGGGTTATCACCCCTGTGACATTTGTTTTGTTGTCTGTGCTCCTCTTCAGAAGATTTCACCTCACTTTCTGTCACAATGACAAATGTTTTTAGAAAATTTGGGGGTTTTAGTGAAACAAGGATTGGTGATAAAGCATCAGTGGAAAGGAGAAACGTTTTTAGCATATTAACTCCTACAGGAGAGAATTTCCCTTCCTAGGGGTAGATTTCATCTCACTTCCTGTTGTCTCCTTCCGTTTGCAAGTAGGAGTTGTTTGTAAGTTGGATGTTTGAAAGTAGGGGCCTGCCCTATATACTCTGCAGAAATTGTGGCCTTAGGTGTTGGTGTTGCCACAACACTGTAAGCCCTCACAGGGCCCTGCTGTGAAATATTAGATCAAGAAATGTAATTACATGCCCCTGTTGAACAGGGGCAGAAATAATTGGGCCTTTGGTGGTGGTGCTGGTGCCACAACACTGTAAGACCTCACAGTTACTCTTGGTGGGCGCTGGAATAGGCCCTGCTGTGAAATATTAGATCAAGAATTGTAATTACATGCACCTGTTGAACAGGGACAGAAAAATTGGGCCTTAGGCACTGGTGCTGGTGCCACAACACTGCAACCCCTCACAGATACTCTAGTTGGAGCACAGGAATGAGCCCTGCTGCAAAGAATTGCATCAAAAATTGTAATTACACACCCCTTTTAAACAGGGGCTGAAAAATTGGGCCTTAGGCACTGGTGCTGGTGCCACAACACTGCAACCCCTCACAGATACTCTTGTTGTAGCGCAGGAACGAGCCCTGCTGCAAAGAATTGCATCAAAAATTGTAATTACACGCCCCTGTTAAACAGGGGCTGAAAAATTGGGCCTTAAGCACTGGTGTTGGTGCCACAACACTGCAACCCCTCACAGATACTCTAGTTGAAGCAGAGGAACGAGCCCTGCTGCAAAGATTTGCATCAAAAATTGTAATTACAAGCCCCTGTTAAACAGGGGCTGAAAAATTGGGCCTTAGCCACTGGTGGCGGTGCCCAGAAACAAAAATATTCTTACAAGCTATCAGCATGATCATTGAGGAGGAAGAGGATAGTCACTCAGCATAACAGCATAGTCACTCAGCATCAGCATAGGCAGTCTTGAAGGGATCTGACATTTCTAAAAAATGTATTCGGTTACATTAGCATCAGGTGCTTGGTATCTGGTGGTGATCCAAGACGGATTCATTTTTATGAAGGTCAGTCGATCGACTGAGTCGGTGGACAGGCGCACCCTGTGATCGGTTACAAAGCCTCCAGCAGCACTGAATGTGCATTCCAAAAGAACGCTGGATGCAGGACAGGCCAGTAGCTCAATTGCATACTGTGCAAGCTCTGGCCAGTGATCCATCCTCAAGACCCAGTAACCCAGAGGATTTTCGGTGGGAAAGGTGTCCAAGTCAGATCTTGCCCTTAGGTATTCCTGCACCATGTAAAACAGACGCTGGCGATGGTTGCTGGAACCGATCATACCTTAGGGTTGTGGACTAAAAAATTGTCTGAACGCATCGGTCATACGGTCACCTTCTCCATAGCTCCTTCTTTAAAAATAAATAAAGTGCGCTAACTGTATGAGAATATACACATAAATGTGAATGCATATGAGTGGTAGTGAAAACCACAATCTACTGAGAGCAAATAAATGACTCAATGGGTGGTGGAAAAATATACGTGCCAATCATAAAAACTCAAAAAAAATAAAAAAAATAAAAAAGTGTACATGTGAAGTGCAACAATAATAATAACGTGAAAACATGATAATCAAACAGACTCAGTCCATGAGTTCAAACATAAAACGTTCATCAGTGAAAAAATGCTTCCATCCACTATACAGCTTGGCAGCAACCAATCTCCCTATGAGTGGATCGACAAAGGAGAGGGATGTGCAGGATGGTACAATTCCACTGGCAGTGACTCCAATAAGTGAGAAAAGTGGTAAAGGTGGACTCTTACCCTCCGTGTTGGACCCCCTCCTTGGCAGGGTCTATCAGGCATGCAGATTTTTCCCTCTGCAGGGACCGTGTGATGAGAAGATCTCCCCAGCAGCTGTCAGGAATGCTGTCTCCGGTCCGGGCTAGTCCAAGTGAAACGCCTGAAGAGGGGGGAAGGACAGCTCTCTTGCTCCCAGTGTGGCAAAGGAAAAAACAAAAGAGCGGAGCTCCAATAGTGTAAAAGGTTTCAGGATTTATTAAATAAAAGTACAGACCGCAACGGAGAGTGCACGCTCCGTGAGGTAGAAATACAATTAAAAACAAGCCGGCATATAAAAATCGCAATAACCCGTGCATAACATGGGGCAATCGTGACGGCTTACAACGTAGCCACGCCCATGGCTACGTCACGATTGCCCCATGTTATGCACGGGTTATTGCGATTTTTATATGCCGGCTTGTTTTTAATTGTATTTCTACCTCACGGAGCGTGCACTCTCCGTTGCGGTCTGTACTTTTATTTAATAAATCCTGAAACTTTTTACACTATTGGAGCTCCGCTCTTTTGTTTTTTCCTTTGCCACACTGGGAGCAAGAGAGCTGTCCTTCCCCCCTCTTCAGGCGTTTCACTTGGACTAGCCCGGACCGGAGACAGCATTCCTGACAGCTGCTGGGGAGATCTTCTCATCACACGGTCCCTGCAGAGGGCAAAATCTGCATGCCTGATAGACCCTGCCAAGGAGGGGGTCCAACACGGAGGGTAAGAGTCCACCTTTACCACTTTTCTCACTTATTGGAGTCACCGCCAGTGGAATTGTACCATCCTGCACATCCCTCTCCTTTGTCGATCCACTCATAGGGAGATTGGTTACTGCCAAGCTGTATAGTGGATGGAAGCATTTTTTCACTGATGAACGTTTTATGTTTGAACTCATGGACTGAGTCTGTTTGATTATCATGTTTTCATGTTATTATTATTGTTGTACTTCACATGTACACTTTTTTTTTTTTTTTTGAGTTTTTATGATTGGCACGTATATTTTTCCACCACCCATTGAGTCATTTATTTGCTCTCAGTAGATTGTAGTTTTCACTACCACTCATATGCATTCACATTTATGTGTATATTCTCATACAGTTAGCGCTCTTTATTTATTTTTATTTTCCATGGTATACACAGATATTGGTGTATTTTATGTGCAGCTTCTACCTTGACTTTTTGCTCTGTAGCGCAGTTTTTCTTTTTATTTTCGACAGCTCCTTCTTTGACTGACTGAAGCCTCGGCAACACGTTGTGCAGGAACAGGAGTTTGTAACCTCCCAGTCTCTGGGAACGCATTGCACAAACCTTTCTGCAAGGCCTCCCGAAGATGTTTCATCCTTTGCTCCCTCTGCGATGGCAAGATAAGGTCTGCAACCTTACTCTTGTAACGTGGATCAAGGAGGGTTGCCAGCCAGTAACGATCCCTCTCCTTGATACCACGAATACGAGGATCCTTCTGCAGGCTTTGCAGGATCAGGGAGGCCATGCAGCGTAGGTTTGCTGAGGCATTCGGTCTGGAGTCCTCTAGGTCACTAAGGACGACATGATCCACAGCCACCTCCTCCCAGTCACGTACAAGTCCATGGGTTTCTTGGGACTGTAAATGATCCCTTAAAGACTGCTGCTGATGCCGAGTGCCAGGCTCCACCTCCATGCTGACACAATCCTCCTCCTCCTCCTCGTCCTCTTCCTGTGTGATCGGCGGGCACGTAGGAACACTGTCTGGATAAAGGGGGCCTTGAGAGCTAAGGAAGTCCTCCTCTTCCTGCCTCTGTTCTACCTCAAGTGCCCTGTCCATTATTCCACGCAGCGTGTGCTCCAACAGGTGGACAAAGGGGACAGTGTCACTGATGCATGTACTTTCACTGCTCACCATCCTTGTGGCCTCCTCAAATGATGACAGGACAGTGCATGCATCCTTGATCATGGCCCACTGGTGTGGGAAAAAAAAACAAGCTCCCCTGACCCTGTCCTGGTGCCATAGTCGCACAGGTACTCATTGATGGCCCTCTGCTGCGTGTGCAGCCACTGCAGCATGGCCAATGTTGAGTTCCACCTGGTGGGCATGTCACAGATTAGGCGGTTCTTGGGCAGGTTAAATTCCTTTTGGAGGTCTGCCAGCCGAGCACTGGCATTATATGACCGACGTAAATGCACACAGACTTTCCTGGCCTGCCTCAGGACATCCTGTAAGCCTGGGTACCTGCCCAAGAACCGCTGCACCACCAAGTTAAGGACGTGAGCCAAACAGGGCACATGGGTCAGTTGTCCCTGTCGGAGGGCGGAGAGGAGGTCGGTGCCATTGTTGCAAACCACCATTCCTGGCTTAAGTTGGCATGGTGTCAACCACCTCTGAACCTGCCCCTGCAGAGCTGACAGAATCTCTGCCCCAGTGTGGCTCCTGTCCCCCAAGCACACCAGCTCAAGCACCGCATGGCATCTTTTGGCCTGCGTGCTTGTGTAGCCCCTTGAACACCTAAGGAGCACCGCTGATTCCGAGGACAAAGCACAGGAATAGGCCATGGAGGAAGAAGAAAAGGAGGGGGTGGAGGAGAGAGGTGTGTCAGAATCACCAGTAGTGGCATTTTGGAGGTGTGGTGGTGGAACCTCCTCCAACACTACTGCACCTTGTCCTGCATCCTTCCCAGCTGCCAGCAGAGTCACCCAATGTGCCGTGAAACTTAGGTAACGTCCCTGTCCATGCCTGCTGGACCATGAGTCAGCGGTAATATGCACCTTACCGCTGACCGCCCTGTCCAGCGAGGTCAAGACATTGCCTTCCACATGCCAGTTGAGAGCCAGAATCGCCTTCCGTGAAAAAAGTGGCGTTTGGGAACCTGCCACTGAGGAACTGCACATTCCACAAACTCACGGAAGGGGGCAGAGTCTACCAACTGAAAAGGTAGCACTTAAAGTGCTATCAATTTTGCCAAGCTAGCATTCAACCCCTGGGCATGTGGATGGCTGGGAGTGAATTTCTTTCTGTGGTGCAGCAGCTGGGGCAGGGAAATTTGCCTGGTACAATCTGACATTGATGTACCAATAGCAGATTGACCGCAAGTACTTGGCTGTGACACACCTAATTCTACACCTTCATTCCTCTCAGTGCAGGTCTCAGAGAGGACTGAAGGTATAGTGGGATTGGAGATCCCAGCTGATGAGGAGCAAAGAGAGGTCCTCTTTGTTCTTTGGTGTGGGTCTTTTAGGTACGCTTGTCAGCGAACTGCATGGCAGCTCAACATATGTCTGGTCAAGCATGTGGTGCCCAAGCGGGAGATGTTTTGGCCATGCGAGATACACTTGAACATATGTTGCAAATAGCAGCTGTGCGATCTGATACACTCATCTCAAAAATGCCCACACCAAAGAACTTTTGAAATAACGCGCAGAGACATGTGGAGCTCTGCGGTGTGATGCAGTCAGTGTGCTGCCCTTAGGCTGGCCCCTGGAGGGCATCCTGCCTCGTTGGTGATGTGCATAGGCGTGCCCACGGGGTGTGCCAGGTGTGCCTGGGCACACCCTAATCACTCCAAGCTGTCTCCAAAGATCTGCCCCAAAATGTTGCATTTAACAGTGTGTAGCCTGCACTGCCAGGTAGCCCAGGCAGCAGATCGTGAAACTTGCCAGAGCCGCTGCGCTGAGTGTGTGAACTGTGCGGTAATATCACTGCTTGCAGAGAGAAAGACCATCTGTCAAAGCTGAGCTGTGATTTCGGGGGTGGGCGGGCCGAACAACTGTCAAACACCAGCCAATGGGATGGGGTCTGGGCGGGCTGCTTTATGTGGCTCCACCCCAAGCAGCCCAATCATTGGCTGGCGGTTGTTAGCTTCTCGGTCCCGCCCACCCCCGAGAATGCGGCTGAGTTGTGACAGCTGGTCTTTCTCCCATTACATGACAGTGTGACACACAACGGCTCTAGCAAGCCTCGCTACCTCTCCCCAATCAGTGCCACTCTGTGCTGACACTGACAATCAGTTCTGACAATCTGTGCTGACAATCGGTGCCACTCTATGCTGACAATCACTGCCAATCTGTGCTGCAAATCAGTGCCAATCTGTGCTGCCAATCAGTGCCACTCTGTGCTGACAATCGGTGCCACTCTGTGCTGAGAATCACTGCCAATCTGTGCTGCCAATCAGTGCCAGTCTGTGCTGACAATCAGTTCTGCCACTCTGTGCTGACAATCAGTTCTGCCTCTCTGTGCTGACAATCAGTTCTGCCACTCTGTGCTGACAATCAGTGCCAATCTGTGCTGACAATCAGTTCTGCCATTCTGTGCTGACAATCACTGCCAATCTGTGCTGACAATCATTGCCAATCTGTGCTCACAATATGTTCTGCCAATCTGTGCTGACAATCAGTTCTGCCATTCTGTGCTGACAATCACTGCCAATCTGTGCTGCCAATCAGTGCCAATCTGTGCTGACAATCAGTTCTGCCACTCTGTGCTGACAATCAGTGCCAATCTGTGCTGACAATCAGTTCTGCCATTCTGTGCTGACAATCACTGCCAATCTGTGCTACCAATCAGTGCCAATCTGTGCTGCCAATGAGTGCCAATCTGTGCTGACAATGGGTGCCACTCTGTGCTGACAATCGGTGCCACTCTGTGCTGACAATTGGTGCCAATCTGTGCTGACAATCGGTGCCAATCTTTGCTGACAATCATTGCCAATCTGTGCTGACAATCAGTTCTGCCACTCTGTGCTGACAATCAGTTCTGCCACTCTGTGCTGACAATAAGTGCCAATCTGTGCTGACAATCAGTTCTGCCATTCTGTGCTGACATCGGTGGCACTCTGTGCTGACACTCACTGCCAATCTGTACTGCCAATCAGTGCCACTCTGTGCTGACAATCAGTGCCAATTTGTGCTGACAATCAGTTCTGCCACTCGGTGCTGACAATCAGTTCTGCCACTCTGTGCTGCAAATCGGTGCCACTCTGTGCTGACAATCGGTGGCACTCTGTGCTGACACTCACTGCCAATCTGTACTGCCAATCAGTGCCACTCTGTGCTGACAATCAGTGCCAATTTGTGCTGACAATCAGTTCTGCCACTCTGTGCTGACAATCAGTTCTGCCACTCTGTGCTGACAATCAGTTCTGCCACTCTGTGCTGACAATCAGTTCTGCCACTCTGTGCTGACAATCAGTGCCAATCTGTGCTGACAATCAGTGCCAATCTGTGCTGACAATCAGTGCCACTCTGTGCTGACAATCAGTTCTGCCATTCTGTGCTGACAATCACTGCCAATCTGTGCTGACAATCGGTGTCACTCTGTGCTGACACTGACAATCAGTTCTGCCACTCTGTGCTGCCATTCAGCGCCACTCTGTGCTGACAATCGGTGGCACTCTGTGCTGACACTCACTGCCACTCTGTGCTGACAATCAGTGCCAATTTGTGCTGACAATCAGTTCTGCCACTCTGTGCTGACAATCAGTTCTGCCACTCTGTGCTGACAATCAGTGCCAATCTGTGCTGACAATCAGTTCTGCCATTCTGTGCTGACAATCGGTGCCAATCCGTGCTGACAATCATTGCTGCCAGTGTCCATCAGTGCTGCCTATCAGTGCAAATCTGTGCTGCCAATCAGTGCCCATCAGTGCCAAACTGTGCTGCAATTCAGTGCAAATCTGTGCTGACAATCTGTGCCCAGTGCTGCCAATCAGTGCCTGCATCAGTGCTGCCTATCGGTGCCAATAAGTGCCCATCAGTTCTGCCAATCAGAGCCCATCAGTGCTGCCTATCAGGGCCCATTAGTGTCCAACAGTGCGGCCTATCGGTGCTGCCTATCGGTGCCAATCAGTGCTGCCATAATACTGGTCTCTGTGATATGCAACGTTATATATAATACACATCAGTTTGAAAACAAGACATAATAGAAACTTATCAGGGATGGCGGAAACCCCTCTATGGATAATTGCAATACAAATTAACTTCAAGTGCAACAACTTTTTAGCTGGGAGGTTCACACCATTATACTTTGGAATTTTTGTATATTAAATTGTTACACTTAACGTTATATGTTTTAGTTACTATTATAATGTAAATTATTGCACTTGAAATTGATTTTCCACCACCCTTCCTAAGTCCATGTCTTTATGGACAATGCTTTGTGCTCTGGTGCGCAGTCATGTTGGAAAAGGAAGGGGCCATCCCCAAACTCCTCCCACAAAGTTGGGAGCATGAAATTGTCCAAAACTAAGGGGCCAAGACCAACCCCTGAAAAACAACCCCAGACCATAATCCCCCCTCCCCCAAATGATTTAGACAAGTGCACAAAGCAAGATCCATAAAGACATGGATGAGCGAGTTTGGGGTGGAGGTACTTGACTGGCCTGCACTGAGTACTGACCTCAACCCGATAGAACACCTTTGGGATGAATTAGAGTCTGCGAGCCAGACCTTCTCGTCCAACATCAGTGCCTGACCTCACAAATGAACTTCTGGAAGAATGGGCAAACATTTCCATAGACACACTCCTAAACCTTGTGGACGGCCTTCCCAGAAGAGGTGAAGCTGTTATAGCTGCAAAGGGTGGGCCAACTCAATATTGAACCCTACATGCGTGTAAAGGCAGGTGTCCCAATACTTTTGACAATATAATGTGTGTATTATATTATATATATACACGTATGAGCTTTGGGGTGCACACCCTAATGCAATAGGCTGCGCACGCCTATGGTGATGTGCCTCCTCCTCCTCCTCCTCTCTCCTATCAGCCACCCACGTGGAGTCAATTACCTCATCATCCCTTCCCTCCTCATCACTGGAGCAAACCTGGCAGTATGCTGCAGCAGGGGGAACATGACTGCCAGATTGCTGTCTTTCTTGGGCACCCCCTCTGGCTGGGCTCACGTTACTGCCTTCCTCTAGCTGAGTACCATCATCGGAGCCTTCAAAATGCTGGGCATCCTCCTGAATCATGTACCCAACACTGTGGTCAAACAGTTCGGGGGACTCCTCAGGAGGACATGGTGGGGCTATGGAAGGAGTCACTGATGCTATTGAGCCGAGGGAAGAGGCCGTGTTGGCAGCTGCTTTGCCAGACAAAGTACCCTGAGCCTGGGTGAGAGAGGATGAGGAGGATGGGGACGGCTTGGTCATCTACTCGACCAAGTCTTCCGCATGTTGCGGCTCAACACGGCTAGCTGCCGAAAAAAAGGCCAAGCATGTCCCGCGGCCACCGGCTGATGAGGATGCACCGTGTCCACGACCAGCACTGTTGCCTCTAGACACAGAGCCTGCTTGCCCTCCTTTATTGGCTTGCGACTGTCTGCCTCTCCTTGTTGGCCTTCCAGACATATTATTGGCCTGCAGTGAGATGTAGCTGCACAAAACTGGAATGTATATATATACCAATTATACTGCAGCTAGCAGAATCAACTGCCTGCCTGTAGTATTATTAGTATGAGAACACCTGCACTTGTCTTCAGGTAGCTATACTGTAGGTGCAACTGTGCAGGGTACACAGTACACTAACTGAAAATATTTCAAGAGCCTACACAAGCACCTGGCTTCAGGTAGCTATACTGTAGGTGCAACTGTGCAGGGTACACAGTACAGTAACTGGAAATACGTCAAGAGCCTACACAAGCACTTGGCTTCAGGTAGCTATACTGTAGGTGCAACTGTGCAGGGTACACCGTACAGTAATTGGAAATACGTCAAGAGCCTACACAAGCACCTGGCTTCAGGTAGCTATACTGTAGGTGCAAATGTGCAGTAACTGGAAATACGTCAAGAGCCTACACAAGCACCTGGCTTCAGGTAGCTATACTGTAGGTGCAACTGTGCAGGGTACACAATACACTAACTTGAAATACTTCAAGAGCGTACACAAGCACCTGGCTTCAAGTAGCTAATTTGTAGGTGCAACTGTGCAGGGTACACAGTACAGTAACTGGAAATACGTCAAGAGCCTACACAAGCACCTGGCTTCAGGTAGCTATACTGTAGGTGCAACTGTGCAGGGTACACAGTACAGTAACTGGAAATACGTCAAGAGCCTACACAAGCACCTGGCTTCAGGTAGCTATACTGTAGGTGCAACTGTGCAGGGTAAACAGTACACTAACTGGAAATACTGTAAAAACACCTGTCTGCCTGTCCATATATTAGGAAGAGAAGAACAGGATCTAGCTAAACTGAATACAGTATATATATACCGTATATATATATATATATATATATACTGTATTCAGGTTTTGTGTGTGTGTGTATGTGTATATATACATATACACATACACACACACACACACAACCTGGGATGCATATATATATATTTATGGTCGGAGCCCTATGTCCGGTATGGACATAGATAACACTTATAATAAAGATAAGACTTACCATCGGAAATAGACCTGGAAGTGTGGACTTACCATATGAAATGGACCTGAAAGTGTGCCTTGGTCTAATGGCCGGTATGCCAAAATAAGGGGGCATACCCTGGTTTTAAGAAATGATTATTCTGTAGAGAGAAATGAGATGAAATGAATGAAATGAAATGAATGCCTTGAAATGGGGATGGGAGGGTGGGTATCGCGCACAGGAAACCGACAAGCACCACAGGTGAGCGGGCCGCTTAAGTACCCACCGGGCTCCTCCCATAAATTCAGGCCACCATACTGGCCTTCCTACTTATGGTCGGAGCCCTATGTCCGGTATGGACATAGATAACACTTATAATAAAGATAAGACTTACCATCGGAAATAGACCTGGAAGTGTGGACTTACCATATGAAATGGACCTGAAAGTGTGCCTTGATCTAATGGCCGGTATGCCAAAATAAGGGGGCAAAAACATTCAGGTAGGGGTATAATATATAAGTGGTTTTCAGGTATTCATTGAGCCAATTTGGAGAATGCCTGTGCCATCTCCACTCGAGGACTGGGTATATACCGGGCGACGCAGGCCGACTTCCATCCGCCTAGTCTCCTGATGACGCGGTCCGGGGCCCCCCGGCGGGTTGCCGCGGAGGCTGCTCCGATGCGGAAGGAGTGTCCGGAGTACTGACTGGGTTTAAGGTGAAGATTTGCGGAGAAGTATCCTTATGTGTTTTACAAAGTGACATGCGTTTAAGGGTTTAACTGGGAATGGTAGAAGAGGACTGGTGTCCGATTGTTCAGGCAGGAGTGAGAGGCGACGGTTAAGTACGGTGACTGGACACCAGCTGTTATTGGTTCTGTAGAGGTGAATGTCCACTCCAGAGCCTGTTTCCTGGGTTTAAGAAACCTCGAGGTGAAGGATGAAATGGTCTTGGTGGCGAAGCAAGTGCCGTCTGCGTAATACTTGGTCTGTGGGGTGGTTATAGGTGAACCCGTAGTAAGCCAACTATATGGCTGCTTGTAGGTCCGTGCTGGGCAGCAGACCGAATGGCGAAGTAGCCAGAATAGTCGACATATCCCTGAAGATGGGCCCCGTAATGGGTAGGCGCTTAGTACTGATTACTGGTTGTTGTTTCTGGATGCCCCTTAGGATGGCTCATATAGCGTGTGATGAGAACCGTGAAGATTTTGTGGGGTCTTCCAGGGTCACGAAATGTTGTATGCCGGCTAGGTGTAGCCGAATGGTATTGTAAGATAAAGCCAGCTGAGTGTGGCAGTATGAAATGAAGGCCAGTACCTGTTTGACATCTATTGGTCCTTTACGGCAGGATGTGAGAAATTTATTGAACGCCTTTCAAGCTGTCTGGTAGGCTTTGAGTGTGTTATGAGAGAGTGAGTGATTGATGAGCTGCGTTGCTCTTTGTAAATGTTAAACTAGTCCAGGGTCAGTTGTGACCAGGCAGGGATAGGGGCCGACACTGGATCGGCTCCGGGAACCTGTTTGAAAAGGAGGTGTAGTTAGAACGTGGCAGTGCGTCAGCAGCTAAATTATGTCTGCCTGGAATAAATGCACAGTGTATGTTAAACTGATGCTGTAAGCACAGTTGTACCAATCTGCGCAGGAAGGACATGACTGCTGGGGAATTGGACCTGCCTTTGTTGATGTCTGCCGTGGCCTGATTGTCGGTGGTGAAGACTACGGTTTGCCCTGTCCAATGGTGACCCCAGAGTTGTGCAGCTGCCACCATGGGATAGAGTTCGAGGAGGGAAGATGTTTTGAATAAAGCTGGGTATCAACAGTATCTGTTGAGGCCAGGGTCCTGAAAACCAATGATGGCCAAAAATTGCAGCGAAACCTGTGGTGGCTGCAGCGTCTGTCACCACCTGGGGTGACAGGGCTGAAACCATGGGTATAATTAGGGATATGCCATTCCGGGAGGACGGAATTCGTCCCACATAGATAGGTCCGCTATTGCTGCGGAGTCTAGATTTAAGATCTGATCGGGGTCTTGTGTTTCTGGCAGGAATCTCAGCAGGCGTGACACGAAGGTGCGGCCTTGTGGAATAATTCGTATGGCGAAATTCAGCATTGCCAGGAGAGATTGCAACTGCTTCTTGGTACACCCCTTGGTGTGGGTGAATTTGTGAAGGACCGCCTTAATGCGGGTTAGTTTGTCGAGGGGGAGATTGGCTTGCATAGCGCAGGTGTCTAAGTTGGCCCCGAGAAAGGTGATGTTATGTGCTGGGCCTTCTACTTTGTGCTTGGTGATGGGAAGATTGGGTTTTCCGAATATCGCTCTGAGTTTGTCGAGGTCTCCTGGGGGCTTGCTGGGAGGTTCTATTAGTAGGAAGTCGTCCAGGTAATGGATGACTTTTGTCACTGAGCCTTGTGTAACAGTATCCAAGCAAGAGACTGAGCGAATGTGTCGAAGAGCCAAGGGCTGCTCTTCGAACCGAACGTCAGTTCTGTGGCCAAACAATATGCCTCCTTCCACTTGACGCCATGCCAGCACCAAAGGGATGGACGGATAGGCAGGAGCCTAAGGCATCCGAGATGTCGGCTCTGGAAAGCCAGGCACCTGTACCTGCTTTGATGACTGCTTGTATCGGCATGTCTACGGAGGAATATTTTAGGGAGAATTCTTCGGAGGGAATCAGGGAATTGAGACTGGGGATGTGGGAAGAATGAGGCGCAGACAGGTGGTACCCCAAACGTAATTTATCTGTGAATTTGCCCTTGACAAGCCCCAAATAGGGCTGACTCTCCAAGTGCTGAAAGGGGGCTGAGTGAAAGGCCTATGACGTACTCTCGGTCTAGTTCTGTTTGTAAGAGCCGATCTATGGTTTATTCGTCGATGGCTGCTGAACGAATATTCCCACATTCGTACGTACTGTGAGGTAGTGAAATGAGGCCTGTGTGAAAGCCGACAGAGGGGCCGTGAAGTCTTCGCTGCCGGCCTGTGCCATGATTTGATCTGATGAGAATATCCTGTTTTTGAGCTCGTATATATATTTTTTTTTTTTTTTTTGTGAGAACGAAACGATTCGAAATGTTTGCCTTGATGTTTGTAATGACTGAACTGCATGACAAAGGTCCGGCCTGGTCGTGTCGTGACTGATGCGACCGTGAACCGGGCTCTGGAGCATGTACTGAAATGAGGCAACAAAAGAAACATTGGTGCACACCGGGACGAATCGGTGCTTGTTTGATGCATCTGGATTCGAATCGGAGCGCAGCATGAAATGAAATGAGAGAAATGTTTACCTTGACCGAGGCTTGAATTGGTTGTGCCGTGTTTTGCGACTGGCAACCAACCGAGCTTTGGTATAGGTATGGATTTTTTTTTTTTTTTTTTTTTTTTGAGGAGGATGAAAAGGTGACAATTCGTGAAGGGATTGCTAAGTAACTTGAAGCAATGATTTGTATGATGCTTGCAATCTTGTGACAATGAAATGATTCGAAATGTTTGCTTTGATTGTGAAATGACTGAACTGCATGACAGAGGTGCGGCCTGGTCGTGTCACGATTTGTTCGACCGTGAACCGGGCTCTGGAGCATGTATTGAAATGGGGCAACTGAAAATATTGGTGCTCCTGGGACGAATCGGTGCTTGTTTGATGCATCTGGATTCGAATAGGAGTGCAGTATTAAATGAAATGAGAGAAATGATAGTTTTGACCGCGGCTCGAATTGGTTGTGCCGTGTTAGCGACTGGCAGCTAACCGAGCTCTGGTATGGTATGAAATGCGATCGGAACCAGTGATGCATGCCGTGACGAATCGGTGCACCTCAGATGCGACTGGTTTCGAAACGGTGATGCGTTGTGGGAGTGAAATGGTAGAAATTGCATGACAGAGATACGGGTGAATCCCTGGTGTCTGTGATTCAGCTATGATCCGGATTTCTGGAGCATGTATCAGAAATGTGGCCAATCCTGGGCACGCCGAGACGAATCGGTGCATTTTCATGCGACTGAATTCCTGTCGGAACATGATGCGTGGGAATGAAATGATAACCATGACAGAGGTACAATTGACTGATAAACGCAACTCTGGAGCATGTATAGAAATGAGGCCAATCCTGGGGCACGCCGAGATGAATCGGTGTATTTTCATGCGACTAAATTCATGTCGGAACGTGATACATGGAAATGAAATGATAACCATGACAGAGATACAATTGATTGATAAACGTAACTCTGGAGCATGTATAGAAATGAGGCCAATCCTGGGGCACGCCGAGACGAATCGGTGCATTTTTCATGCGACTGAATTCATGTCGGGACGTGATACATGGAAATGAAATGATAACCATGACAGAGATACAATTGACTGATAAACGTAACTCTGGAGCATGTATAGAAATGAGGCCAATCCTGGGGCACGCCGAGACGAATCGGTGCATTGCCATGCGACTGGATTCATGTCGGAACGTGATAGGTGGAAATGAAATGATAACCATGACAGAAGGTACGAATTACTGATAAACGTAACTCTGGAGCATGTATAGAAATGAGGCCAGTCCTGGGGCACGCCGAGACGAATCGGTGCATTGCCATGCGACTGGATTCATGTCGGAACGTGATAGGTGGAAATGAAATGATAACCATGACAGAGGTATGAATGACTGAAAACGTAACTCTGGAGCATGTATAGAAATGAGGCCAATCCTGGGGCACGCCGAGACGAATCGGTGCATTGCCATGCGACTGGATTCATGTCGGAACGTGATAGGTGGAAATGAAATGATAACCATGACAGAGGTATGAATGACTGACAAACAAAACTCTGGAGCATGTATAGAAATGAGGCCAATCCTGGGGCACGCCGAGACGAATCGGTGCATTGCCATGCGACTGGATTCATGTCGGAACGTGATAGGTGGAAATGAAATGATAACCATGACAGAGGTATGAATGACTGACAAACAAAACTCTGGAGCATGTATAGAAATGAGGCCAATCCTGGGGCACGCCGAGATGAATCGGTGCATTTTTGCATGCGACTGGATTCGTGACGGAACGTGATACGTGAAAAAACATGACAGAGGTATTAATGACAGACAATAACGTAACTCTGGAGCATGTATAGAAATGAGGCCAAATAACTGGGGCACACCGGAACGAATCGGTGCATCTTTTTGATGCGACTGGATTCGAATCGGAGCGTGGTAGGTGACTGAAATGAGAAATGTTTTGAAATGATTTGAGATGTCAGAAATGAGTTCTAGAATGTTTCAGAAATGAGAAATGATTGGTATCGAACTGACTTGATCCGATAACTTGCAATTGCGATTTGCTATGGCTGTTTACTGATACATATTTTTAAACACCGACATGCTAGAAATGAAGCGACGTCTGCGTCGCGGTGCTGTCGAAATGGTAACATATCGAAAGTACGAGCGATATACATTACAATAGTGAAGTGCGAGTAACGAAATTTGAAAGTACGGTTTAGTGACATGACATGAAACGAAAAATGCGATATACATTGCAGTTTATGAAAAGCGAGTGAAACGAAAATTTTTGAAATTACGGTTTAGTGACCTGATATGAAAACGAAAAGTCCGACGGGACCTTACCTGCGACAGCCAAGCCAGCCGCGTGGTACAAACTACGAACGAAAAACGCGGACTTCGAAAGTTTTGAGAACGGTATCGAATACGGAATTTTGCGAGGCAAGAACTTGCGGACGCTGGTATATCGAATAGTCGGCCTAGTGACGTATATCGCGCACAGGAAACCGACAAGCACCACAGGTGAGCGGGCCGCTTAAGTACCCACCGGGCTCCTCCCATAAATTCAGGCCACCATACTGGCCTTCCTACATATATATATATATATATATATATATATATATATACACAATACACTGTAAGTGCAACTAACTGACTCGACCTGCCTCCTGCCTACTCTATCTAACTTAAATCAAATGACTCTGTCTCTCTGTCTATCTATCTCTCTCCAGTCGCCGCCGCAACACACTACACAAGGCCGCCATGGAGGTGGCCTTATATAGTGTGGGGCATGTACTAAACCCCCTGAGCCATAAATTGGCCAAAGCCCCCTTGCTTTGGCCAATTACGGCTCTCTGTACACACAGCGCTGTGATTGGCCAAGCATGCGGGTCATAGTGCATGCTTGGCCAATCATCAGCCAGCAATGCACTGCGATACTGTAGTGAATTATGGGCCGTGACTCACCATTTGAATTTCCCACCCGCAGACCCCCACAAACACTGGGCAAGGGTTGTGGGGATGAGGCCTTTGTCCCCATTCACATGGGGACAAGGTGTTTTGGGGGGTACCCCAAAGCACCCTCCCCATGTTGAGGGCATGTGGCCTGGTACGGCTCAGGAGGGGGGGCTCTCTCACCCCCCTCTTTTCCTGCGGCCTGCCAGGTTGCATGCTCAGATAAGGGTCTGGTATGGATTTTTGGGGGGACCCCACACCATTTTTTTTAAAATTTTGGTGCGAGGTTCCCCTTAAAATCCATACCAGACCTGAAGTGTCTGGTATGGATTTTGAGGGGGACCCCCATGTCATTTTTTAAAAATTTTGGCGTGGGTGTAAGGAAACCAGCAGAAATTGCCTGGCACGCGCTGGTGCACTTGCGCGCGCATGGGATACCACAGATACTCGTGCGCGGCGCATGGCGTGCATGTGCAGGAGCACGCCTTAGCGCCAGTTGGCCTATTTAAAGGAGGCCCCAGCAACCTATCGGTGCTGACTTGTCTTCAGCTGTGTCCCTGTTATTCTGAACCTGTGTTATTCTGCCTGATTCCCTTTGCTGACCTTGGCTCCTGTTTACCCGGCTCTGAACTCTGCTATACCTGATCTCTGGTTCCTGATTAGGGATGAGCTTCGAGTTCGAGTCGAACTCATGTTCGACTCGAACATTGGCTGTTCGCAAGTTCGCCGAACAGCGAACAATTTGGGGTGTTCGCGGCAAATTCGAATGCAGCAGAACACCGTTTAAAAGTCTATGGGAGAAATCAAAAGTGCTAATTTTAAAGGCTTATATGCAAGTTATTGTCATAAAAAGTGTTTGGGGACCCGGGTCCTGCCCCAGGGGACATGGATCACTGCAAAAAAAAGTTTTAAAAACAGCCATTTTTTCAGGAGCAGTGATTTTAATAATGCTTAAAGTCAAACAATAAAAGTGTAATATCCCTTTAAATTTCGTACCTGGGGGGTGTCTATAGTATGCCTGTAAAGGGGCGCATGTTTCCCGTGTTTAGAACAGTCTGACAGCAAAATGACATTTCGAAGGAAAAATTCCATTTAAAACTACCCGCGGCTATTGCATTGCCGACAATACACATAGAAGTTCATTGATAAAAACGGCATGGGAATTCAACACAGAGAAACCCCGAACCAAAATTTAAAAAAAAAAATGACGTGGGAGTCCCCCTAAATTCCATACCAGGCCCTTCAGGTCTGGTATGGATATTAAGGGGAACCCCGGCCAAAATTGTAGGGTCTAGTATGGAATTTAGGGGGACCCCCACGTAATTTTTTTTTTTTTAATTTTGGCCGGGGTTCCCCTTAATATCCATACCAGACCTGAAGGGCCTGGTATTGAATTTAGGGGGACCCCCATGTCATTTTTTTTTTTAAATTTTGGTTCGGGGTTCCCCTGTGGGAAATTCCCATGCCGTTTTTATCTATGAATTTCTATGTGTATTGTCGGACCGGCAATGCAATAGCCGCAAGAAGTTTTAAATGGCTTTTTTCCTTTGAAATGTCATTTTGCTGTCAGACTGTTCTAAACACAGAAAACATGCGCCCCTTTACAGGCATACTATAGACACCACCTACGAAATTTAAAGGGATATTACACTTTTATTGTTTGACTTTAAGCATTATTAAAATCACTGCTCCTGAAAAAACGGAAGTTTTTAAAACTTTTTTTTGCATTGATCCATGTCCCCTAGGGCAGGACCCAGGTCCCCAAACACTGTTTATGACAACAACTTGCATATAAGCCTTTAAAATTAGCACTTTTGATTATTCATGTTCGTGTCCCATAGACTTTAATGGTGTTTGCGTGTTCGAACAAACTTTTTTCCTGTTCGCATGTTCTGGTGCGAACCGAACAGGGGGGTGTTCGGCTCATCCCTACTCAAGACCCAGTAACCCAGAGGATTTTCAGTGGGAAAGGTGTCCAAGTCAGATCTTGCCCCTAGGTATTACTGCACCATGTAAAACAAACGCTGGTGATGGTTGCTGGAACCGATCATACCTTGGGGCTGCGGACTAAAAAATTGTCTGAACGCATCGGTCAGACGGACTCCTTCTCCACCTCTCCTTCTTTGACTGACCGAAGCCTCAACAACACATTGTCCAGGAACAGGAGTTTGTAACCTCCCAGTCTCTGGGAACGCGTTACACAGACCTTTCTGCAAGGCCTCCCAAAGATGTTTCATCCTCTGCTCCCTCTGCGACAGCAAGATAAGGTCCGCAACCTTACCCTTGTAACGTGGATCAAGGAGGGTTGCCAGTCAGTATTTATCCCTCTCCTTGATATCACGAATACGAGGATCCTTCCGCAGGCTTTGCAGGATCAGGGAGGCCATGCAGCGTAAGTTTGCTGAGGCATTCGGTCTGGAGTCCTCTGGGTCACTAAGGATGACATGATCTGCAGCCACCTCCTCCCAGCCACGTACAAGTCCATGGGTTTCTTGGAACTGTAAATGATTCCTTAAAGACTGCTGCTGATGCTGAGTGCCGGGCTCCACCTCCATGCTGACACAATCTTCTTCTTCCTCCTCCTCTTCGTCCTCTTCCTGTGTGATCGGTGGGCACGCAGGAACACTGTCTGGATAAAGGGGGCCTTGAGAGCTAAGGAAGTCCTCGTCTTCCTGCCTCTGTTCTGCCTCAAGTGCCCTGTCCATTATTCCATACAGCGTGTGCTCCAACAGGTGGACAAGGGGGACAGTGTCACTGATGCATGCACTGTCACTGCTCACCATCCTTGTGGCCTCCTCAAATGGTGACAGAACAGTGCATGCATCCCTGATCATGGCCCACTGGCGTGGGGAAAAAAAACAAACTCCCCTGACCCTGTCCTGGTGCCATAGTCGTGCAGGTACTCATTGATGGCCCTCTGCTGCGTGTGCAGCCGCTGCAGCATGGCCAAAGTTGAGTTCCACCTGGTGGGCATGTCACAGATTAGGCGGTTCTTGGGAAGGTTAAATTCCTTTTGGAGGTCAGCCAGTCGAGCACTGGCATTATATGACGTGTGAAAATACACACAGACTTTCCTCGCCTGCCTCAGGACATCCTGTAAGCCCGGGTACCTGCCCAAGAACTGCTACACCACCAAGTTAAGGACGTGAGCCAAAGAGGGCACATGGGTCAGTTGTCCCTGTCGGAGGACGGAGAGGAGGTTGGTGCCATTGTTGCAAACCACCATACCTGCCTTAAGTTGGTGTGGCGTCACCCACCTCTGAACCTGCCCCTGCAGAGCTGACAGAATCTCTGCCCCAATGTGGCTCCTGTCCCCCAAGCACCCCAGCTCAAGCACCGCATGGCATCTTTTGGCCTGCGTGCTTGCGTAGCCCCTTGAACGCCTACAGAGCACTGCTGGTTCTGAAGACAAATCACCACAGGAAGAGGCCACGGAGGAAGAAGAAGAGGAGGGGGTGAAGGAGAGAGGTGTGGCAGAATCACCACTAGAAGTATTTTGGAGGTGTGGTGGCGGAACAACCTCCAACACTACTGCACCCTGTCCTGCATCCTTCCCAGCTGCCAGAAGAGTCAACCAGTGCGCGGTGAAAGATAGGTAACATCCCTGTCCATGCCTGCTAGGCCATGAGTCAGCGGTAATATGCACCTTACCGCTAACCGCCCTGTCCAGCGAGGCCAAGACATTGCCTTCCACATGACGGTAGAGAGCCGGAATCGCATTCCGTGAGAAAAAGTGGTGTTTGGGAACCTGCCACTTAGGAACCGCACATTCCACAAACTCATGGTAGGGGGCAGAGTCTACCCACTGAAAATGCAGCAGTTGAAGTTCTAGCAATTTAGCCAAGCTAGCATTCAACCGCTGGGCATGTAGATGGCTGGGAGCGAACTTTTTTTTTGGCGGTGCAGCAGCTGGGGCAGGGAAATCTGCCTGGTACAATCTGACGTTGGTGTACCGATAGCAGATTGCCCCCAAGTACTTGGCTGTGACAAAAAATTCTACACCTTCATTCCTCTCAGTGCAGGTCTCAAAGAGGACTGAAGGTATAGTGGGGTTGGAGATCCCAGCTGATGAGGAACAAGGAGAGGTCCTCTTTGTTCTTTGGTGTGGGTCTTTTAGGTACGCTTGCCAACGAACTGCATGGCAGGTCAACATATGTTTGGTCAAGCATGTGGTGTCCAAACGGGAGATGTTTTGGACACGCGAGATATGCTTAAGACATATGTTGCAAATAGCAGCGGTGGGATCTGATGCACTCGTCTCAAAAAAGGCCCACACCAAAGGACTTTTGGAATAACGCGCAGAGACAGCAGCGCCCTGCACATCCGGAGCTCTGCGGTGTGATGCAGTCAGTGTGCTGCCCTTAAGCTGGCCCCTGGAGGGCATCCTGCCTCATTGGTGATGTGCCTCTTCCTCCTCCTCCTCCTCTCTACTATCAGGCACCCCCGTGGAGTCAGTGACCTCATCATCCCCTCCCTCCTCATCACTGGAGCAAAGCTGGCAGTATGCTGCAGCTGAGGGAACATGACTGCCAGATTACTGTCCTTCTTGGGCATCCCCTCTCTCTGGGCTCACGTTACTGCCTTCCTCTAGCTGGGTACCATCATCGGAGCCTTCAAAACGCTGGACATCTTCCTGGAGCATGTACCCAACACTGTGGTCAAACAGTTCAGGGGACTCCTCAGGAGGACATGGTGGGGCTAGGGAAGGAGTGACTGATGCCGTTGAGCCGAGGGAAGAGGCAGTGTTGGCAGCTGCTTTGCCAGACAAAGTACCCTGAGCCTGGGTAAGAGAGGATGAGGAGGATGAGGATGGCTTGGTCATCCACTCTACCAAGTCTTCCGCATGTTGCGGCTCAACACGGCCAGCTGCCGAAAAAAAGGACAAGCGTGTCCCACGGGCACGTGCTGATGAGGATGCACCGTCTCCACGACCAGCACTGTTGCCTCTAGACACAGAGCCTGCTTGCCCTCTTTTATTGGCTTGTGACTGTCTGCCTCTCTTTGTTGGCCTTCCAGACATACTAATGGCCTGCAGTGAGATGTAGCTGCACAAAGCTGGGATGTATATATATACTGATACTGCAGCTAGCAGAATCAACTGCCTGCCCTTAGTATTAATAGTATGAGAACACCAGCAATTATCTTCAGGTAGCTTTAGGTGCACACTGTGCAGAGGACGCAGTACACTAACTTTAAATACTGTAGCTGCCTGCCTGTGGTATTAATAGGAACAGAAGGACACCACCAATTTTATTCAGGTAGCTTTAGGTGCACACTGTGCAGAGGACACAGTACACTAACTGTAAATACTGTAGCTGCCTGCCTGTGGTATTAATATAGGATCAGAAGAACACCACCATTTTTCTTCAGGTAGCTTTAGGTGCACATTGTGCAGAGGACGCAGTACACTAACTGTAAATACTGTAGCTGCCTGCCTGTGGTATTAATAGGATCAGAAGAACACCACCAATTTTCTTCAGGTAGCTTTAGGTGCACACTGTGCAGAGGACACAGTACACTAACTGTAAATACTGTAGCTGCCTGCCTATGGTATTTATAGGAGCAGAACAACAGCAATTGTCTCCAGGTAGCTTTAGGTGCACATTGTGCAGAGAATGCACTACACTAACTGTAAATACTGTAGCTGCCTGCCTGTGGTATTAATAGGATCAGAAGAACACCACTAATTTTCTTCAGGTAGCTTTAGGTGCACACTGTGCAGAGGACACAGTACACTAACTTGTAAATACTGCAGCTGCCTGCGTGTACTGTACTAATAGGATCAGAAGAACATCACTAATTTTGTTTAGGTAGCTTTAGGTGCACACTGTGCAGAGGATGCACTAAACTAACTTGTATTTACAGTTAGGAACAAAGAATACGGAGGAGAGATGGGTTTGCTTTAAGAGCATCTTAAATAAGGGCATTAGCCAATGTATCCCATTGGGTAATAAATTTAAAAGAGCGAACAAACATCCTGGATGGCTTAACTCCAATGTAAAAATGCATATAAAAGCAGGAGAAGGCCTTCAAAAAATACAAGGTTGAGGGATCATCCACAGCATTCAGAATTTATAAAGAATGCAATAAGAAATGTAAGGGTGCAATTAGGATGGCTAAGATAGAACATGAAAGACACATAGCGGAGGAGAGCAAAAAAAATCCCAAGAAATTCTTTAAGTATGTAAACAGTAAAAAAGGGAGGACAGACCATATTGGCCCCATAAAGAATGAGGAAGGACATCTGGTTACAAAGGATGGGGAGATGGCAAAGGTATTGAATTTATTCTTCTCCTCAGTCTTCACGAGTGAATCGGGGGGCTTCAGTAACCAAAACTGCAGTGTTTATCCTGATGACACAACACAGGAAGCACCTACATGGTTAACAGAGGACGGAATTAAAATTAGACTTGAGAAACTTAACATTAATAAATCACCGGGACCAGATGGCTTGCATCCGAGGGTACTTAGGGAACTCAGTCAGGTGATTGCCAGACCGTTGTTCCTAATTTTTACAGACAGTCTATTGACTGGAATGGTACCAGCTGATTGGAGAAAAGCCAATGTAGCACCAATATTTAAAAAGGGCCCAAAAAACATCCCTGGGAATTACAGACCAGTTAGCCTAACATCAATAGTATGTAAACTCTTGGAGGGGATGATAAGGGACTATATACAAGATTTTAGTAATAAGAATGATATCATTAGCAGTAATCAGCATGGATTCATGAAGAATCGTTCTTGCCAAACCAATCTATTAACCTTCTATGAGGAGGTGAGTTGCCATCTAGATAAAGGAAGGCCCGTAGACGTGGTGTATCTGGATTTTGCAAAAGCATTTGACACAGTTCCCCATAAACGTTTACTGTACAAAATAAGGTGCGTTGGCATGGACCATAGGGTGAGTACATGGATTGAAAACTGGCTACAAGGGCGTGTTCAGAGGGTGGTGATAAATGGGGAGTACTCAGAATGGTCAGGGGTGGGTAGTGGGGTTCCCCAGGGTTCTGTGCTGGGACCAATCCTATTTAATTTGTTCATAAACGACCTGGAGGATGGGATAAACAGTTCAATCTCTGTATTTGCAGACGATACTAAGCTAAGCAGGGCAATAACTTCTCCGCAGGATGTGGAAATCTTGCAAAAAGACCTGAACAAATTAATGGGGTGGGCGACTACATGGCAAATGAGGTTCAATGTAGAAAAATTTAAAATAATGCATTTGGGTGGCAAAAATATGAATGCAATCTATACACTGGGGGGAGAACCTCTGGGGGAATCTAGGATGGAAAAGGACCTGGGGGTCCTAGTGGATGATAGGCTCAGCAATGGCATGCAATGCCAAGCTGCTGCTAATAAAGCAAACAGAATATTGGCATGCATTAAAAGGGGGATCAACTGCAGAGATAAAACGATAATTCTCCCGCTCTACAAGACTCTGGTCCGCCCGCACCTGGAGTATGCTGTCCAGTTCTGGGCACCAGTCCTCAGGAGGGATGTACTGGAAATGGAGCGAGTACAAAGAAGGGCAACAAAGCTAATAAAGGGTCTGGAGGATCTTAGTTATGAGGAAAGGTTGCGAGCACTGAACTTATTCTCTCTGGAGAAGAGACGCTTGAGAGGGGATATGATTTCAATTTACAAATACTGTACTGGTGACCCCACAATAGGGATAAAACTTTTTCGCAGAAGGGAGTTTAATAAGACTCGTGGCCACTCATTACAATTAGAAGAAAAGAGGTTTAACCTTAAACTACGTAGAGGGTTCTTTACTGTAAGAGCGGCAAGGATGTGGAATTCCCTTCCACAGGCGGTGGTCTCAGCGGGGAGCATTGATAGCTTCAAGAAACTATTAGATAATCACCTGAATGACCACAATATACAGGGATATGTAATGTAATACTGACACATGGTCACGCACATAGGTTGGACTTGATGGACTTGTGTCTTTTTTCAACCTCACCTACTATGTAAATACTGCAGCTGCCTGCGGTACTGTACTAATAGGATCAGAAGAACACCACTAATTTTCTTCAGGTAGCTTTAGGTGCACACTGTGCAGAGGACGCACTACACTAACTTGTAAATATTGCAGCTGCCTGCGGTACTGTACTAATAGGATCAGAAGAACACCACTAATTATCTTCAGGGAGCTTTAGGTGCACATTGTGCAGAGGACGCACTACACTAACTTGTAAATACTACAGCTGCCTGTGGTACTGTACTAATAGGATCAGAAGAACACCACTAATTTTCTTCAGGTAGCTTTAGGTGCACACTGTGCAGAGGACTCACTACACGAACTGTAAATACTGTAGCTAATAGGACTAATAGGATCAGAAGAACACCAGTAGGGATGAGCTTCGAGTTCGAGTCGAACTCATGTTCTACTCGAACATTGGCTGTTCGCAAGTTCGCCGAACAGCGAACAATTTGGGGTGTTCGCGGCAAATTCGAATGCCGCGGAACATCCTTTAAAAGTCTATGGGAGAAATCAAAAGTGCTAATTTTAAAGGCTTATATGCAAGTTATTGTCATAAAAAGTGTTTGGGGACCCGGGTCCTGCCCCAGGGGACATGGATCAATGCAAAAAAAAGTTTTAAAAACGGACGTTTTTTCAGGAACAGTGATTTTATTAATGCTTAAAGTCAAACAATAAAAGTGTAATATCCCTTTAAATTTCGTACCTGGGGGGTGTCTATAGTATGCCTGTAAAGGGGCGCATGTTTCTTGTGTTTAGAACAGTCTGACAGCAAAATGACATTTGGAAGGAAAAAACTCATTTAAAACTACCCGCGGCTATTGCATTGCCGACAATACACATAGAAGTTCATTGATAAAAACGGCATGGGAATTCCCCACAGGGCAACCCCGAACCAAAATAAAAAAAAAAAAATGATGTGGGGGTCCCCCTAAATTCCATACAAGGCCCTTCAGGTCTGGTATGGATATTAAGGGGAACCCCAGCCAAAATTAAAAAAAAAAATTGACGTGGGGTTCCCCCTAAATTCCATACCAGACCCTTCAGGTCTGGTATGGATTTTAAGGGGAACCCCGCGCCAAAAAAAAAAAAAAACGGCGTGGGGTCCCCCTAAGAATCCATACCAGACCCTTATCCGAGCACGCAACCTGGCAGGCCGCAGGAAAAGAGGGGGGGACGAGAGTGCGCCCCCCCCCCTCCTGAACCGTACCAGGCCACATGCCCTCAACATTGGGAGGGTGCTTTGGGGTAGCCCCCCAAAACACCTTGTCCCCATGTTGATGAAGACAAGGGCCTCATCCCCACAACCCTGGCCGGTGGTTGTGGGGGTCTGCGGGCGGGGGGCTTATCGGAATCTGGAAGCCCCCTTTAACAAGGGGACCCCCAGATCCCGGCCCCCCCCCTGTGTGAAATGGTAAGGGGGTACTTACCCCTACCATTTCACTAAAAAACTGTCAAAAATGTTAAAAATGACAAGAGACAGTTTTTGACAATTCCTTTATTTAAATGCTTCTTCTTTCTCCTATATCTTCTTCTGGTTCTTCTGGCTCTTTTGGTTCTTCCTCCAGCGTTCTCGTCCAGCATCTCCTCTGCGGCGTCTTCTATCTTCTTCTCCTCGGGCCGCTCCGCACCCATGGCATGGGGGGGAGGCTCCCGCTCTTCTCTTCATCTTCTTCTCTTCTTCATCTTCTTCTTCATCTTCTTCTTCTTCTCTTCTTCCTTCTTCTCTTCTTCATTTCTTCTCCGGGCCGCTCCGCAGCCATGCTGGCATGGTGGGAGGCTCCCGCTGTGTGACGGCGTCTCTTCGTCTGACGGTTCTTAAATAACGGGGGGGCGGGGCCATCCGGTGACCCCGCCCCCCTCTGACGCATGGTGACTTGACGGGACTTCCCTGTGACGTCACGGGGAATGCCACAGGGACGTCCCGTCATGTCCCGTGCGTCAGAGGGGGGCGGGGTCACCGGGTGGCCCCGCCCCCCGTTATTTAAGAACCGTCAGACGAAGAGACGCCGTCACACAGCGGGAGCCTCCCACCATGCCAGCATGGCTGCGGATCGGCCCGGAGAAGAAATGAAGAAGAGAAGAAGGAAGAAGAGAAGAAGAAGAAGAAGATGAAGAAGAAGATGAAGAAGAGAAGAAGATGAAGAGAAGAGCGGGAGCCTCCCCCCCATGCCATGGGTGCGGAGCGGCCCGAGGAGAAGAAGATAGAAGACGCCGCGGAGGAGATGCTGGACGAGAACGCCGGAGGAAGAACCAGAAGAGCCAGAAGAACCAGAAGAAGAAGAAGATGAAGGAAGAAAGAAGAAGCATTTAAATAAAGGAATTGTCAAAAACTGTCTCTTGTCATTTTTAACATTTTTGACAGTTTTTTAGTGAAATGGTAGGGGTAAGTACCCCCTTACCATTTCACACAGGGGGGGGCCGGGATCTGGGGGTCCCCTTGTTAAAGGGGGCTTCCAGATTCCGATAAGCCCCCCGCCCGCAGACCCCCACAACCACCGGCCAGGGTTGTGGGGATGAGGCCCTTGTCTTCATCAACATGGGGACAAGGTGTTTTGGGGGGCTACCCCAAAGCACCCTCCCAATGTTGAGGGCATGTGGCCTGGTACGGTTCAGGAGGGGGGGGGCCGCACTCTCGTCCCCCCCTCTTTTCCTGCGGCCTGCCAGGTTGCGTGCTCGGATAAGGGTCTGGTATGGATTTTTTGGCGCGGGGTTCCCCTTAAAATCCATACCAGACCTGAAGGGTCTGGTATGGAATTTAGGGGGAACCCCACGTCAATTTTTTTTTAAAATTTTGGCTGGGGTTCCCCTTAATATCCATACCAGACCTGAAGGGCCTTGTATGGAATTTAGGGGGACTCCCACATCATTTTTTTTTTTAAATTTTGGTTCGGGGTTGCCCTGTGGGGAATTCCCATGCCGTTTTTATCAATGAACTTCTATGTGTATTGTCGGCAATGCAATAGCCGCGGTAGTTTTAAATGTGTTTTTTCCTTCAAAATGTCATTTTGCTGTCAGACTGTTCTAAACACGGGAAACATGCGCCCCTTTACAGGCATACTATAGACACCCCCCAGGTATGAAATTTAAAGGGATATTACACTTTTATTGTTTGACTTTAAGCATTATTAAAATCACTGCTCCTGAAAAAACGGCCGTTTTTAAAACTTTTTTTTGCATTGATTCATGTCCCCTGGGGCAGGACCCAGGTCCCCAAACACTTTTATTGACAATAACTTGCATATTAGCCTTTAAAATTAGCACTTTTGATTATTCATGTTCGTGTCCCATAGACTTTAACGGTGTTCGCGTGTTCGAACGAATTTTTTTCCTGTTCGCATGTTCTGGTGCGAACCGAACAGGGGGGTGTTCGGCTCATCCCTAAACACCAGCAATTTTCTTCAGGTAGCTGTAAATACTGCAATAACACCTGCCTGCCTGTTAGTAGTAGGAAGAGAATAACAGGAACGGATCTAGCTAAACTGAATACAGTGTATATATATATATATATATATATATATATATATATATATATATATATATATATATATATATATATATATATATACACAACACCTAGGATGTATATATGTATATACACAATACACTGTAAGTGCAGCTAACTGACTCGCCTGCCTACTCTATCTAACTTAAATCAAATGACACTGTCTCTCTGTCTATCTATCTCTCTCTCAACGCCGGAACACACTACACAGGGCCGCCGTGTAGGGGCGTGTATTAAACCCCCTGAGCCATAATTGGCCAAAGCCACCCTGGCTTTGGCCAATTACGGCTCTCTGTACAGACGGCGCTGTGATTGGCCAAGCATGCGGGTCATAGTGCATGCTTGGCCAATCATCAGCCAGCAATGCACTGCGATGGCGCAGTGAATTATGGGCCGCGACGCGCCACTCAAATTTGGCACGAACGGTCCATATCGCTCGTAATTCAGCAAACGACCGAACACGCAATGTTCGATTCGAACACGAAGCTCATCCCTAATCACGTCCCATAAGGCCGTGCATTCGGCAAAAAAAAAAAATTGCTGCTCTAAAAAGTGTACACATGTATACACACGCTAAGCTATGTCTGTAGTAAACCATATACAATATTATAAGGACACCACTAACTCAAATTGGTGTAACTGTGTGCTCAATTATATTGCAGCATGTGAACTACTAATTGATTAGTATCTCTGCTTATCCTTATATCCACACTCTACTACTGCCTATAGAAAATCACATGCATATAGTGCAAATGAGTGCCACAGCTAATTGTTACTTAAAGTGACCCAGTGCAATGAAATAAAAAATATACATTAATAATCAAATATCAACATCTGTCATAAAATAAATCCAATTTATATGTGCTCAAAACATTCACAAACGTATTATGCATATCAAGCACATATTGTGCTTGATTCACAAGCTGACTTGCATTGTATATACAGTCCATTCACAGTTCAAAACATCCAAAGCAACTGGTGATGGCCAAACGTGTCCTTGTGTCCACTCTGGTGCTCCCCCCTTCAGTATATGCACTCACCTTAGAGCGTGTGACCCTGCAATTAAGCCTGGTGAAAACATGCAGCGTATTGCCAAGTTGGCTCCAGTGATGATGAGGATGGAGGGGATGATGATGATGAGGTCACTGGCACGACTTGGGTGCCAGATAGAGCAGAGGAGGAAAGTGAAGATAAGGCACAACCTCAAGGAGGCAGCCATCATGGAAGAGTAGAGAGCAGCCAACCTATTCCACCATATTGTGGAGCTGTTATCTCCCGGCCCACTTCCCACAGCTCAGCTGTCTGGGCTTTTTTTAGCACATGTGTAGCTCATCGCACTGTTGCAATTTGCAAACTTTGCCTCAAGCAGATCAAGCGTGGCAAAAACTCCAGCCATTTAGGTATCACATACTTGACAAGGCATTTAACCTGCCACCACTCAGCCCATTGGCAAGAGCACCTGAAAGCCACACAAAAGAGACACAATTCTGCTCCTCCTCACTTCTCACCTTTCTGGTCTACCCCACTATACCTTATGACCTCTCAGCAGTCTCCACTGATAGGGATGATGGTATAGTGAAAGGTGTCACAGGTCCTTGTAGCACGTCTGCCAGTAGCACATCACCAGCTGTAGATTATAGCAGGCAAATTTATCTGCCCCATCTGCTGCAGTGAAAGAAAAATACAGTCATTGCCACCCATATGGCCAGCATCTAAATTCAAGCTTGTCAAAGCTGCTGGCTTTATAACTCATGCCTTTCTGTCTGGTGGATTGTGCCCCTTCTGTGAATTTGCAGAATGTGCTGTACCACAATGGCAGGTTCCCAGTCCCAATTTCTTTGCATGTAAGGCCATTCCAGCTCTGTACCATCATGTGGAAGGCAATGTTGTGGCATTGTTGGGCAAGGCAGTCAGCCACAAGGTCAATGTTACTGCTGACACATGGTCCAGCAAGCATGGTCAGGGATTATATTTTTCATTCACAACACACTCTGCTTGCAATTTGGAAGGATGCAGGACAGGGCTCAGTGCTGTAGCTTGTTTTGCTGCCACGTCTCTTAACAGCTAGGTATGATGATGCCAGCTCTGCAGGGGCAGGCCCAGAGGTGAATCACGCCATGCCAGCTGGTGCCAGGAATGGTGGTGTGCGATAATGGCACAAACCTCCTTTCCACCCTTAGACAGCGAAAGTTGACACGTGCCATGACTGGCACATGTCCTCAATTTGGTGGTGCAGCATTTCTTAAAAAGGTATCCAGGGTTGGAAGATCTGCTAAAGCAGGCCAGAAGTTACACTGACCCAGTCATACACAGCCAGTGCTCGGTTGGCTGAAATTCAGCGAGAATTCCACCTGCCCGTAAACAACTTGATTTGTGACGTGCCCACCAAGTGGAACTCGACTTTGGCAATGCTTCAGTGGCTGCACATGCAGACAAAGGGCCGTCAACAAGTACCTGTGTGAGTATGGCATAGTGACAGGCTCAGGCTGGCTCAGCTTTTTTTCCCTACGCTATGGCTTCTGATAAAGGGTGCATGCACTGTACTGTCACCATTTGAGGAGGCGACAAGAATGCTGAGCCGTGACAATGAATGCATCAGTGACACAATCCCTGTTGTGTTCCTGCTGGAGCAGACTCTACGTGGCATTATGGACAGGGCACTCGAGGTAAAGCAGTGGGAGGAAAAGGAGGACTTTCTTTCCTCTCAAGGCCCGCTTTATGCATACACCATTCTTGCGATGCCACACAACACACAAGAGAAGAGGGAGGAGAAGGATTCTGTCAATTTTGGAGGCATTGAAGCAGAGGAAGACATATGTCAACCTTTAACAGATGGTTTTCCATTCCCAGAACCCTGGGAGTAGTATGTTGCTGGGAGGAGGCAGTTCCAGATGCTGTAATCCTCAGTGATCCCGAGGAGTCTGCTTCTCATGCCCCTGTAAATTTGTGGTGAATGGGCTTCCTCATTCTTCAAAACCTACCAAAGAACCCGAGAATATGTGGCATCAAGGTGAAGGATCACTATTGGTTGGCAACCCTCCTTGACCAGCATTATAAGGAGAAAGTCTTGAAAATCATCTCGTTCCAACAGAGGGAGCAGAAGATTAAATCTCTTGAGGACACTTTAAAGAGGAGTTTATGTAATGCCTTTCCAGACTCTGCTAAGTTACAGTCCCATGGAAAACGTAGTTTTGAGGCTTCTGTTGGTCAACAGAGGAGAGGTGGAGAAGGGGGCCGCCTCAGTGATGCATTTCAAAATGTTTTAGTCCTCGCTGCCCAGGGCTGTCTGCTTCAACATCCCATTGACAGCATCTGCATCATATGGTGGGAAATTATCTAGGGGCAAACACAGTCATGGAGAGATTTCCAGTTGGCGATCCACTAGGTTACTGGGTCATGAGAATAGACCACTGGCCAGAACTTTCTCAGTATGCAATTGAGTGCTGGGCTACCCTGCATCCAGCGTGCTTTCCAAACAGGCATTCAGTGCTGTTGGAGATTTTGTGACAGATAAGAGAGCGTGTCTGTCCACAGACTCCGTGGACCGGCTGACATTTATCAAAATGAATCAGTCCTGGATTAGCAGCAGCTATCAAACACCCTAATGCCGATGTCGCTGATTAAGTGCTTTTTGGATCTGGACTCTCTGAAAGACTGTCTAGGCTGCTAGCTTTGTGGGTGTTGATTTCATCTGGAAGATGTTTTTTGGTGTAGGATTCATGGGCACAAGTAACACCCAAGGACCCATTTTCCCCATCTGTTTGACAGGTGCATATCATTTAAATTTTTGACAGCAAGGCCAATAATTGCTTTCATCAAGAGTACTTCTATAGGGTTATGGTGTGAAAGTACCACTGACACCCAAAGACCAATTTTTCTCCACCTGTTGCTTTGATCCAAAGTCTGCGAAAGAGACACCAGAAATTATCCAAGAAATCTCTAATCTTGTTCCGAGAGTACTAAATTGTGGCCTTAAGGAGACCTCCTTCCTGGACATGCTCCTTACAACACACTTCTCTGGGTCAGTACAGGCCTTCTAAAGCTCAGAACTGAAATCCTGACCCTTGGACCCCCATGCACACTGTTGGATTTTCTGCGGGCTTTTGTCTTCAGATTTGCCAAGGCTGTGTAGTGCAAGGGCCTGCCTGATTCAATACAAATTGAAACTCTTAAGGTTTGACCTCCCATATTATATGGTTTTGGTGGGTCTGGATGCGGAAGTCTGCGGAGGGTCTAGTGGTGTGTATGGGGTCTAAGAGAGAAAAACAGTTTGAGGTACGTGGCTGTTTTAATGTGCCTAATGCCAGTTTACTAGGAAATGCTTTGCACTGTGTGCAAAGCTAGTCCTATGAATATGAAAATAAGGATTTGGTCGGTTCTAAGAGAAAGACAATTGGGATGCAAATTATGAATTCTGAAGGAAAGCGTTAAGCACTGCCAAGCCGTTTAATCTGCAAAGACATTTTAGGATCCATTCAAAGCAATTATCGCTATTGGAGCCACAGCAGGTTCTGGCTGCCGGGGAACATTTTCACAAACAATGGGATGTTGTAGTCGACATAACTATGGGGACGAATGATTGCGACAATATATGTGAAATAGTTGGTCTCTGTGGTACCCTTAATACTTTGTGGGGGTGGCAGAGCTCAGAAATAGAGCAAAACTTGAAACGTATGGCATCTCCCTGGGTTAGTGGGGTGCACTGAATGGGCTGTTTACATTTATGGGGCTATGATGGGTTCACGTAAAGTACGCCTGTCATGGGAAAGGTATGCTGAGCTCCGGACTGGCTCTTATGTAGTCCATCTGGCTTCTGTGCTTTGAGTCAGACTTGGCACAAGCATGTCAATCAGGAATGCCAGGGTTGTCAAACGTCCTCCTCTATTCTTGGTGAATCCAAATATTGCACCATTGGGGTCAGCATGATGGGCAAATAAGATTTAATTTGAGGAGTAGAGGTCCGCACGGGCATCCTCTGTGACAGGTTCACTTTGACCATCATTATTTTGCTATCTTTTTTAAATTTATTTTTTATACGTATTTGGTAACTGTACATGACGAAGAGGCCTTTATAATCCACAGTAGGCCTCATTTTTTAAGGTCAGGATATACATACCTAAGATGGGTTTGCTTACCATAACATTTCCTTGAGAGGGGATTGTGGTTAACTGCTGTGGGCCACACAGACTGGTGATCTCTCTCAATAATGAATAAGGCCTACAGTGGGTCAAATTATCCTGTGCTGCAAATAGTCAACCTATCTGCCTTCTTTTTTTTTTTTTTTTTTTTACCCCAAAGAGCTGCAGGCCAGGTCAAAGAGGCGGACTGTGGGGTGGGAATGACCAAACCTGGGAGAATGCATGGTTGCTATGGTTGACGCTGGCTCGTTTTCTTTCCATCAGCCTCCAAGGCCTATTATGTTTTCATATAGATAATAATTCAGGATAATTCTTTAACTGTGCTTAAGCAAAGTTGTGATACATCCGTAAAACGCCATTTGTCCACCTGACTTTACTTACCATTTCTATACAAACCACTAAAAGCCATGTTGGTGTCATAGAAGACACACTGCAGGGGACTGAGGACCCTATATACACATACAGTATATATTTGTGTATTTACTCTGATCTGAGGGAGACATTGTGGTGCAGTTGGTCCCCACCATTTTCTATTAGAACTGTATAGGCCAGGCCAGTTTTAGGCACCATTTAGTGATGCTTGTGAATTTGCAATGGTGCTGGGGTGCCGTCTCAGCCAATCAGTAGGGAGAGTCTTGGGCAGCCGAGATTGATTGCTGGGACTGCCCCACTGTATAGCAACCAATCATCCGCTTATTAACCTTGAAAAGTCCTGCTCTTTGTCCAGACCTGCTGTGCTTCCTGTTTTGTGTGAATAAGGTAGGGCAATGTGGGGGGGGGGGGGGGAAGGGGAATGCTGCAATGTTATGAAAGGGACAGATCTGCTACACCTCCCATATTGTGCAATTAATTAAAGCAGAGTTTCGCGAAAAAAATTTTTTTTTAGATGTCAGCAGCTGCAAATACTGCAGCTGCTGACTTTTAAAATAAGGACACTCACCTGTCCCTGGGTCCAGCAATGTCGGCACCCAAGACCAAACCGTTCCTCGATCCTCGGGTGCTGCAACCACCATTCTCAGTGAGGGAATCAGGAAGTGAAGCATTGCGGCTTCACTGCCCGGTTCCCTACTGCGCATGCGCAAGTCGCGCTGCACATCTACACTGGTCCCCGTTGTGTTGTGGGAACTGTGTATTTCCCACAACACTACGGGGGTGGGTGGGCATTTTGCGGCTAGCTATTCCCAGAAGTGGGTGCAGATACCTGTATTATACAGGTATCGGCACCCCGCTCCCCCCTGAAAAGGTGCCAATTGTGACACCGGAGGGGGGAGGAATCCGATGAGCGGAAGTTCCACTTTAGGGTGGAACTCCGCTTTAAGGATGATAGCGGCAGCGGCAGTGGCGGGCAGACAAGCCGCCGGCGGCGGGGAGAGAACACGCAGGCAACTATTTGGCGAGGCTGCGGTCCAGATAGGACTGTTACTGGTTCTGGATCTGGACCACAGTCCACCATTTAGTGATGCTTGTGAATTTGCAATGGTGCTGGGGTGCCGTCTCAGCCAATCAGTAGGGAGTCTTGGGCAGCCGAGACACTCCTGCAACATTGCTGGATAGAGATGGGCTCAGGTAAGTATTAGGGGAGGCTGAGAGGGGTTGCTGCACACAGAAGGCTTTTTATCTTAATACATAGAATCCAGTTAGATTATAAAACCTTCTGACTTTACAGCCACTTTATTGGTATTGTAATTTTTTTTTTTTTTACATAATTTTTTAATTATACTGATTCATCTATATCCATGCTGAACACAAAGTAAAGATTCACCATCAGAAACCTCAGGGAATCATTTCCAAAGGCCATCTTTTGCCTCGTTTCCACTGAGCGGATCGGTTCGGTTTGGTACGGTACGCTATTTTGGGTGTTTCCATTATGAAAGCGGCCCATACAACCGAACCGAACCATTCCATTCAGGGTCCTGCTTCAGATGTGGGGCCATAGAAAATGGAACGGTTCGGTTAGGGCGGAGCTACGATACATTCCACTGATTGGTGGACGTGTGACGCCATGCTAGGCATTTTTTCTAAACCCACGTATGGCCCCTGTCGGTCCGACTTACAGTGGAAACGCTCACCTGAATAGGCCGGACCATTCTAGGCCTTCCAAACCGATCCGACCCGAACCGATCCGCTCGGTGGAAGCGAGGCATTTGATTACCGGAGAAATAGAATTCAGGAAACGTCCAGTGTCAAATCCATGAATGTGGTAGAATTTCTTTGGTATAGAATCTATCTTGCAGTATTGATGGTTCAAGTTTTACTTCTTTGGTTTTAACTTTTTAATGTAGTTGGCTCATCCTAGAATTCTGTTTATATTTATCAGGTAAATCCTGTTCTTTGCTGGCAGTCTTTGTTTGTTATATTCACATGACCATCATGGGGAATTCATCTAACAAAGCTATGATTACCCCTTTTGTAAAATAAACCTTCATAATCCTGATCATTATTCGAATCATTATTTTCTATGCTCTTTTTGTCTACATGCAGGTAACCTTGGTAATTTAACTCGTTAAGGAAGTGCACACAGCCACTGCCAGCCCCTCTGCGAGGATTATATGATGTATATACTATATGCCATTTTCTAAAATTCTTCTTATAAATACCAATCTAAACAATGGTGTTCTTGCAAGCTACCATACACAAATTGTCAGTTCTAATATATTCAGCTACTAGCACTGATCACGTCCCATAAGGGCATGCATTCAGCAAAAAAAAAGTGCTGCACTAAAAAGTGCCTGTGTGTTTAATACACATGAATACACACGCTATACTATGTCTGTCATAAACCACATAAAATATTATAAGGACACCACTAACTCAAATTGGTGTAACTGTGCTCAATTATATTGCATGTGAACTACTAATAGATTAGTATCTCTGCTTAACCTTATATCCAAACTCTACTACTGCCTATAGAAAATCACATGCATATAATGCTAATGAGTGCCACAACTAATTGTTAATTAAAGTGACTCAGTGCAAGGAAATAAAAAATATACATTAATACTTAATTATCAACATCTGTCATAAAATATATCCAATATATATGTGCTCAAAATATTCACAAACTCGTTCCCATGCACTAAGAAGTGCTATGTGCAAAGTGCTATTGAGCTTGATTCACAAGCTGACTTGCATTGTATATACAGTCCATTCACAGTTCAAAACATCCAAAGCAACTGGTGATGGCAAAACGTGTCCTTGTGTCCACTCTGGTGCTCTCCCCTTCAGTATATGCGCTCACCTTAGAGCGTGTGACCCTGCAATTAAGCCTGGTCAAAACACGTATATGAACCAACTCTGGGTGCAGTGTTTATGTTGAAATCCTGGGCTGGTTGCTGGTAACGTGTTCCAAACACTATCAGCTCGATAGTGTGATATTGTTTAACCTCTAGACATCCGCGATATGGCAGAATGACGGCCACAGCGCGGACCTACATTCCCGGGAGGCCGTCATATGACGGCCTCCCCTGTGCACGCTCCCTGCGCGTGCCCTGGAGGGCGCGTGCCGGGCGCGTTGTGATCACCGAGTCACTGAGACTCGGCTGATCACCGATCTGTGTAAGGGGCCGGTCCCGGCCCCTTACCATGTGATCAGCTGTCAGCCAATGACAGCTGATCACATGATGTAAACAAAAGATCGGTATTCGTTTTTTTTTTTTACTCACGCTGACAGCGCGAGTAGAAAAAAAAGCCGATCACCGGATCAGATGTGAGGGACATCGGTCCCCAAGTGAAAGAGGCACATCTGCCTCATCAGTGCCCACTAAAAGTGCCACCTAATAGTGCCCACAGTGCCACCTAATAGTGCCCACAGTGCCACCTAACAGTGCCCACAGTGCCACCTAACAGTGCCCACAAGTGCCACCTATCAATGCCCACAAGTACCACCTATCAATGCCCACCTGTAGTGCCAATCAGTGCCACCTGCCAGTGCTGCCCATTACTGCCACCCATCAGTGCCCATCACTGCCACCCATCAGTGCCCATCACTGCCGCCTATCAGTGCCCATCACTGCCGCCTCATCAGCATACATCAATGAAGGAGAAAAATTACCCGTTTAAAATTTTTTATAACAAAATATAAAAAAATAAACATTTTTTTAAAAAAAAATTCAGTTTTTTACATTTTTTTAATAAAAAGTAAAAACCGCAGAGGTGATCAAATACCACCAAAAGAAAGCTCTATTTATGGTGAAAAAATGATAAAAATTTCATTTGGGTACAGTGTTGTATGACCACGCAATTGTCATTCAAAGTGCGTCAGCGCTGAAAGCTGAAAATTGGTCTGGATAGGAGGGGGGTTTAAGTGCCCGGTAAGCAAGTGGTTAAACAATTTATTGTATAAATAAAACTTACCCCCGACTGTGGGGTACTCACATCGTGGGTGCTATAAAATGTGAGTACCCCACAGTAGGGGCTAAGTTTTACTCATACAATAATTTGTTTAAGCGACATCACATTATTGAGTTTTTTTTCATCATACACATGTGGAGCACGTTACCAGCAACCAGCCCAGGATTTCAACATAAACACTGAACCCAGAGTTGGTTCATATGCGTTTTTTGACCAGGCTTAATTGCAGGGTCACACGCTCTAAGGTGAGCGCATATACTGAAGGGGAGAGCACCAGAGTGGACACAAGGAGACGTTTTGCCATCACCAGTTGCTTTGGATGTTTTGAACTGTGAATGGACTGTGTATACAATGCAAGTCAGCTTGTGAATCAAGCACAATAGCACTTTGCACATAGCACTTCTTAGTGCATGGGAACGAGTTTGTGAATATTTTGAGCACATATATATTGGATTTATTTTATGATAAATGTTGATATTTGAGTATTAATGTATATTTTTTATTTTGTTGCACTGCGTCACTTTAATTAACAATTCGTTGTGGCACTTTTGTGGCACTATATGCATGTGATTTTCTATAGGCAGTAGTAGAGTGTGGATGTAAGGATAAGCAGAGATACTAATCAATTAGTAATTCACATGCTGCAATATAATTGAGCACAGAGTTACACCAATTTGAGTTAGTGGTGGCCTTATATATTTTTTTATGTGGTTTACTACAGACATAGTATAGCGTGTGTATACATGTGTATTAAACACACAGGCACTTTTTAGCGCAGCACTTTTTTTTTATTATATTTTTTTATTAAATTTTCTTATAAATACAGTTTTTCTTATCCCGATCAGCAGTCATGTGACCGCCCGGCGCTGTCTTTCTCTGCTGTATGTATACCAGAGGGAGGTGCTGAGCTCTCCCTCTGACGTCTGCCGGGCGTTCACGTGACCCCCCTCTGTAATACAAACATCGGAGGAAGAGAGCGCTGGGCAGTCATGTCAGAGGGAGAGCTCAGCCCCTCCCTCTGTTATATATACAGCTGAGAAAGACAGCGCCGGGTGTTCACATGACCGCTGATAAGGGATAAAAAAAATTGTATTTCTAAGAAGAATTTTAGAACATGGCATATAGTATATACATAATATAATTCCAGGGGGCTGGCAGTGATTAGGAGCAGTAATGTGTGAGGTGCTCGGAACGGTGATAGAAGGGGAGGGGCTGCTCACACACAGAGATGATAGGCAGAGTTGGGGGAGGAGGACACAGGGGCAGAGAGGAGAGCTGCAGATAGCAGGCTGTGGAAGAAAGAGGCACGTAAACTGACCACGGTGACAGGGCTCAGCAGCCATGATACACAGTGGTCAGTTTACATAGGGGAGGGGAGAAACTGGCAGCATCAACAAGGTATTGCAGGCGTTACAGGGGAGCAAATTACACAGCACAAGTACTGTGCTGTATAAAATAATTTAAAGAAACAGGATCATTATTTATTTATTTTGGGTTAACGAACGCTTTAAGTTTTTAAAAGAAAAGTAAGAACAGGTGCCTTGAAAAAGTATTCATACTCCTTGAAATGTTCCACATTTTGCCATGTTACAACCATATAGCACCATCAATTTACGCAGCGCTCCACACATACATCACACACTCACATCGGTCCCTACCCTCAGGGAGCCCACAATCTAAGCTCCCCAACTCACATTCCTATAGTAGGGCCAATTTTGGACAGAAGCCAATTAACCTACCAGTTGTCTTTGGAGAGTGGGAGGAAACTGGAGTACCCAGAGGAAACCCACGCAGGCACAGGGAGTACATGCAGACTCCAGGCAGGTAGTGTCATGGTTGGGATGTGAACCAGCAACCTTTTTTGCCGCTAGGCAAGAGTGCTAACCACTACACCACTGTGCTGCCCTAAAGTGGCACATAATTGTGAAGGGAAAGAAAAATAATATATGGCTTTCAATTTTTTTTACAAATAAATATGTAAAATGCGTGGCATGCATTTGTATTTAGCCCCCTAAAATCTAGTGGAACCAATTGCCTAAATAGAGTTGACCCATAGGTGTGTGCATGGGGTGTGCTGGGTGTGCCTGGGCACACCCTAATGTGTGTCCTGAGATCTGCTGTAAGATGGTGCAAGAGACTGTATAGGGAGCTGCCTGTGAGACAGTTTCCCATTGAGCAGTCAGGGAGGCATGGAAGAGCCGCTTAGTGCTTTTAACTGTAATGTAATGTCACTGCTTGCAGATAAGGGCTGTCAAATCTCTGGGCTGATGTCGGGGTGGGCGGGACCAAACAGTTAGCCTATCAAACACGCTGATTTCGAGGGCTGGGCAGGCAGCTCCGTGTATGTGGCTCCGCCCCCTTTCTATCAGCTATTAAACACCAGCCAATAATTGGACTGCTTAAGATAGGGGCAGAGCCATACACATGAAGCAGCCCGCCCAGCCCCTATTCCTTTGGCTGGTGTTTGATAGCTGATAGAAAGGGGTGGAGCCACATACACAGAGCGACCCGCCCAGCCCTATCCCGTTGGCTTGTGTTTGATAGGCTAGCTGTTCAGTCCCATCCACCCCCGACATCAGCTCCGAGTTCTGACAGCTCCTCTCTTCAAGCAGTGACATTACATTACAGTTTTACGCACTGAGCGGCTCTCACATGCCTAGCTGACTGCTCAATGGGAAACGTCCCCTCTCCTAGATTAGTGCCAATCGGTGCCACCTATCAATGCCCATCAGTGCCACCTATCATTGCCAACCAATGCCACCTATCAGTGCCGCCAATCAGTGCCACCTGTTAGTGCCCATCAGTGCCACCTGTCAGTGCCAATCAGTGCCCACCAGCGCCACCTGTCAGTGCCCATCAGTGCCACATGTCAGTGCCAATCAGTGCCCACCAGCGCCACCTGTCAGTGCCAATCAGTGCCCACCAGTGCCAACTGTCAGTGCCAATCAGTGCCCACCAGTGCCACCTGTCAGTGCCCATCAGTGCCACCTGTCAGTGCCAATCAGTGCCCACCAGTGCCACCTGTCAGTGCCCACCAGTGCCATCTGTCAGTGCCCATCAGTGCCACCTGTCAGTGCCAACCAATGCCACCTATCAGAGACAATCTGTGCCACCTGTCAGTACCAATCAGTGCTGCCAGTCAGTGCCAACCAATGCCACATATCAGTGCCAATCAGTGTCCAACAGTGCTTCCAATCAGTGCCACCTATCAGTGTTGCCTATCAGTACCCATCAGTTTTGCCCATCAGTGACTAGCAGTGCTGCCAATGAATGCCCATCAGTGCTGCCTATCAGTGCCACCTATCAGTGCCAACCAATGCCATAAATCAGTGCCCATCAGTGCTGCCTATCAGTGCCCATCTGTGCTGCCAATCAGTGAAGCCTATTAGTGACATCCAATGCCAACCAATTCCACCTATCAGTGCCAATCAGTGCTGCCTATCAGTGCCAATCAGTGCTGCCTATCAGTGCTTCCAATCAGTGCCACCTATCAGTGCCCATAAGTGTTGCCTAGCAGTGCCATCTATCAGTGACAATCAGTGCCCATCAGTGCTGCATATCGGTGCAGCCTATCAGTGCCCATCAGTGCTGCCTATCAATGCCACCTATCAGTGCTGCATATCAGTGCCCATCAGTGCCGCCTATCACTGCTAATCAGTGCTGCCAATCAGTGCTGCCTATCAGTGCCCATGGGTGCTGTCAATCAGTGTCACCTATCAGTGCCAATCAGTGCTGGCTATCAGTGCTGCCTATCAGTGCCTATGAGTGCTGCCTATCAGTGCTTCCAATCAGTGCCCATCAGTGCACTGAGTGTAGGGATGGACAGTTGAACTCAGCAGCTAGGCACATTGTCTATGGGGGGCTGGCCTGGTGGGGCACAACTGAAATCCATCTGTTTATTAATGCCACATGCCGATCTTTAGTATAATACATAATCACCAAACTACTATTTACAATAAACTACTGGAGGTAAAAAAAAAAGTGTCAGTAAAAGGCCTGCCACTAAGCACTGTTATGTGTTTCCACACCACAAAAAAAAAAAAAAGTGCAGCGCTAACTTACTAATCAATAACCTAACAATAATTGTGGAACCCTCTAATGTATGGAAATCTCAATAAACGTCAATATTACCACAATACCGGTGATATGTAACATCACATATAATACACATCAAACTGAAAAAATAAATAAAAAATTAAACTTAGCAGGGATGGTGGAAACCCCTCCTATAGAAATTTGCCATACAGATTAACTACAAGTGCAATAATTCCAGTGATAGGCGATTTCACATGTAATACACATCAAAATGATAATAAGACATCTTTTTTTTTTAAACTTAGCAGGGGTGGTGGAAACCCCTCTACAGATAATTGCAATACAAATTAACTTCAAGTGCAACAACTTTTTAGTTGGGAGGTTCCCACCATTATAGCCCTATTATAATGTGAATTTTTGGGCTTGAAGTTAATTTTCCACCACCCTTGCTCAGTCCATGTCTTTATTGACCTTGCTTTATGCACTGTCATGTTAGAACAGGAAGGGGCCATCCCCAAACTGTTCCCACAATGTTGGGAGCATAAAAATTGTCCAAAATGTCTTGGTATGCTGATGTCTTAAGAGTTCCCTTCACTGGAACTAAGGGGCCAAGCCCAACCCCTGAAAGACAACCCCACACCATAATCCCCCCTCTACCAAATGATTTGGACCAGTGCACAAAGCAAGGTTCATAAAGACATGGATGAGCAAGTTTGAGGTGGAGGAACTTGACTGGCCTTCACATTAAAGTGGAGAATGCGAGCCAGGCCTTCTTATCCAACATCAGTGCCTGGCCTCACAAATACCCTTCTGGAAGAATGATCAAACATTAACATAGACACATTCCTAAACCTTGTGGACAGCCTTCCCAGAAGAGTTGAAGCTGTTATAGCTGCAAAGGTTGGGCCAACTCAATATTGAACCCTACGGACTAAGACTGGGATGCCATTAAAGTTCATGTGCATGTAAAGGCAGGTGTCCCAATACTTCTGGTAATACAGTGTATATGTGTGTGTATATATATATATATATATATATATATATATATATATATATATATATATATATATACGCATGTGTGTTTGAGCTTTGGGGTGCACACCCTAATGCAAAAGGCTGCGCACGCCTATGAGTCCACCTGTGTGTAATTTAATATCAGAATTAAAACAACTATTCTGTGAAGCCCTCAGAGGTTTGTTAGAGAACCTTAGTGAACAAACAGCATTACGAAGGCTAAGGAACACACCAGACGGGTCAGGGATAAAGTTGTGGAGAAGTTTAAAGCAGGGTTAGGTTATAAAAAATATCCCAAGCTTTGAACATCTCACGGAGCACTGTTCAAGACATCGTCACCTACCAAGACATAGCCGTCAACCTAAACTGAGAGGCTGGGCAAGAAGAGCATTAATCAGAGAAGTAGCCAAGAGGCCCATGGTAACTCTGGAGGAGCTGCAGAGATCCACAGCTCAGGTGGGATAATCTGTCCACAGGACAACTAATGCCCTGTACACACGATAGGATTTTCCAATGGAAAATGTGTGATAGGACCTTGTTGTCGGAAATTCCGACCGTGTGTAGGCTCCATCACACATTTTCCATAGAAATTTCCGACACACAAAGTTTGAGAGCTTGCTATAAAATTTTCCGACAACAAAATCTGTTGTCGGAAATTCCGATCGTGTGTACACAAATCCAACGCACAAAGTGCCATGCATGCTCAGAATAAATTAAGAGACGAAAGCTATTGGCTACTGCCCCGTTTATAGTCCCGACATACGTGTTTTACGTCACCGCGTTCAGAACAATCGGATTTTCTGACAACTTTGTGCAACCGTGTGTATGCAAGACAAGTTTGAGCCAACATCCGTTGGAAAAAATCCATGGATTTTGTTGTCGGAATGTCCGATCAATGTCCGACCATGTGTACAGGGCATAATAGTCTTGCACTCTACATATTCGGCCTTTATGGAAGAGGTCCAAGAAGAAAGCCATTGTTAAAAGAAAGCCATAAGAAGTCTTGTTTGCAAGAAGCCATGTGTGTGTGTGTGTGTGTGTGTGTGTGTGTGTGTGTGTGTGTGTGTGTGTGTGTGTGTGTGGGGGGGGGGGGGCAGTAAACATGTGGAAGAAGGTGCTCTGGTCAGATGAGACCAAAATTGAATTTTTTGGCCTTAAAGCAAAACGCGTTGTGTGGCGGAAAACTAACACTGCACATCACCCTGAACATCCCTGTGAAACATGGTGGTGGCAGCATTATGTTGTGGGGATGCTTCACTTCAACAGGGATGAGGAAGCTGGTCAGAGTTGATGGGAAGATGGATGAAGGCAAATACAGGGCAATCTTAGAAGAAAACCTGTTATGCTGCGTACACACAAGCGGACTTTACGGCAGACTTTGTCCGGCGGACTTTTCGACAGACTTTACGACTGACTTTCCTAATGAACGGACTTGCCTACACACGATCAACTAAAGTCCGACGGATTCGTACGTGATGACGTACGACCGGACTAAAACAAGGAAGTTCATAGCCAGTAGCCAATAGCTGCCCTAGCGTCGGTTTTTGTCCGTCGGACTAGCATACAGACGAGCGGACTTTTTGACTGGACTCGAGTCCGTCGGAAAGATTTGAAACATGTTTCATTTCTAGGTCCGTCAAACTTTTGGGGAAGAAAAGTCAGCTGGAGCCCACACATGATTGAATTGTCTGATGGACTCCGGTCCACCGGACCAAGTATGCCGTAAAGTCCAGTCGTGTGTACGCGGCATTAGAGTCTTTAAAAAGACTTGAGACTGGGGCGGAGGTTCACCTTCCAGCAGGACAACGAGCCTAAACATACAGCTAGAGCTACAATAGAATGGTTTAGATCAAAGCATATTCGTGTGTTAAAATAGCCCAGTCAAAGTCCAGACCTAAATCCAATTGAGAATCTGTGGCAAAACTTGAAAATTGCTGTTCACAGACGCTCTCCACCCAATCTGACAGAGCTTGAGCTACTTTGCAAAGAATAATGGGCAAAAATGTCACTCTCTAGATGTGCAAAGCTGGTAGAGACATCCCCAAAAAGACTGAAAGGTGGTTCTGCAAAGTATTGACTCAAGAGGGGCTGAATACAAATGCACGCCACACTTTTCACATATTTATTTGTAAAATATTTTGAAAACCATTTATCATTTCCTTCCACTTCACAATTATGTGCCACTCTATGTGGGTCTATCACATAAAATCCCTATAAAATACATTTACATTTTTGGTTGTAACATGACAAAATGTGGAAAATTTAAAGGGATATGAATACTTTTTCAAGGCACTGTATCACATGGTTATTTTATCTCCAGCAGCTTCCAGGAATCAGGCTACAAAATTCCAACAAAATGGAATACAACCCCACAGAGTTCTCTTAAAATTCTATACATGCACTCCCCCATGGACCTGTTTGAGATGCGGTGTGCCAATATTGGGAGGGGATTTCTTTTCATTGTTTTTTTATTAAGATTTCCACTTTAACAACAGTAGAACAGTACAGTATATTTCAACAGTTAGTAGATACAGAATACGTTTCTTGGTTCTTACTATAAACATAAAAGAATCCAGTATGTGGATTTATATATCACAATGTACATTATACCTTAATTTATAACTAAATGAGATAAAATTGAGTGTTTCAATCTAGTTCCATTAGTTGACAGGAACAGGTCGGGGATTAGGAGTCACCCCGCCAGACACCCCATCTGGGAACAAATTGTGTCCGGGAAGGTGCCCCCCCCCCCCCCATTCAGTAGCACAATCAAGCTTATAAAACAGTTGTTTCTTGATTTTCTCAATGTTCTTTTAAAGTATTTGTGTTACAAACATTTATGTGTAAAGGTATGAATAACCTAGATTTTCTAAAGATATTCACCCTCAAAAAAGTATGAGTTCAGATATACGGATAAGTGTTGAGCTTTCCCATGACGAACCAATACATAATGAAGAAGAATACAAAGAAAAGGAAAAATTAGGAACAAAAACTCTTATAAAATAAAGAAAAGAACATAAAACTAAACATAAAATTTTAATGACAACATCTTACTACCGGCTTTTAACCCAGCTAGAGTGACTAAATCAGAATATCAATGAGAAGTCTCTGGAAAACTTGCACACCATGGAGCCCATTCGTTTTGTACTTTTGCCATTGAATTATTTGAGTAAGCGAAAAAAAAATCATAATTATAATGGGTATTCACTCTATGTAATACTTCACTAATGTTTGGTATAGTATCTGATTTCCATTTTGAAGTAATAGATAGGCGTGCAGCTATCAATATATGGGTAGTTGTGCTTCTATGTTTTGTGGGTATCTTATCTATCCCTAAGTTGAGAAGAGCTAATACAGGATTGGGGGAGATGACAATTCCAATAACTTTTGCCAGTAGGAAAAAAACTGTATTCCAGAAGCTTCTCACAGATTTACATTCCCACAAAATGTGGAATATTGTTCCCTTAGTGCCACACTTCCGCCAGCATAGTTTATCAGAACTACTAAAGATTTGTGAAATTCTCATCGGTGTTAGGTAGCTTCTATATAATACTTTAAGGGAGATGTCCCAGTGATTAGTACAATGGGAGTATAGGTGAGTGGCTCGAATAGCTTTATTCCATTCGGATAAAGCAAATTTACTTTTAAGGTCTCTTTCCCAGTTTAGCATGCCAACCGTTTTAGCTTGATTGTGCGTATTTTGTATATTTTTGTAGAACCATGAGAGACCTTTAGGTTTGTTGGAAGATGTGGTGAGGTATGTCCACACTTCCGGATTATGGCTAAGATAGGGGTGTGGGTATTTTATATGATAATGATGAAGCTGGATGTTTGCAAATGAAAGTGTTGCTGGACCTTGGTCTTTAAATTGTTCATATGTCGTATTTTTCGGGAAGTATTTTTCATTTATATTTAAGGAGGGGATAAGGAATTCGTACATGCCTAAGGTGATTGTTCTCTTTTGTACGGCTTTGCTACTATCATCGTGAGCGTTAAAAATTTGCCATGCTTTGACCGTTGCAGTGATAGAAGGAAAGTTAGGATAAAATAATGGTCTATTTGTTAATGTAGCTAGTAGAAGTGATGGTAGGTCCCTATGTTGAACTATTGCTTTTTCTATTTGCACCCACAGTTTATCTGTTGTTTGATTAAACCAAGACTTGGCCTGATCCAGAAGGGCTGCTACGTAATAGTTGCGTATTTTGGGAAAGCCTATTCCACTTTTATATTTTTGTTTTTGTAGCGTAGAATATGAGAGTCTTGCTATTTTACCAGCCCATATAAACTTCCTTAGTAGCCTATCAATTGTGGTAAAAAAGTGGTCGGGTATTATGATAGGGATGGTACGAAAATAATATAATATTTTTGGTAGAACAGTCATTTTAAACGCGGCTATCCTCCCTATCCATGAAAGTTCGTGTGAGGAGATATGTGTAAGATCATTTTTAATGGTGTTTATCAAAGAGGGGTAGTTATGGTCATATACAGAGCTAGAGGGGTAGGATAAATTTATCCCTAAATACTTTAAATATTTATGGGCACACACAAAAGGAAATTCAGCTTTTAGTTTTTTAAGGTTAGGGTTATTAATGTGTATAGGGAGAATCAAAGATTTGCTGATATTCAATTTATAATATGATATTTTCCCAAAGTCGCTAAGAATTTGTTGGGTTCTTCCGAGAGATGTGGCTAGTGAGGTTAGTGTTAATACCACGTCATCAGCAAATAATCCTATCTTGTGGTCTATGTCTGAAACCTTGATACCCTTGATGTAGATATCTTTTCTAATGGTCTCCGCCAGGGGTTCCATCACCAGAGAAAATATCAATGGCGATAGAGGGCAACCCTGGCGAGTCCCGTTTGTTATATAGAATTTGTTAGACATAGCATTGGAAGTATATACTTGTGCAGTTGGGACTGTATATAATGCTGAGATAGTGGAAAGGATAGGACCCTCAAGACCAAATTTAGCAAGTGTCGCTAATAGGTACCCCCAGTGAACCCGATCGAACGGCATCTAATGTCAGGAACACTGTGGGCACCTTTGTCGTTTCTGCTATTTTAAGGAGACTGTACATCCTGCGGGTTCCATCTGGAGCTTGCCTTCCTTTAACAAAACCTACTTCGTCTGCTTTGATTAAGTGGGAGGTTACTTCTGCTAGGCGATTAGCTAAAATTTTTGAGTATATTTTTAAATCAGTATTAAGTAAAGATATGGGTCTAAAGTTTTGTGGGGCATCCGTTTTTTTTCCCAGTTTGGGAAGAGCTACTATGATAGCTTGGAGCATTTCTTCTGGGAATGAACTATCAATAGTAGCTTTGTGAAAGAGTTTGTTCATATATGGCACTAAAATATCAGAAAAGGCTTTGTAGTATTCAGCTGAGAAGCCGTCAGCACCTGGTGATTTGTTGTGGGGTAGGGATTTAACTACTTGAGCAATTTCATTATCTGATATTGCAGAATTTAAATAGCTTAGTTGGTCACTATTTGGGGTAGGGAGGTTAACTGAGTGGAGAAAATTGTTGATCCCTTTATTGGTAGGTTGCGGCGTTGATGGGTCTGTTTTTAAATTATATAGTTGTTTATAATAATTACAGAATGCATTTGCTATATCTTTAGGGTGGTGTACTATTTGTGACGGAATAGGGTCTTTAATATAGGATAGTTTGGATTTTTGCTGTTTTTTGCAAATATAGGCCGCTAAAAATTTGCCCGCCTTGTTTCCTTGGATATAGTGTGTGGCTTTAAATTTTTGCAGGTGTAACTGATGTTCTAAAATTAAATAGGTTCTAACCTCTTGTCTTGTTTGGTTTAACTCTGCAGTAATTTGGGAGGAGGGATTTGCTTTGTGCTGTTGTTCTAGGGATGAAAGTTTAGTCATTAGTGTAGTAAATCTTTTTAATCTCTTTTTTTTTTCCAGTGATGCTGTCTGTAATAACTGGCCTCTACTAAAAGCTTTATGCGAACACCACACCGTAAAAATATTTATGTCCGGAGTATCATTAATTTGAAAGAATTCCTTGATCCGATCACACAATCCCTCCCTATGTTTAGGATTCTTCAAAATTGATATGTTGTTTCGCCACAGATGTGTAGGTGGCACTGCATTATTTTCTTTAATTGAGAGGGACACGGGAGCGTGATCTGACCAAGTAATTGGGTGAATTTTAGCTGATACTGCACTATTCAGACAATTTAGATCAGCTACAAATAAGTTGATTCTTGAATAAGACTTATGGGGAGCTGAGTAGTAAGTAAAATCTTTTTCACTAGAGTTAACACAGCGCCATACATCATATAGATTAGAGGAATGTAAAAAGGATTGGAGTTCAATTTGTGTAGCTTTAGATTTATGTGTAAATGAACAATCTAGTTGTCTATTAGGAACACAATTGAAATCCCTGCAGTACAATACTAAGCCTTTTTTGATGCTCTCAACCTTTTTTTTGAGGGCGCCCAAAAAGGACAGTTGTCCCTGGTTTGGAGCATATACATTTATAATAGTATACATGGTATTGTTTAGTTCACACACTATAATAATATATCTTCCAGCTTTGTCGCATATTACATCCTGTAATTTAAATGTTACATTTTGATTTATAGCGATCATCACTCCAGCTTTTTTCTTTGGGCCTGAAGCCATGAAAATGTGCGGGAATTGTTTATCTTTGCATAAGAGGTGTTTCTGTTGGACAAAATGAGTTTCTTGGATGCTTAACACATCGCTCTTAAGGGATTTTGCTTGCTGCCACATTGCTCTTCTTTTGAATGGACTGTTGAGACCATGAGCGTTAATGGTCACAAAGTTAAGGACCATTTAATTGTTGAGCTAAGTGCTTGTTTGTAGATGTATTCAAAATTTGAAATGCGAGGTAGTGTATGAAAGTACCTGTGGTTGAAGGTGTCTTTAAGTTGATTGAAGGGTGCTCACTCAAGTGGGGTGGATTTGCAGAGAGAATATACTCCAGATCGTTGTTATCAAGCTTGCTGTAGATAATTGTCAGTGGTAGAATAAAAAAGAAAAAGTAAAAAACGTCAACATTCAAACAAAAAACAAAACTTAAAAAAGTGAGGAGGTTTTCCTCAAAGTGCGAATAAAATCGCATAAGAACACTTGGGGGTACATGCTCCTATAAACCAGCTTCAGCCCTTGAGATGAGTGGGCAAACCTTGAGTAAAATATTTCTTTTTATTGTATGGGAGAACAGTCAAGTATCTTTGTTAGATTTCCATTCAGGGGATATACTTCTAGGGGGTTTGGTAGTAGGGCCGTCTTCCTCTTCTATTGGGAGAAGCCCCCATTTTCTTGAAAGTTGGAGGCCTTCTTCTAAAGATCTGATGGCGAATGTGCGGCCATCTTTAGTTACAAGAAGTTTCGTAGGGAAGCCCCAGGAGTATGGAAGTTTGTTGTTGCGCAATAGCTTTGTTAGTGTTATTAGCTTCTTCCTTGCCAGCATTGTGTGCTGGGAGAGGTCAGCGTATATATTGATGCCTGAGTAAGGGTTGGGTAGAGGGGAGTTTTGCCTTGCAAAACGCATTAAGTCGTCCTTGACGTGGAAAAAGTGTATGCGAGCTATGACGTCACGGGGTACTTTCTCTGGTAGGTATTGTGGCTTAGGTAATCTGTGAGCTTGATCTATTGTGATTTCCCCATCTGGCGTGTCGGGAAGAGTGTGGGGGTACAGACTCCGCTACCCCTCGCAGTTTGACATTATTTCTGCGGGACCTATCTTCTAGGTCCGCCATTTTGTTTTTTAAGGCTTCCAACTCCTCCTCCTTTTCACTATGTGCATCCACTAACTCATTATGTGCGGTTGAAAATTCTGCCATTTTGTCCTCCACATGACTAACTCTCTCCCCAATTTCATTAATGTCGGTTTTTATTTGTGATATGCAGTCCATGAGGTCCCTATGCATAGACCCCCTCAATGAGACCAGCATCACTTTCATTGTAGTATCACTCAGGGGCTGTCCAGATGTTGGGAACTCCTGAATCTGATCAATGAATTCAGTAGTGCTTTCATAAGATGTACAATTTTCCTCATTCCTTTCCCCAGCATATGTGTGGGCAGATGAGCGTTTAGGGGCCGCTTTCTGTGGGCTCTGGGATGGGGTGTTGCAGGTGGAAGAGCGGCTACTGTGGCCTGGAGAGAAGGACGGGGGTCTGGTATCTTCTCTCCTACTTCCCCTGGTGTCTGTCTGCCTGGCGCGCTGCTGCCTGTGAGCGGCGGCGCCATCTTGGATCTCCGGCGTGCTTGCTGAGGGGTAAAAGTCAGTCAGTTTGCGGGGTCCCCCTGTGGGTTTTCTCTTACCCATCGCCGGCTTTGTGTTGCTGGGTCCTCTGGTGCTTGTGATGCGAGTTTGCTGGCTTCAATAGTCGCTGTGTACGGGCCGATACCACTGGCTGTCACGGAGCTCTCTCCTTATGCGGCCATCTCCTTCCGCTGCTGGCCACGCCCCCGGGAGGGGATTTCAAATTGAATATAGTTTAAGCAATAATTAAAGTGATTCTAAAGAAAAGAATTAAAAAAAAAAAAGATAACAAACACGTTATACTTACCTGCTCTGTGTAAAGGTTTTGGCTCCTCCCCCCTACCGAGTACCCACGATAGCAAGCTTCTTGCTATGGGGGCACTCGAGCAGGCTCACTCCCAAGCCGCCCTCTGTGTGTCCATACACAGCCCCGCCCCCCGCTCTCTCCTCATTTTCTCACTGGCTGTGATTGACAGTAGCAGGAACCAATGGCTCCCACTGCTGTGTGAGTCAATGGGGAGAGAAAGACCCGAGAGAGACTCTGCTTCCATGCATATCACTGGATTAAGATCAGACTCACGAAAATACACATAGAATACATTAAGGTAAAAAACCTTGAGCTTTAAGAACCACTTTACTAATTTTAATAAACCTCCCAACTTTGGCCCACAAGGCCCTGTTCAAGGTTCATTAAACCTGATTTTGTGACGTTTTTATGATTTTGTAACATTTTCCATGTATGTAAAATCTGATGCTGCATTTTGGTATGCTCAATCCAAAAGGGGGCACTGTGATTGTGCTGAAACATATTGGCTTTCTATAGATAGATAAATAAGACACACAGTGGTGTTTAATAGATACAGGTATAACAATATTATTTCAATATTGATCTGCATTAATATTAATGCAAACTAACATTTCTGACTTCACAGTTGCAGTGCTTTCTAACTGCCACTTGTTGTCTCTAGATACTTTGTAACTTTTGCACACAGAGACGAATGCTGTTGGTTCCAATCATCTACAAGTAACGATGAACATAATGGAGATATAATTGGTGAGATCGCTAACATTGAGTCTAATTTGTACTGCAAAGTAATCGATGGCTAACCCCAGTTCATTTTTTACAAAGTCCTCATTGGATCTGTTCCTCTCCAACAAACATGTAAGATGAAAAGCTGAGTAAAGAGTTGGGACTTTAAATGAGGCATGTACAATAAAATAAATAATTATTCGTATCAAATTTATTCCATATAAAATATATATATAGACAAGACACACAGCACTATGAGTCTTATGGTACATTTCATATATATACATAGAGTAAATACATATATGTACACACATATACATGCAAGGCACAATGTAACATGATGGTTCAATGTAAGTAACTTAAAAAGCAAAAAATACAAGATAAAAAATAGATATCTAGTCTGGCCATAGATAGGCGTATTGTTACACATATCTGGATGTTATTGTGGATAAAAGATGCATGGGTGTAGCATCCGTAGCTTGACACGTTTCATGGTTGGTAACCACTCATCTTGAGAAATTGTGGCCAAAGCCTATAAAATAATGAGTATTGGGTCAGACTAATTGCACAGATAAGCATATGGGTTAAGTTAAGGGGAAATGATAAAACATCCACCCATACTTACAGATCCATCTATGAGACTCGGGTGTGACAGGATTTATGTTTTTTAGATGTTTGGGACCATCCATCCCACATATCCTTGGATGGTTTGGTTTTGTTCCAACCCTATTACCAGCATCACTTTCTCTCTGTTCCCTGATGCCATGCCTTCAAATGCCGACTCAGCTCCCATGCTGTTTGTTCGACCCTGGCCCACCATTGGTGATCCTGCCACACCCGAGTCTCATGGATGGATCTGTAAGTATAGGTGGATGTTTTATCATTTCCCCTTAACTTAACCCATATGCTTATTTGTGCAATTAGTCTGACCCAATACTCATTATTTTATAGGCTTTGGCCACAATTGCTCCTGATGAGTGGTTACCAACCATGAAACGTGTCGAGCTACGGATGCTACACCCATGCATCTTTTATCCACAATAACATCCAGATATGTGTAACAATACGCCTATCTATGGCCAGACTAGATATCTATTTTTTATCTTTTATTTTTTGCTTTTTAAGTTACTTACATTGAACCATCATGTTACATTGTGCCTTGCATGTATATATGTGTACATATATGTATTGACTCTATGTATATATATTAAATGTACCATAAGACTCATAGTGCTGTGTGTCTTGTCTATATATATATATATATATATATATATATATATATATATATATATATTATATGGAATAAATTTGATATGAATAATTATTTATTTTATTGTACATGCCTCATTTAAAGTCCCAACTCTTTACTCAGTTTTTCATTTGAACCAGGGATGGAGATAACTTGACCCTATGGTTGTGGACCTCATTTAAAGTCCCACAGTTTCTCTTGTATTATGATTAAATTAGGGATGGAGGTATGCACACTTAGATGGTCCACTCTGCCACACTTATGCCGCGTACACACGGTCGTACTTTTCGTCTACAAAAGTCGGACAGCCTTTCCGACAGACTTCCGGCAGACTTTCGGTGGACTTGCGGCGGACTTGCGGCCTACTTTCTAACGACCGGACTTGCCTACACACGACCACACAAAAGTCGGTCGGATTCGTACGTGATGACGTACACCGGACTAAAATAAGGAAGTTCATAGCCAGTAGCCAATAGGTGCCCTAGCGTGGCTTTTTGTCCGTCGGACTAGCACACAGACGAGCGGATTTCGGGGTCCGTCGTAGTTACGAAGTAAAGTTTTAAAGCATGTTTCAAATCTAAAGTACGTCGGATTTGAGGCTAAAAAAGTCAGTTGAAAGTCCGGAGAAGCCCACACACGATCGGATTACCAGCCAGCTTTAGTCCATCAGCGTCTGTTGGACTTTTGTAGACGAAAAGTAGGACCGTGTGTACGCGGCATTAGTTTTTGTGACACACAGGTTTCCTCTGTATGTTTTAGAATCCTACATGATTGTTGGGTCCATACACAGGTTAGATTTCCCATCTATGTTATATATATAATTTATTTGTTACTTCACACATTCCTGAACCATGGTTTCATTTACACCATCCTGCTAGGTACAATTTTTCTTGGGAGGTCGGCCGTCATCACCTTGGTGGGGCCGTGTCCTTCTGACAGTTTGGGAGCTGAGATGCGTACCCGGGGCCCGCCCCCTCCCTCCTCCGGTTTTCGGCCGAGGGCTCGGGCTGACACCCAGCTGTGCATCGGCGTCACGCACCAGGCACCTCACGCTTGTCATCCACGAGTTAGGTGTCATGATGCAGGCGCTTTGCGTACATCCATCAGTGGCTGTGCGGTGGAGGGATTTTTTGGCGCCAAGCATCGGGCGAATCCCGCCCGGCTACTGGTGTCCTCTCTTCCCCTTCCACCAGCCCGCGTGACGTTGGCGGCATATCATTGGCTGGAATGGAGTACCAGACTCCTTATCATGGGAACAGAATTTGCCTTGTTTTACATGGCCAACACATGCACGTCAGTTTTTCACACACTCGGATCCCAGGTAACCCCGCTGGCAGGTGGCAATGCCTTTTGCCCCCTTCATTTTTTAACCTTTATTTTTTCCCCATTTATGCCATTACCCATTTTTGACTTATGTTTTTTAGATGTTTGGGACCATCCATCCCACATATCCCTGGATGGTTTGGTTTTGTTCCAACCCCATTACCAGCATCACTTTCTCTCTGTTCCCTGATGCTATGCCTTTATATGCCGCCTGAGCTCCCGTGCTGTTTGTTCGACTCTGGCCCACCATTGGTGATCCTGCCACACCCGAGTCTCATGGATGGATCTGTAAGTATGGGTGGATGTTTTATCATTTCCCCTTAACTTAACCCGTATGCTTATCTGTGCAATTAGTCTGACCCAATACTCATTATTTTTATAGGCTTTGGCCACAATTAACAAAAAAAAAAACAATAAATAATTGCGCTTCAAAATTCTACAAAATAAATGACATAAAGCTGCGATGTCCTAGATTGTGACACAAACACAACAGAAGTGAAAGAGAAAAAATATTGACTCGCGCTTAGCAAACTAGTGAATATGTGGCTAAGGAGTGCCACACCAAAGAAAGTACAATATATACATGAATTAAATGTTGTACCAAACTGTAACACGCACAATGTAAGAAAGTATAAGGGAATACATAAGCCCCTCTGGTGAGCAGTGCGGTAATATAACACAAACAGTGCAATCAAACTTCAAAATGAGTCCATGTGTGATGAATGTAAACCAGGGAGTAAATCATAAAGGTCCATATGGGAGGAAACCCAAAAGATGATAGACAGTCCCAGGTGATTCAAAATATGTAAGGTCATAAATGTGTGGGTCCACCACCAAAAGAGGGAGCCTGGCCGCTTACCAGAACCCCATGACCCCCCGTTACAGAGGGTCTAGATGGGCATTGAGATCCTGCTAGTCCGGAACTCCCAGGGATGAGGGTAGAGACTGGAAGGACGTCAAGGACTGTGGTGGAAATGGATGGATCCCCAAGGAGGCTCAGCTCTCAGCATAGTGTGGTCATCATGGGAAAAAAGAAAGGGAGGGCTCCCATAGTGTAAAATCAAAAGGTAATTTATTGAAGTAAAAAACATAAACACTCACATGTAGGTATCATCAATAGAAGAACAACCTGTGGCACCGGCCGGATGACCACAGGTAGCCCGTCCTGCTGGGTATACAGCAACAGTGGGAGGTGGCGCGATGATGCCGCTCAGCCCTACGCTGCGTTTCGCAACAGAATTGCATCTTCCAGGGGCACGAGCTGCTCATCGCATCACCTCCCTTAAATAATAAAACATAAGCCTCACTCTGGGGTCACCCAGGCCCGTATCCGCATTAGCCTAAAACGCACCTGATATCAATGCGCAGACGCGCCGGGACTTTACTTCCGCACTAGCCTGGAACGCATAAAACCACGGCGCTAGTGTGCATGCGCGCCCCAGGGCTCAGTCAGCGTCACCCGATGTTGAATCAAATGATTGGTTCAACGGCCGGGATCTCGTGCGCGTGCACGCCCCCTATGTCCATCCCCCTCATGTATTACGTGTTAAGGATGCCAAAGGTGAGCGCGGTGACAGTAAAAAACAAATGGCCAATAGTAAGTGTAAATGAGGATGACTAGTGCTATAGATATGAGGACCTGTGGCCCCAGCCATCAGAACTAATAAAGAAGGCCATCACCCATATTGAACGATCACCTGCAGAGGCGATCGTTACCCCCGATATATTGCATTGATTATTATTGCCCAATAAAGCGGGGGGAGTGTATGCCCTCCAGATGTGTGCTATATCAAACCAGGTGCGTCAAATAAATGGATGCACCAAGTTTGAACCGGCAACATATAAAATCAGAATGTACAATGTTGATGGGTCTGAGTGGTGACACACAAAGGCCAAAATCAAGGAAAAGCATCATAGGGGGACATAAATAGATGATGCAGTGCGACCCCTAGTGGCCTTCCTAAAAGTGCACACACGCTATGACCGATCACCGTCTTGTTGTAAACAGTCAGGCTACGGCATAGGTGTGCGCACATAATAATTGCATGAAATAAGGTGAAAAATGAACAATAAAAAAGTTAAAATGCTAACTACTGTGTTTAAGCGCCTATAACTATGATGATCAAATATGGTCAAAACGAACGCATACACCAAATGATAATGTTACCATAAGGTGCATGGTTGGACTAAAGGGGTCATATACTTAAGAATCGTATTCCCCCAAATTGGATATGTCAAAAAAAAGGGGGGGCGCAACCCACCTAATATTAGACTATTTCAAGTCTTGGACCATGTTGGGCATGTCTAGTGGCACATGTAGGCCAAATCTAAAGATTGTGTCCTAAGGGGACACAAAAAATGTGTAATGGTAAAAAAAACTACCCCTAGTGGCCAACCTAGAAAACACATGTGCTCGTTGAATTAGGCAATATATGAATAAATAAAAAATATAAAATTAAAAAAAACGTGAAAACTGTTAAAAAATATTAAATATTGATAAACACCCTCAGTGGTGAACATTAATCGTAGGGCTTATCTGGTGTTCCGGGCGTGAGGATCCAGAGAGAAGCAACAGTAAGATATACACAAAAAATAGTTTAAACTGTGGGCAAAAACCAACCTCAACATCATCCCATAACTAGGCATTATTGATAAAGGCATTGATATCTGTATCGACATTCATACCATACGGCACGTAACTTTTGACCCTATATATCCAAGACATCTCCAACTTGGAAATTTCCCTGACAAGTGAGCTGCCTCACCAATGGGGTTTATATTTATCTATGCCCACGAATAATGTCTTAGAGGGATCTCTATCATGAAATTGATCGTAGTGTCTGGAAACGGGATGTTTATTATACCCTCTTCTGATGTTTCCTATGTGTTCATTTAAACGGACACATAGGGCCCTTTTGGTCCTCCCTATATATTGGAGCCCGCAAGGGCATTGTAAGAGATAAACCACCCCTTCAGAGCCACAAATGATGAATGGTTCAATGTCGTGTGAGCACCCAGTACTAGTGGATAAGAATGTCGTAATGTGTCTGGATCTGTTCACATTTAGAGAACACGCCTGACATCTCCCGCATTTGTAGAACCCCATCAAATTTTGAAGAAAGGATCTATTTTCCCATGGAGGGTCTTGGACTGTGGGTGCTATCTTATTACCCAAGGAGGCTGCTCCCTTAAATATCACCCTAGGTCTTGTTGGTAAAATGGCATTAAGAGTCGAGTCACTACTGAGAACATGCCAATGTTTTTGTATTAGCTGTTTAATGGCCCGATGTTGTACTGAATAGGTGGTAACAAAAGGAACAGTGTCCAGAACCTCATTCCTAGGTCTAGGGGCCTCAGTCAGCAAAGCTGCTCTATCCCTATCCCTTGCTGATTTCACGGCCTGGGAAAGGGAAAGGTGATCATAGCCTTTCTCCAGGAATCTTTCCATGAGAATAGATGCCTGATGGTCGAAAGTGGCTATGTTAGAACAGTTCCGCCTGAGGCGCAAAAACTGTCTGTATGGAATGGCTTTCAGCCAGGGTTCGTGATGGCAGCTATCAACAGAAATATACAAATTTCTGTCGGTTGCCTTAAAGTATGTAGATGTCACGAACCGTTCTTCCATAATACGGATCTCCAGGTCAAGGAAGTGGATAGTATCTTGGCTGGCTTCAAAGTTAAACCTGATACCTCTACTGTTGGCATTAAGATTGTTCATAAATTCATGGAGTTCGGCTTCCCCTCCATCCCATAGGAGGAGGACCTCGTCAATGTATCTAGCCCATAGGGCCACCTCGGGTCTCCTAGGGGCATCGACGACGTCCTCCTCCCACTTGGCCATGAAAATATTGGCCAAACTCAGGGATCAGTGGCCTCTTTATGAGGTTAAAGAACCTGACCACCTCAGAGATGCATACTCAGTGGGACATTGCTTTCCTCGAGACCTACATCAAGGAAGCTATGGTCCCAAGGAGTCTGCGATGGGAGGTCCCCCCACAGAAGGGAGACCCTGACCTTGAGGGTTGGGTCAAATACTTTAACGAAGCTGGCTTAGGTCTGCTCCGTTTCTTGATCCAGAGGAAGAGTGAAAAACTCCTCCGTTTGGATGGATAGATCAAAGCCATCAAAGACCAGCTAATCCCACACATTAATAGTGAGGATTATAAAGAGCAATCAAAGGGTCTCCTTAAAATCTTAGAAAAGGAGGACAAAGACCAAAAAACCAAGAAAAAGAAAAAATATAACAGAGATAAGCAGGACTATCAGTCAGGTTTTGTTTTCATCTGGCAAAAGAAATTGGCTATACAGAGTGAAGAGGACACTAGAATGGACATTCAACCTCAGGAAGTTGTTCCAACTAGGAGTGAACCGGTCCCTCCTCGAACCAGACAGGGGACCCAGCCCTTACCCAAAAGGGATGTGCGTCCCAAAAATATCAAACCCAGGGATCCTGGGGTTGACCCTCAACATGGCCCCACAGGTGGCCCACCTGGATTCTCCAGGCAAGATTATGATCAATTCCCACGCCCTAATCAGTACCAACGTCCCTATAATACTCCTCCTCCAACAACATGGGATAATTCCCCAAGGAGGCGGAATTATCAGGGCTATAATGGGGGACCTATCCAACATTACCAACCACCTGACTGTCCAGGGAACCCAATCCCCACACACAATAGGTTTTATCCTTTGTCAGATTTTGATACCCCCCAGCAGCAAGGCGCCAATACAGGAGGACATGGTTATAATTACCCCGACAGGAACCAGGGTGCTCAATACTCTGGGGATCCCCAAAGAGATTATAACCATCCTGGTCAAAGCCACAAAGTCTCTGCGCTTAGGACAAGTAAAAAAAGGAGGGAGAGAGAAAAGAGAGGACAGGGGGAGGAGGGGGGGGGGGAGAAGAAGAGGGGGACCTAAGAGAAGATGCAGGGGGTAGGTGTCCCAATGAGAGAGGGAAGGGAAAAAGAAAGAAAGAAAAAGGAATATAGGTATGCTGCCTCCCCTAGTTAAGCCCTCAAAGAGGACTAAAATGTGTAAGGATTGTAAATGGGGGTATGGCGCTTCCTAGTGGGGTGACTGTTATGAAATTATATAATATACCATACACAAACGGTGACTGCAGTAATCATACTGAATGACCCCGTGGATATTAAATCAACAACCATGTGATAAGAAAAGTGAAAAAATCCTTAATATATTGCTTATGCCTATATAGCACAGGTAGTTCCAGAGAATAACCACTAGGTGCTGCTGCTAATATACTATGCAGCTGATGTGATGAATCCAGCATATAAAAGTGCAAGCAGTGCAATCAAATCCAAAAAATGTCCATATGGACTAGAAAAAAGTGTAAGAAAAACATAAATAGAATAAAAAAACTACAAAAAAACACAAAAAAGTCTGTTCACAAGTGGTACGTCCCAAACTGTAAATAGCATGAAAAAGTTCCAAAAGCTTAGTGACTGTGGTGCCCTCAAAGGTGAAAATCCGTGACTTCTGTGCTCCCCTTTTGGCTCCCCACTCACCAGCTCCCACTACCCCTGCAGGGGTGACAGGCACTTTAAATTCCGAATGCTGTCCTCTTGGCCGGTATCCCGTGGTCACTGAGATAGGGTGTCCTCTCTCCCAGGCGTTTCCAGATTTCCGCTTATATCACGTCCAGGAAGGGGATCGCCAGAGAAATCCTCATAAAAAGAGATGCCACCTCATAGTGTAGTCTGATTAAAACTTTAATAGCATAAAACTCCCCACATGGGAGAAATTAAAACCGCATAACACTACACTATGGGTGAAGCCGAAAGCCAGGAAGTACTTTCCCGCAGCGTGCGGTCCAGCTGCGTTCCAGGCTCTCTCGCTCCGTACCCGGAAATGACGTAAGTGCGTAGCCCCGGCTTACGCATTTCGTCATCGACGTTTTCAAAGGCGGCGCCATCTTACTACACCTCACAGGTTATAAGGCAGGCGGACATGCTGGATCCTCCCTTCTCCCGTCAATGTAGGAATTTTGATTGGACAGTCAATCCTGAAGCTCCCCCTCCTGGTACAGCCCCATTAGGAGACCCAAATCAGATCCCTATGTCCGTAGGTCAAAAAATAATAGTAATATTACGGACCCATGCATCTCCGCTAACCCTTACATAGATTGGCAGATATATTTCATGCAAAGTAATAGTAGCATCAAACATCTTATTAATATATAATACAGGTTAAGTTCAGTTAAAAACATCAAGTAAGTATATCATATAGGCAAAATCCACAGTGGTGGGTTACGGTACTGCATGTTCTCCATCTTGCAAACCCAGTGCCTATCTTGTAAAAGTACATATAAATAGAGTGTAAAGCTGAGTCCCATTCAGGATCTATTTTTATATAGAGGTAAAGGGAAAGATTTAAGTGTTCATTACTATCTTTATGGGTATCAGCCTCAGATCTCCAAACGTCAGATGAGAAAATAAAAAAAAAAATAAAAAAATTTCTTTGTATTCTACATCTGAGATTTGAACCCAAATAAAATTGGTGTTTCTGGGACCATCCAAGCCACTCAAAAAAGTTGTAAAAAGGTTATAAAAAGATATAAATACATAAGGGCTGGCTTACAACCATTCCTATATTGGGCCGATGTATTCCTAGGTATAGGTATTGTATAAGCATTTACACTTACAAAGCACTAATTCATATGGTTAATGTCCCACATACAGCACCTTCCCAGTGGTATGTTCTAGTAGTGCACTCTCCCACATACACCCAGATACTACTTAGTAAGCTTTCTTCAATGTGGTATCAGCACCCCAAAGGGGCCCTCCATTTCATTCTAAGGTCCTAGGAAACCCGGGGAGTTAAAGTACATATTATCATCCCGGGGGTGTGGGTTGCATTAAGGACATGAAAAATATAGGTATAAAAGGAACGACGTGAAGGGCATTGGTAAAAATAAAAAGAAAAAGAAAACAGCGTAACAGACATAATTAAAAAATATATATACACATGTATGGGAGCAATATCCATGTGTATATAGATTGCACATAATCCCTCATAACTGGGTGTGGGTGTCCCCACCCATGTCCGTATGTGCACATATGCCTAATTAATTCTGTAAGTTGGTGGTGCTAAGGGTATTGGCTGTATTCAAACCTATGTACCAACCCCATATTAATCATGTCTGTGATTTTCCTGCTGCTGTCCCCTACTTCACCATTTATCTACCAGCACACGTGTACACGGGCAGTAGGTTGGTTATCTAATGTCATAGTGTGTTGTTATACTCTACCCCCTTTGCTGGACAACTAACAGGTAGAAGCAAAGGGACATACACCAGAGAGGAAGAACCACTGGGGAAGTACAACCCAGGTAATAATGCTGTAGATTGATTTAGGGGTTAGCTATAAAACAGTTGAGGTCTATGTCCAAATTCAAGCCTCTAGGGGCAATAGACCCCAACCGATATATACACCCTGTCTCATTCCTAGAGACCAATGTTAAGAAACCGACAATGTCCCGCAAACGGATGGGAGAACGAGGCATCAGAAAGCTCACCACGTTCCTCTTTCCCCAGGACAAGGTCAGTGATATCCAAGATGGCGCCGGCGGCCTGACAGACACAAGAGAGGCTTACACAGACCTCCCGGACGACATCCTGACTGAAATGGGCACAGCTTCTCTGCCTATATCCCCTACTCATGACCCTGGATCTGATCCCCTAACTTCCAGCCCTGCTAAGGCGCGGATGCGGATGGATACACCGCAACCGCATTCTCCTCATGTCAGCGCTGCAGCCCAGGCCCAAGCCTTTAACCCCTTCCAGTCTAACCAGGCCCTGCACAACTCCATGGCATCTTTCCCCACCTCAGGCCAGCCAGTAATAGACACAACCCTGAAAGAGATGCTGATGTCCCTGCAAACCTCTCTGATGACAGATCTATCATCTCTATTCAGTAAAATCTCCACAGAGATGCACTCTATGGACACTAGAATCTCTAATATGGAAAGGGGCATGACAGAATGTTCGGCCACAGTGAATGACATTATAGATGCAGTGGAAGACATTAAAGATGAGCAACACTGGGTCCGGGCCAAGCTGGCCGATTTGGAAGATCGCTCCCGACGTAACAACGTCAAACTGCGAGGGGTCCCTGAGTCCATACCCCCACATGATCTCCCTAAATACGCCAAAGATCTCATACACACTATTCTACCCGACGCGGCCCCCAGAGACATCGTTATCGATAGAATCCATAGGATTGCCAAACCGTCTCATCTGGCAGCATCAGTACCAAGAGACGTCCTCATGCGAATACATTTTTTCCACATAAAAGAAAAAATGATGACCGAAGCCAGGGCCAAAGCTCCCCTGCCTAGACCCTACGAGGCAATACAGATCTTTCCAGATCTTTCCAAGTTCACTCTACAAATGAGGAGGAAGCTGAACCCCATCACAAAAGGCCTCTCCAACCATAAAATCCTGTAGAAATGGAGATACCCGGCGACCATCCTCATCACGAAAAATGGCACCACCCACGCTATCAACGACCTCATGAAGGGGCTACGCCTTCTGCATGAATGGGGCATCATTTTAGAACCCCCAACAGAAGGGATCCCCCCTCTACCACAACGAAATTCCTCACACAGACGCAACAACCAGAACCCCAAGATCCACCATACCCATCAGAATACCTGAATAAGTTGGGCTACAACCTCTACAGCTCATTTCTCCCTCGCTGCCTTGAGCAATGCTCCTAGCTGTTATATTTTTCTCCTTTTGAACACTAACTGTTTTCCCCCACCTGCGGCATAGCTTCTTATAAGCTTTCTGATAGTTCCGCCGCCACGTTTTTTTTCTTTTTTTTGTTTACAGCGAGATTGCAGTAGAAAGATAAATCTACTATCAGTTCTTGTTCTTACTGCTGGCTCCTCAAGCCTTTTAACTTGTTGCTTCCCTCCAGCTCCCTCCTGCGGCTTCCGATCCAGACCTCCAACAACACGCACCTGACCGATCGTCCAGCAACTTCATCACCGACACCACCACCAGCACACCGCACGCTTCAAGCAACTAACTGTAAGTGACACTTCTACACTCAACACACCTCACCCACTGTCCTCTGATCATGCCCTGCAACATTGTGTCCCTCAATGCCAAGGGCCTCAACCACCCGGCAAAACGCCACTCCCTCTGGCACACTGCAGTAAAATTGGACTGTGACATCCTCTGTGTCCAGGAAACTCACCTGCTCCCCGCGGCAACAACCCTGTGCCGTAACCGGCAATACCCCCAAATATACCATGCCACCTATAGCTCCAAGAAAAGAGGAGTTCTCATAGCCTTCAAACAAGGGATGGACTTCCAACTGTTACAACAATTCCCTGACCCCAACGGTAGATATCTCATACTAACCTTCACCCTCAACAAAGTCAACTACACCTTAATGAATATCTACGCCCCCAACACCCGCCAGATCAGCTTCCTGAAGAAAGCCTTTAATAAGGCTCGGACAGTCAGCAAGGGTCATTTGATAATATGCGGTGACTTTAATATAGTTCCTGATATCCACATGGACTCTACTTCTCCCGCGAAAAGGAGAGAGTCACCCCTGAGGCAGCTCCTCACGTCACATGAAATTTTTGACGTGTGGAGATGCCATCATGGGTCCGAAAAAGACTTCACCTATTTCTCACCCCGCCACAATTCTTATTCCAGAATTGATTTGTTCCTTACAGATAAATGGCTACTACAAAACATCAGCGCATCTGTAATCCACACCGTGACGTGGTCAGACCACGCCCCAATCTCTATTTCCATCAACGACACGCCACCCCAGCGGAATACGTTCCTCTGGCGAGCGAACAATTATATCTTGCAACACCCCACATACTCCCTAGATATAGAAAAACATATAAACGATTATTTTGATTTAAATAAAGGGTCAGTGGGGGATCCCGTGACGGTGTGGAACGCGCACAAAGCGGTTATTAGAGGCATTATCATGAAATTGAGCTCCATACATAAAAGGAAGAGGACGCAGCAAATAGACAACCTTACTTCCCAAATTGCGACCCTCGAATCCCAACATAAAACTAACCCAGACCCGAATACCCAAGCCCAACTATTGACCTTAAGACGGGACCTGCGCTCACTTCTTCTCCACTCCTATGAACTGATCCAGCGCAAGCTCAAAGCTACCACATATTCCACATCCAACAAAGCAGGTAAAAGACTAGCGCAACGCCTTAAAGGAAAAAGGATCAAATCTAAAATTCCAACTTTAACATACCCACACCCAACGGACACTCTGACTAATCCCCAGGACATAGCGAACGCTTTTAGCGACTACTATAGTAAACTCTATAACATCAAACACGACCACACTACTTACCAACCAACACAGGACGATATCAACAATTTCCTCCAACAAATTAAACTACCCAAGCTGACAGACTCTCAACTGACCTCCCTCAACGAACCATTCTCAGACAGGGAAATTCTCGACACAATATCCTCCTTGCCAACGGGCAAAGCCCCAGGACCGGATGGCCTCACGGGGGAATACTATAAAAGGTTCTCCAAACACTTACTTCCCCAGCTGACAGAATTCTTCAACATTGCTGCCTCCTCTTCAACATTTCCTGATGAATCACTGAACGCTCTTATCATTACTATTCCGAAACCAGGCAAAGCTCCTACCTCTCCCCAAAACTTCCGCCCTATCTCCCTATTAAATCTCGACGTAAAAATCTACGCCAAAACAATTGCCAGACGCCTTATGGTTGTTATGCCTGATATCATACACACAGACCAATCAGGGTTCATTAGAGGCAGGCAAGCTCCTGATGCCACGAGAAGGATGGTAAACATAATACACCATATTGAATCTAGCGGAACGCCTTCTCTGCTCCTCTCTCTGGATGCAGAGAAGGCGTTCGATAGAGTACACTGGTCCTACCTCAGAGCAGTACTAACTAAGCTTGGTTTCAAAGACCTCATATACAACGCTATCTTGGCTCTATATACTGTCCCATCTGCGAAGGTGTACTCTGCAGATATGCTTTCACAAACATTCTATATCACGAATGGCACTCGCCAGGGCTGTCCACTGTCCCCGCTGATTTTCAACATGCTCATAGAACCACTCGCGGAACATGTTCGATCAAACCCCCTAATCACAGGATTGACGATAGGAAAAATATCACATAAAATCAGTCTCTTTGCCGATGATGTCATACTAGTACTCACCAATCCTAACTCCTCCCTTCCTGAAGCCCAAAAACTACTAGACTGGTTCGGTCGCGTATCATATTACAAACTCAACGTAACTAAATCCCATATATTAGACCTACAACTAGACGCTACCTCTCGAAACCTGTTACAAACACAATTCTCCTTTGCTTGGGCTGACCAAAGCATCCCATACTTAGGAGTCCACCTTACAAAATCAGTTAAACTCCTATTTGCAGCCAATTTCAAACCTCTCCTCGCCAATTTAATGATAGAAGCACAGACCATAACCAAACACAATCTTTCCTGGTCAGGTAGACTGGCAGCATTCAAAATGCTACACCTACCACAAATCCTATATCTATTCAGAACTCTTCCCATACCCCTGCCTAAATACTACTTTAAATCCTTACAATCCATGCTTAACAAAACCATATGGAATGAAACCAAACCTAGATGCGCACACTCGACACTCAGAAATCACAGATCGGCGGGGGGCTCAGGGACAATAGACTTCGAAGACTACCACACAGCAGCGATCCTGGACCAACTTAATGAGTGGTTCCGCACGAATCCCAACAAGCCTTGGTGCTCAATAGAACTTTCACACCTGCTTCGTCCAAACCTACAATCTTGGTTAATGAGCTCACCCTGGGGTCCAAAACTATCGGCGGCAACACCCCCCACCATGGTGGCGTCAATCTCAGCATGGAAAAAACTAATACACAACAGCAAAGACACACCCGATACTCCTCCCATTCCTATCCCTATTGAATCTCTTCACCACCTTTCTCCAGACTTGAATTTAAACCAATGGGCCAAGAAAGGCATCCGAACCATCCAAAATGTTCTACTCCTAGACAAACCCAAATCTTTCACCCTCCTGAAACAAGAGTATAACTTACCTCAAACGGAACTCTTCACCCACATGCGAGTTACACACTGCCTTAGAGACTCCCATCTTCAGATGTACACTATACATCCTAAAGCTTGGGAATATTTAACATCCCCACTCCCCAAACACAAGGGAATATCCCTATTCTATAATATCCTACACTACAAACTGCAGTTTACCAAGAAACCCCCCCATCTTCACTGGGAACATGACTTAGGTCAGACATACACGGAACACCAATGGCAAAAAGCGATCCAGTCAATCTATAAATCCACGAAATGCGCCACGCTTTGGGAAAATACCCAAAAACTGCATCTCAGGTGGTACCTAACCCCATCCAGAATTGCTAAATTTAACCCTTCTACAAGCGATAAATGCTGGCGCGGCTGTTCAAGCAGGGGTGACCTACTCCACATCTTTTGGACGTGCCCACGCTTGCGTAACTACTGGAACACGATCTTCCAAATACTCTCAGACGTCACACACCAAACTTTACACCCAACACCTGATCTAGCTGTGCTGAACCTCAATATCGACACAGTACCAACACCATACAGAAACATAGTGACCCATATTTTATTAGCTGCAAGACTATGTATAGCAAGACTATGGAAAACGGATACTGCCCCCTCTATTGAACATACTCTTGCTACGGTGAACCTTCACTACAGCTTTGAATTGATGATGGCCTCTAGTACAGGCCTCACACATACTGTGAAATACAAGTGGAGACCGTGGGAGTTGTGGTCTGGAGCTGCATCCTTCCTTTCATAACCGATTACCTGACGACCTATAAACCCTTTCTTATTTTCTTGACAAGCAACATATCGTTACAGTTCTTTCTTGATGAATCTTTTCTTTTGAATACTGCTACTGCTTTAACCTACAGGATCTATTCTACATCTGATCTCTTTAAGTCAGAGACTGTTCACATAGAGTGCCACCCCCCAGGTGAAAAAGTGTTCCCATTAGGGCACCTGAGGTGGTGCTACTCATGCAACAAATAACTTCAGCTATTGAAACTGATAATAGGACAGTTCTTGGATCTATGATATAACGCTAACCAGCTAACCTGTTTATTTGTATACATCTAAACGACTGTTCTGTATCAACTTTACAATGTGCACATTGTATGGATATATGTTATATGTAAAAATCAATAAAAATTTATGATGAAAAAAAAAAAATCTCAGATGTAGAATACAAAGAATTTTTTTTTTTTTTCTTTTCTCATCTGACGTTTGGAGATCTGAGGCTGATACCCATAAAGATAGTAATGAACACTTAAATCTTTCCCTTTACCTCTATATAAAAATAGATCCTGAATGGGACTCAGCTTTACACTCTATTTATATGTACTTTTACAAGATAGGCACTGGGTTTGCAAGATGGAGAACATGCAGTACCGTAACCCACCACTGTGGATTTTGCCTATATGATATACTTACTTGATGTTTTTAACTGAACTTAACCTGTATTATATATTAATAAGATGTTTGATGCTACTATTACTTTGCATGAAATATATCTGCCAATCTATGTAAGGGTTAGCGGAGATGCATGGGTCCGTAATATTACTATTATTTTTTGACCTACGGACATAGGGATCTGATTTGGGTCTCCTAATGGGGCTGTACCAGGAGGGGGAGCTTCAGGATTGACTGTCCAATCAAAATTCCTACATTGACGGGAGAAGGGAGGATCCAGCATGTCCGCCTGCCTTATAACCTGTGAGGTGTAGTAAGATGGCGCCGCCTTTGAAAACGTCGATGACGAAACGCGTAAGGCGGGGCTATGCACTTACGTCATTTCCGGGTACGGAGCGAGAGAGCCTGGAACGCAGCTGGACCGCACGCTGCGGGAAAGTACTTCCTGGCTTTCGGCTTCACCCATAGTGTAGTGTTATGCGGTTTTAATTTCTCCCATGTGGGGAGTTTTATGCTATTAAAGTTTTAATCAGACTACACTATAAGGTGGCATCTCTTTTTATGAGGATTTCTCTGGCGATCCCCTTCCTGGACGTGATATAAGCGGAAATCTGGAAACGCCTGGGAGAGAGGACACCCTATCTCAGTGACCACGGGATACCGGCCAAGAGGACAGCATTCGGAATTTAAAGTGCCTGTCACCCCTGCAGGGGTAGTGGGAGCTGGTGAGTGGGGAGCCAAAAGGGGAGCACAGAAGTCACGGATTTTCACCTTTGAGGGCACCACAGTCACTAAGCTTTTGGAACTTTTTCATGCTATTTACAGTTTGGGACGTACCACTTGTGAACAGACTTTTTTGTGTTTTTTTGTAGTTTTTTTATTCTATTTATGTTTTTCTTACACTTTTTTCTAGTCCATATGGACATTTTTTGGGTTTGATTGCACTGCTTGCACTTTTATATGCTGGATTCATCACATCAGCTGCATAGTATATTAGCAGCAGCACCTAGTGGTTATTCTCTGGAACTACCTGTGCTATATAGGCATAAGCAATATATTAAGGATTTTTTCACTTTTCTTATCACATGGTTGTTGATTTAATATCCACGGGGTCATTCAGTATGATTACTGCAGTCACCGTTTGTGTATGGTATATTATATAATTTCATAACAGTCACCCCACTAGGAAGCGCCATACCCCCATTTACAATCCTATAACCATCCTGGGCCCTCTCAATCTTACAGCCCCCCAGGAGGGAATAATAACCCAAATTGGGGTTTTCCCAGGGATTCTCGAGTACCCAAACGTTCGGGCGAACGAAAAGAGGAACTAGAGGGGGAGGCAAATCCAGAAATTTAAAAAGAAGAAAAACCTAGGGTCAGGTATTTTTAACTTGTCCAAACAAACCCTTACTGATGCTGAAAAGAGGCTTTTGGACAAAGGTTTGAAGTTTGCTCCACCTAGAAATTTGAGCAAATTTCAAACCTACATGGACGTGCATAAATTTACACGCAAATTAAACATCAAGCGCTACATGTTGTCTAACCCCATTAACAGGGCAGACAATGTAAGTAGCCAATATCAACACACAAATTTGGCTAACGTCTCTCTCTTCAATCCTCCGGGCTCTCTGGCTCCAGCTATCCGGGTTTTCAGAGATGTGGTCTTACGAGACCTTGAGTCAATCAGAGTTAAGAAGGTGAAATTGCACAGGGATCTCCAGATGGGACTGGACTCCCTGTGCAATAATAAATCTCTGGTCATTAGGCCGGCCGACAAAGGCGGGGGAATCGTGGTGTTGGATGGCCAAGATTATCAACTGGAGATGCACCGTATTGTTGGTGACACCGACACCTATACGGTTTTAAGTAGGGACCCTCTGAACAAGTACAGGAAAGAACTGGAATCAATTGTTGATAGGGGACTTCGAACGGGTATTCTAAATGACAAAGAGGGACGGTATTAGGTTCCGCTAGCTCCCAGAACCCCGGTCATTTACTATCTCCCGAAGATTCATAAGGATCTGACTTGCCCCCCGGGACGTCCCATTGTGAGTGGGATTGATTCCATTACGTCCCAGGTGGGCAAGTACATTGATTTTTTTCTACAACCATTGGTGGGGAAGATTCCATCATTCATTAAGGACACCAAGCAAGGTATTAACACACTCTCCAATATTACTCCCAGTGAGGGCCTCTGGATGGTGACCGCGGGTGTTTCATCCCTTTATACCATCATCCCCCACCATTTGGGTCTACAGGCGGTGGAACTATTTCTTAAACGAGATTCCAAACTACCCCCGGTACAAATCCAATTCATAATGGATCTCTTGCAATATGCTGCGAGCCATAGTTACTTCTGGTTCGAACATCAGTTTTACCGGCAAGACCGTGGTGTGGCCATGGGAGCCAAATAAGCTCCGAGTTTGGCCAATATTTTCATGGCCAAGTGGGAGGAGGACGTCGTCGATGCCCCTAGGAGACCCGAGGTGGCCCTATGGGCTAGATACATTGACGACGTCCTCCTCCTATGGGATGGAGGGGAAGCAGAACTCCATGAATTTATGAACAATCTTAATGCCAACAGTAGAGGTATCAGGTTTAACTTTAAAGCCAGCCAAGATACTATCCACTTCCTTGACCTGGAGATCCGTATTATGGAAGGACGGTTCGTGACATCTACATACTTTAAGGCAACCAACAGAAATTCGTATATTTCTGTTGATAACTGCCATCACGAACCCTGGCTGAAAGCCATTCCATACGGACAATTTTTGCGCCTCAGGCGGAACTGTTCTAACATAGCCACTTTCGACCATCAGGCATCTATTCTCATGGAAAGATTCCTGGAGAAAGGCTATGATCACCTTTCCCTTTCCCAGACCGTGAAATCAGCAAGGGATAGGGATAGAGCAGCTTTGCTGACTGAGGCCCCTAGACCTAGGAATGAGGTTCTGGACACTGTTCCTTTTGTCACCACCTATTCAGTACAACATCGGGCCATTAAACAGCTAATACAAAAACATTGGTATGTTCTCAGTAGTGACTCGACTCTTAATGCCATTTTACCAACAAGACCTAGGGTAATATTTAAGGAAGCAGCCTCCTTGGGTAATAAGATAGCACCCACAGTCCAAGACCCTCCACGGGAAAATAGATCCTTTCTTCAAAATTTGACGGGGTTCTACAAATGCGGGAGATGTCAGGTGTGTTCTCTAAATGTGAACAGATCCAGACGCATTACGACATTCTTATCCACTAGTACTGGGTGCTCACACGACATTGAACCATTCATCACTTGTGGCTCTGAAGGGGTGGTTTATCTCTTACAATGCCCTTGCGGGCTCCAATATATAGGGAGGACCAAAAGGGCCCTACGTGTCTGTTTAAACAAACACATAGGAAACATCAGAAGAGGGTATGATAAACATCCCGTTTCCAGACACTACGATCAATTTCATGATAGAGATCCCTCTAAGACATTATTCGTGGGCATAGATAAATATAAACCCCATTGGTGAGGCAGCTCACTTGTCAGGGAAATTTCCAAGTTGGAGATGTCTTGGATATATAGGGTCAAAAGTTACGTGCCGTATGGTATGAATGTCGATACAGATATCAATGCCTTTATCAATAATGCCTAGTTATGGGATGATGTTGAGGTTGGTTTTTGCCCACAGTTTAAACTATTTTTTGTGTATATCTTACTGTTGCTTCTCTCTGGATCCTCACGCCCAGAACACCAGATAAGCCCTACGATTAATGTTCACCACTGAGGGTGTTTATCAATATTTAACATATTTTAACAGTTTTCACGTTTTTTTAAATTTTATATTTTTTATTTATTCATATATTGCCTAATTCAACGAGCACATGTGTTTTCTGGGTTGGCCACTAGGGGTCCTTTTTTTACCATTACACATTTTTTGTGTCCCCTTAGGACACAATCTTTATATTTGGCCTACATGTGCCACTAGACATGCCCAACATGGTCCAAGACTTGAAATAGTTTAATATTAGGTGGGTTGCGCCCCCCCCCCTTTTTTTTGACATATCCAATTTGGGGGAATACGGTTTCTTAAGTATATGACCCCTTTAGTCCAACCATGCACCTTATGGTAACATTATCATTTGGTGTATGCGTTAGTTTTGACCATATTTGATCGTCATAGTTATAGGCGTTTAAACACACTATAGTAGTTAGCATTTTAACTTTTTTATTGTTCATTTTTCACCTTATTTCATCCAATTATTATGTGCGCACACCTATGCCGTAGCATGACTGTTTACAACAAGACGGTGATCGGTCATAGCGTGTGTGCACTTTTAGGAAGGCCACTAGGGGTTGCACTGCATCATCTATTTATGTCCCCCTATGATGCTTTTCCTTGATTTTGGCCTTTGTGTGTCACCACTCAGACCCATCAACATTGTACATTCTGATTTTATATGTTGCCGGTTCAAACTTGGTGCATCCATTTATTTGACGCACCTGGTTTGATATAGCACACATCTGGAGGGCATACACTCCCCCCGCTTTATTGGGCAATAATAATCAATGCAATATATCGGGGGTAACGATCGCTTCTGCAGATGATCGTTCAATATGGGTGATGGCCTTCTTTATTAGTTCTGATGGCTGGGGCCACAGGTCCTCATATCTATAGCACTAGTCATCCTCATTTTACACTTACTAATGGCCATTTGTTGTTTTTTACTGTCACCGCGCTCACCTTTGGCATCCTTAACACGTAATACATGAGGGGGATGGACATAGGGGGCGCGCACGCGCACGAGATCCCGGCCATTGAACCAATCATTTGATTCAACATCGGGTGACGCTGACTGAGCCCTGGGGCGCGCATGTGCACTAGCGCCGTGATCTTATGCGTTCCAGGCTAGTGCGGAAGTAAAGTCCCGGCGCGTCTGCGCATTGATATCAGGTGCGTTTTAGGCTAATGCGGATACGGGCCTGGGTGACCCCAGAGTGAGGCTTATGTTTTATTATTTAAGGGAGGTGATGCGATGAGCAGCTTGTGCCCCTGGAAGACGCAATTCTGTTGCGAAACGCAGCATAGGGCTGAGTGGCATCATCGCGCCACCTCCCACTGTCGCTGTATACCCAGCAGGACGGGCTACCTGTCATCCGGCCGGTGCCACAGGTTGTTCTTCTATTGATGACGATTTCATACCTACATGTGAGTGTTTATGTTTTTTACTTCAATAAATTACCTTTTGATTTTACACTATGGGAGCCCTCCCTTTCTTTTTTCCCATGCTGACCACACTATGCTGAGAGCTGAGCCTCCTTTGGGGATCCATCCATTTCCACCACAGTCCTTGACGTCCTTCCAGTCTCTACCCTCATCCCTGGGAGTTCCGGACTAGCAGGAGCTCAATGCCCATCTAGACCCTCTGTAACAGGGGGTCATGGGGTTCTGGTAAGCGGCCAGGCTCCCTCGTTTGGTGGTGGACCCACACATTTATGACCTTACATATTTTGAATCACCTGGGACTGTCTATCATCTTTTGGGTTTCCTCCCATATGGACCTTTATGATTTACTCCCTGGTTTACATTCATCACACATGGACTCATTTTGAAGTTTGATTGCACTGTTTGTGTTATATTACCGCACTGCTCACCAGAGGGGCTTATGTATTCCCTTATACTTTCTTACATTGTGCGTGTTACAGTTTGGTACAACATTTAATTCATGTATATATTGTACTTTCTTTGGTGTGGCACTCCTTAGCCACATATTCACTAGTTTGCTAAGCGCGAGTCAATATTTTTTCTCTTTGGCCACAATTGCTCCTGATGAGTAGTTACCAACCATGAAACACGTCGAGCTACGGATGCTACACCCTTGCATCTTTTATCCACAATAACATCCAGATATGTGTAACAATACGCCTATCTGTGGCCAGACTAGATATCTATTTTTTATCTTGTATTTTTTGCTTTTTTAAGTTACTTACAATGAACCGTCATGTTACATTGTGCCTTGCATGTATATGTGTGTACATATATGTATTGACTCTATGTATATATATGAAATGTACCATAAGACTCATAGTGCTGTGTGTCTTGTCTATATATATATTTTAAATGGAATAAATTTGATACGAATAATTATTTATTTTATTGTACATGCCTCATTTAAAGTCCCAACTCTTTACTCAGTTTTTCATTTGAACCAGGGATGGAGATACCTTGACCCTATGGTCGTGGACCTCATTTAAAGTCCCACAGTTTCTCTTGTATTACAACCATGTAAGATGTGTCTAATAACGAGGGATGAGCCAAACACCCCCCGGTTCAAAAGTGCTCATTTTAAGGGCTAATTTTTATGGTATTGTCCTAAAAAGGGTTTGGGGACCCGGGTCCTGCCCCAGGGGACATGTATCAATGCAAAAAAAACTTTTAAAAACGCCCATTTTTTCGGGAGCAGTGATTTTAATGATGCTTAAAGTAAAAAAAACAAAAAAAGTGAAATATTCCTTTAAATATCGTACCTGGGGGGTGTCTATAGTATGCCTGCAAAGTAGCGCGTGTTTCCCGTGCTTAGAACAGTCCCTGCACAAAATTACATTTTTAAAGGAACAAAAAGTAATTTAAAACTGCTTGCGGCTTTAATGTAATGTTGTGTCCTGGCAATATGGATGAAAATCAGTGAGACAAATGGCATGGGTACCCCCAAGTCCATTACCAGGCCCTTTGGGTCTTGTATGGATATTAACGGGAACCCCGCACCAAATTAAAAAAGGAAAGGTGTGGGGCCTCTAGGCCCTATATACTCTGAACAGCAGTAAACAGGCAGTGCAAACAAGACAGGGACTGTAGGTTTGTTGTTAAGTAGAATCTGTTTGTAATTTTGAACTGGTACATTTTCAAAGTGTAGCTCCAGCCAAAAAATCTGTTTTTAAGCTTTTTGGAAAACATAGGGAAGGGTTATCACCCCTGTGACATTTGATTTGCTGTCTGTGCTCCTCTTCATAAGATATCACCTCACTTTTTGCCCCAATAACAAATGTTTTTTGAAAATTTGGGGTTTTTAGTGAAACAAGGATTGATGATAAAGCATCAGTGTAAAGGAGAAAAGTTTTTCCCATATTAACTCTTACAGGAGAGAATTTCCCTTCCTATGGGGTAGATTTCATCTCACTTCCTGTTGTCTCCTTCCCTTTGCAAGTAGGAGTCGTTTGTAAGTTGGATGTTTGAAAGTAGGGGCCTGCCCTATATACTCAGCAGAAATTTGGGCCTTAGGTGTTGTTGTGGCTACAACACTGTAAGCCCTCACAGGTCCCTGCTTTGAAATATTAGATCAAGAATTGTAATTACATGCCCCTGTTGAACAGGGCCAGAAAAATTGGGCCTTTGGTGGTGGTGGTGGTGCTGGTGGCACAACACTGTAAGTCTTCACAGTTACTCTTGGTGGACGCAGAAACGGGCCCTGCTGTGAAATATTAGATCAAGAATTGTAATTGCATGCCCCTGTTGAACAGGGCCAGAAAAATTGGGCCTTTGGTGGTGGTGGTGGCACAACACTGTAAGTCCTCACAGTTACTCTTGGTGGGCGCAGAATCGGGCCCTGCTCTGAAATATTAGATCAAGAATTGTAATTACATGCCCCTGTTGAACAGGGCCAGAAAAATTGGGCCTTTGGGGGTGGTGGTGGTGCTGGTGGCACAACACTGTAAGTCCTCGCAGTTATTCTTGGTGGGCGCAGAAACGGGCCCTGCTGTGAAATATTAGATCAAGAATTCTAATTACATGTCCCTGTTGAACAGGGGCTGAAAAATTGGGCCTTAGGCACTGGTGCTGTTGCCACAACACTGCAGCCCCTCACAGATACTCTAGTTGGAACGCAGGAACGAGCCCCGCTGCAAAGTATTGCATCAAAAATTGTATTTACACGCCCCTGTTAAACAGGGGCTGAAAAATTGGGCCTTAGCCACTGGTGCTGTTGCCACAACACTGCAACCCCTCACAGATACTCTAGTTGGAAAGCAGGAACGAGCCCTGCTGCAAAGTATTGCATCAAAAATTGTAATTACACGTTACACGCCCCTGGTAAATATGGGCTGAAAAATTGGGCCTTAGGCACTGGTGCTGTTGCCACAACACTGCAACCCCTCACAGATACTCTAGTTGGAACGCAGGAACGAGCCCTGCTGCAAGGTATTACATCAAAAAATGGAATTACACACCCCTGTTAAACAGGGGCTTAAAAATTGGGCCTTAGGCACTGGTGGCGGTGACCAGAACCAAAATTGTCCTTACAAGCTATCTGCATGATCATTGAGGAGGAAGAGGATAATTACTCAGCATAACAGGATAGTCACTCAGCATCAGCATAGGCAGTCTTTGAAGGGATCTGACATTTCCAAAAAAAATTATTCGGTTACATCAGCATCAGGTGCTTGGTATCTGGTGGTGATCCAAGACTGATTCATTTTTATGAAGGTCAGTCGATCGACCAAGTTGGTGGACAGACGCACCCTGTGATCGGTTACAAAGCCTCCAGGAGCACTGAATGTGCGTTCCGAAAGAACGCTGGATTCAGGACAGGCCAGTAGCTCAATTGCATACTGTGCAAACTCTGGCCAGTGATCCATCCTCAAGACCCAGTAACCCAGATGATTTTCGGTGGGAAAGGTGTCCAAGTTAGATCTTGCCCCTAGGTATTCCTGCACCATGTAAAACAGACGCTGGCGATGGTTGCTGGAACCGATCATACCTTGGGGCTGCGGACTATAAAATTGTCTGAACGCGTCGGTCAGACGGCCACCTTCTCCACCGCTCCTTCTTTGACTGACCGAAGCCTCAGCAACATGTTGTCCAGAAACAGGAGTTTGTAACCTCTCACTCTCTGGGAACGCGTTGCACAGACCTTTCTGCAAGGCCTCCCGAAGATGTTTCATCCTCTGCTCCCTCTGCGACGGCAAGATAAGGTCCGCAACCTTACCCTTGTAATATGGATCAAGGAGGGTTGCCAGCCAGTATTGGTCCTTCTCCTTGATACCACGAATACGAGGATCCTTACGCAGGCTTTGCAGGATCAGGGAGGCCATGCAGCGTAGGTTTGCTGAGGCATTCGGTCCGGAGTCCTCTGGGTTACTAAGGACAACATGATCCGCAGCCACCTCCTCCCAGCCACATACAAGTCAATGTGTTTCTTGGGATTCTAAATGATCCCTTAAAGACTGCTGCTGATGCTGAGTGCCAGGCTCCACCTCCATACTGACACAATCCTCCTCCTCCTCCTCCTCTTCATCCTCTTCCTGTGTGATCGGCGGGCACGCAGGAACACTGTCTGGATAAAGGGGGCCTTGAGAGCTAAGAAAGTCCTCCTCTTCCTGCCTCTGTTCTGCCTCAAGTGTCCTGTCCATTATTCCACACAGCGTGTGCTCCAACAGGTGGACAAGGGGGACAGTGTCACTGATGCATGCACTGTCACTGCTCACCATCCTCGTGGCCTCCTCAAATGGTGACAGGACAGTGCATGCATCCCTGATCATGGCCCACTGGCGTGGGGAAAAAAAAACAAGCTCCCTGACCCTGTCCTGGTGCCATAGTCGCACAGGTACACATGGCCCTCTGCTGCATATGCGTTGGTCAAACAGTTCGAGGGACTCCTCAGGAGGACATGGTGGGGCTAGGGAAGGAGTCACTGATGCCATTGAGCCAAGGGAAGAGGCCGCGTTGGCAGCTGCTTTGCCAGAACAAAGTACCCTGAGCATGGGTGAGGGAGGATGAGGAGGATGAGGACGGCTTGATCATCTACTCTACCAAGTCTTCTGCATGTTGCGGCTCAACACAGCCAGCTGCCGAAAAAAAGGCCAAGCGTGTCCCACGGCCACGTGCTGATGAGGATGCACCGTCTCCACAACCAGCACCGTTGCCTCTAGACACAGAGCCTGCTTGCCCTCTTTTATTGGCTTGTGACTGTCTGCCTCTCCTTGTTGGCCTTCCAGACATACTAATGGCCTGTAGCTGCACTAAGCTGGGATATATATATATATATATATATATATACTGATACTGCAGCTAGCAAAATCAACTGCCTGCCTACAGTATGAGAACACCACCAACCTTCTACAGGTAGCTTTAGCTGAACAGTGCAGAGGTCGCACTACACTAACATGTAAATACTTTAGCTGCCCGTGGTAGTGATAGGATCAGGAAAACACCACCAACCTTCTACAGGTAGCTTTAGCTGAACACTGTGCAGAGGTCGCACTACACTAACTTCTAGCTTTAGCTGAGCACTGTTCAGAGGACGCACTACACTAACTTGTAGCTTTAGCTGAACACTGTGCAGAGGTCGCACTACACTAACTTGTAGCTTTAGTTGAACACTGTGAGGAGGATGCACTACACTAACTTGTAGCTTTAGATGAACACTGTACAGAGGACGCACTACACTAACTTGTAGCTTTAGCTGAACACTGTGCAGAGGTCGCACTACACTAACTTGTAGTTTTAGCTGAACACTGTGAGGAGGATGCACTACACTAACTTGTAGCTTTAGCTGAACACTGTGCAGAGGTCACACTAAACTAACCTGTAGCTTTAGCTGAACACTGTGAGGAGGACGCACTACACTAACTTGTAGCTTTAGATGAACACTGTTTAGAGCACGCACTACACTAACTTGTAGCTTTAGCTGAACACTGTGCAGAGGTCGCACTAAACTAACTTGTAGCTTTAGCTGAACACTGTGCAGAGGTCGCACTACACTAACGTGTAAATACTTTAGCTGCCTGCGGTAGTGATAGGATCAGGAAAACACCACCAACCTTCTACAGGTAGCTTTAGCTGAACACTGTGCAGAGGTCGCACTACACTAACTTGTAGCTTTAGCAGAACACTGTTCAGAGGACGCACTACACTAACTTGTAGCTTTAGCTGAACACTGTGCAGAGGTCTAAAATATATATAAAAATGCAGCGCTAAACATAAAGATCAGTAATGGCTACCACAATATAAATATGTGACAATCAAACATTCAGCGTGATGGTGTAAAAACCATATGTGGAAAAAGAAAAAAAGGGATTCTCATACAGAAAAATTACAGTTCATGACCAAATAAATGCCCAGCTGTGTAAACATTATGATTCGTGGTCATATAAGTGCCCAACAGTGTAAACCATGTGTGTTCTACATTGACGAGGAAATTATCACGGGTGCCGTACAGATCACAAAGGTAATTTTCCCATGCTCGATATCCACAGATGAAAATAGAAGGAGAAAATACGCTTACCAGAACAGGTGGACACGTTTGCCATATGGCTAGGTGTCATACAGGCTTGTGGATCAACCGATCCAGATAGATGCTTGTGGGGAGGCGTGTGCGGCAGGTTCCACTGGTTCCTTTCTGACGATCATAGACGACCTGGGGAAGTCAGATGTTCCGAGTGTAGGTGTAGACACCTTCCCGGTAAATGTATGGCCAGAAGGTGTAACTTTCACTCAGCCAGTGTAGGAACATGCAAAAGGAGGAGAAGACCCCACATAGTGCTTAAAACCATAAAAACAGGTTTATTGCAAACCAAACAAAATAAAAAGTCCAAACAGCAAGGGTTAAAAGTGATCACAGTAAAGATAGCGTGGTACCAGGAACAAATAGCTAATCGCAACCCGACATGTTTCGGACAAGAGGTCCTTCCACTGGGGCATATTGTCTATTGTCTGGTATCACGCTTACATATATAAACACATGAATCATCTGAAATCAACATCAGCTGTTAGAACCGTCATCAGCTGTGGAAACCGCTGTAGAGCGGACCCCACAGCCAATAGAAAGCTGGCTATATGTGGTTGGCTTACAACCCTATCACATGTAAATTGGCCAGCCAATCAGTCCGCAATGGCAAGTCACATGACTGCATTGTCCGGGATGTCGTCACCGCGCCCAGACTCATGTGCTCCAAGCCTCGATTCCATGTCCGGAAGAGGCAAGTGTGGTTACATGTTGTAGAGCAATTCTGCTCCGCCCACAAACCTCACTGCAGCGTCATTGCACAATAGAGCCAGGCGCTCGTAATCCAGCACTTGTATGTGTCAAAGGAAGTACTGAAAGGAGACGCGGATGTACCGGCAAGACAGGACAAATATCAGAACTGTTGTATATTAAAATGAAATAATATTGCAAAACCAGGGCATTGAGTATTAGACTCCCCCCGGAGGCATATAAGCTCCCCATCAAGGCATATAAAATAAAAACTTGGATGTACTTAAACATTTCCCAAAACATATGTAAATAAAATGCAAACATCATCGGCCAGAGACATATGAAATCATTTGTAGTAAACCTATCCCGAAGTCATATAAAAAAACAATCTTGTAGAAGATGTTTTATGGAGGAGTTATCCAATAACCATAGAAAACCATAAAAAAGGGAAGGGACCAGGATAACTGCACATGCAATTGTTAAAGTGTATATGGATAGTGGGCATATAAATCATAATATGCCTATTCAAACTGTGGTCAGTGAGAATGAATGAATGTCATAATGAGACAGTGAAAGTGAATATAGATCAGATGTGAAGAGTGGGGCCAAATACACCATAGATCATGATTTGTTGATGAATGCATTTAGGTCCCATTCAACATTCAACCCGTGAGGGAAATAACTCTTTAACTGGAATATCCAGAAGGTTTCGAGTTGGGATACCCCTCTGATGCGTGGGGCCCCCCTCCAGTGTGGGATAAACTTATCAATAATTAGAAATTTCGTGCCCCTTGGATTTTTGGCATGGTGCTCAAGAAAATGCCGGGGGACACTGTGGTTAGTACGGCCTAATTTAATAGCAGTGATATGTTCGTTCACCCGGGTGCTAAACGCCCTTATAGTGCGGCCCACGTACTGTCTGTTGCACGGGCAAGTGATGAGGTACACTATAAAGCGAGTAGCACACGTGGTGAAATGTTTCATGTGATACGTAATGGAAGTGACTGAGGACAGAAATGTTTTGGATTTCTTACGTCCGCACAGATTGTACATACAGACATTGCATCGTTTACAAGGATAATAGCCCTTAGCTTCTGGAAAAAAGGATGTTTTGTTAGGCGGTTTAATAACATTGTGTGAAATGCGGTCACGGAGGGATGGAGCTCCTCTAAAGGTGACACCTGCATTAATAGGGACTCTCCAATGACAATTCAAGATATGTTTAATTTGTCTACGTTGGATGGAAAACTGGGTAAACATCGACCACTTGAATCTGTCATCGGGAGTAAGCTTAAGACGTTCGGTGATGAGTGTATCACGATCAATACAAGAGATTCTAGTAATCTCTTGATCTATAACTGATGGTTGGTACCCATTTGCGACAAAACGCTCCTTCAAAAATTGGGCATGCTTTACAAAGTCACGAGAGGTAGAGCAGTTTCTACGGATACGTAGCAGTTGGCTACATGGGACAAATTCCAACCATGGGCCATAATGGCAACTGTCTATGGAGATATACCCATTTCTGTCCGTCGGCTTGAAATAGGTGGTGGTCACAATACGGCGGTCAACTATGGATATCTCCAGATCTAAAAACTGTATAGAGACAGTGCTTGTCTCATATGTAAGAACTATACCTCTCTCATTGTTATTAAGAGTGGCCATGAATTCGTGAGGTCGCACTACACTAACTTGTAGCTTTAGTTGAACACTGTGAGGAGGACACACTACACTAACTTGTAGCTTTAGATGAACACTGTTCAGAGGACGCACTACACTAACTTGTAGCTTTAGCTGAACACTGTGAGGAGGACGCGCTACACAAACTTGTAGCTTTAGATGAACACTGTTCAGAAGACGCACTACACTAACTTATAGCTTTAGCTGAACACTGTGCAGAGGTCGCACTACACTAACTTGTAGTTTTAGCTGAACATTGTGAGGAGGACGCACTACACTAACTTGTAGCTTTAGCTGAACACTGTTCAGAGCACGCACTACACTAACTTGTAGCTTTAGCTGAACACTGTGCAGAGGTCACACTAAACTAACTTTTAGCTTAAGCTGAACACTGTGAGGAGGACGCACTACACTAACTGTAAATAGTCTAGCTGCCTGACTGTGGTACTAATAGGATCAAAAGAACACCAGCAATTTTCTTCAGGTAGCTGTAAATACTGTAACAAGACAAGCCTGCCTGTCAGTAGGAAGATAACAGGAACGGATCTAGCTAAACTGAATACAGTGTATATATATATATATATATATATATATATATATATATATATATATATATATATATATATATATATATATATATATATATATACACAACACCTGGGATGCATATATATATATACACAATACACTGTAAGTGCAGCTAACTGACTGACTGTCCTGCCTAATCTATCTAACTCAAATGAAATGACACTGTCTCTCTCTCTCTATCTCTCAGCACGCCGGAACACACTACACAGGGCCGCCATGAAGGCGGCCTTATATAGTGTGGGGCGTGTTCTAAACCCCCTGAGCCATAACCGTGGCTTTGGCCAATTACAGCTCTCTCTACCGACGGCGCTGTGATTGGCCAAGCATGCGGGTCATAGTGCATGCTTGGCCAATCATCAGCCAGCAATGCATTGCGATGCCGCAGTGAATTATGGGCCGTGACGCGTCACACGAATTTGGAGCGAACGGCCCATATCCAATTTGGAAGAACGGTCGAACAGACGATGTTCGAGTCGAACATGGGTTCGACTCGAACACGAAGCTCATCCCTACTAATAACCCAAAAAGAAAGCGGCTTTAAGATTTTCCCTGGATTCTTAATGTATTAATTTTCATTTTTCCTAATAAAATTCAGTTTAGGTGCATTTCTTTCTACTGAATTTCCTCTCTGAATAAAATATTAAATGGGCTTTACAGGCAAAGTTTCCAATATTCTGCAAGTGAAGAAGGTAAGTTTTGGTTCCACACGGAATTTATCAGCAACATCTACTAATTATATTCAAAATAAAGTGATTGTAAAGTTTAGTTTTTTTTCTGTAAAAATAACAAACATGTCATTCTTACCTCCTCTGTGTAGTGGATTTGCACAGAGCAGCCCAGATCGTCCTCTTCACGGGTCTCTATTCTGTGCTCCTGGCCCCCTCCCTTCTGTTGAGTGTCCCCACAGCAAGCAGCTTGCTATGGGGGCACCTGAGCCAAGTCACAGCTCCCTGTGTCCATTCAAACATGGAATTGGGGCCCGGCCCCACGCCCTCTCTCTCCTGATTGGCTGACTAACTTTGATTGACAGCAGCGGGAGCAAATGGCGCCGCTGCTGTGTCTCAGCCAATCAGGAGGCAGAGTCTCGGACGGCCGAGACACTCGTGGACATTGCTGGACAGAGATGGAGCTCAGGTAAGTATTAGGGGTGCTGGGGCTGCTGCTGCACACAGAAAGCTTTTTATCTTAATGCATAGAATGCATTAAGACAAAAAACCTTCTGCCTTTACAGCTCTTTTAAGGGCCACACACACGGGCCGCATGTCAGGTGGCATAGACCGATTCAATAGAAATTGGCTGACATTCGGCCCTTCTGTTGAAGGGGCATGTCTGAAAAAGGTCTGCTGATCACCACCCCATCAGCGTTCTTAGCCAGTGGCTGAAAGCGCTGATCAGTGTGTTCTGGCAGGAGCCCCTGTCAGAACACAATAGCTCAGCAGGGGAGATCGCTAACATCAGATAGTTAAGAAAGCGGCTCCTCCCGAGCTCTTCATTTTTTTTTGTTCAGCCTGCAAAAAAAAACTGTTAATGTGTACCAGGCTTTATAGACAGAAACATTTGAAAGTTGGAAATGCTTGTCTCCTGACTCTCCTGACATTCAGTTCTGCAGTAAATTTCTGCTTGAGCTACTGAGCTGTATAAAGGAGCTAAGAGCTTTATATGTGGTTAGAAATATTATTAGTAAATATTAAGTATGTGTATGCAATATTTCGTATTTACCCAACTAAAAATGTAAGAAGTGTAGTTCACTTTTTTTTGGGAAATAGCAATCCCAAACAGGATATTGCACTAAACCCCAAGGAAAATAAGAGAACCAGAACCGTCGGTAAGTGGAAGTGTGAGTTTGATAATAAAGTTGGCAGTGCCTCCACCCAGGGCAGGGCCTCTGTGAACAGTGGGGACTCCCTTACTCCTTAAACTACCTTAAATTAAACAGAAATCTAAACAAAGTAATTGGGAGCAGAGGAACTACTGCAACCAGCATATACCATTATTAATCTCTATCAACAGCGATGTCCTTCTCATGCTAATATTATCACAGCAATAGTACCGTACATGATCTCATCATATACTGTATGCATTTGTGCAATAAATACAAAACGAATGAAATTGATAAAACAAGAAATAAGTAATTATTATACCAATTTCATTATTTTGTTTTTAATGCACAAATGCATATATGATGAGATCATGTATGGTAATATTGATGTGATAATATTAGCATGAGAAGGACAGCGCTGTGGATAGAGATTAATAGTACAAACAACTGCCTAAAATTCTGGCACTTGATAAACAGCAAGCAGTCCAAGGCAAATATTTATGCTTTTAAAGTGACAGCGCCTTGTTAAATTTATCAGCATATAGCATTAACCATAAGTATAAAGATAAATCCACAAAACACAATACACTACAGCGCTATCTCTGTGCCAATCCCATGGTCATAGGATATAATTAACCGGTTCCCGACCAACGCACGACGATGTACGTCGGCAGAATGGCACGGCTGGGCAAATGGGCGTACCTGTACGTCCATTTGAATTCCCCGCCATGCCATTGCGTGCGCGCCGGCCGGGAGCTCCGTGAGTCGGGTGGCGGGTCCCGTGGACTCGATCGCCACAGAGATACCCGCGATAGCCTCACGGAGAAGAACGGGGAGATGCTGATGTAAACAGCATCTCCCCCTTCTGCCTAGTGACAAGTGTCACTGATCACTGCTCCCTGTCATCGGGAGCAGTGATCAGTCTAGTGACACATACAGCCCCTCCCCCCTACAGTTAGAAAACACTCCCCTAGTACTGATTAACCCCTCCCCGCCCCCTAGTGGTTAACCCCTTCACTGCCAGTGTAATTTACACAGCAATCAGTGCATTTTTAATCGCACTGATCGCTGTATAAATGACAATGGTCCCAAAAATGTGTCAAAAATGTCCGACATGTCCGCCATAACGTCGCAGTCACAATAAAAATCGCTGATCGCTGCCATTACTAGTAAAAAAAAAATATTAATAAAAATGCCATAAAACTATCCCCTATTTAGTAAACACTATAACTTTTGCGCAAACCAATCAATAAACGCTTATTGCGATTTTTTTTTTACCAAAAATATGTAGAAAAATACGTATCGGCCTAAACTGAGGAAAAGAAATGTTTTTTTAGGGGATATTTATTATAGCAAAATGTAAAAAATAATGCGTTTTTTTCAAAATTGTCGCTCTTATTTTGTTTATAGCGCAAAAAATAAAAATCGCAGAGGTGATTAAATACCACCAAAAAAAAAGCTCTATTTGTGGGAAAAAAAGAACGTCAGTTTTGTTTGGGAGCCATGTCGCACGACTGCGCAATTGTCAGTTAAAGCGACGCAGTGCCGAATCGCAAAAAACACTCTGGTCAGGAAGGGGGTAAATTCTTCCGGGGCTGAAGCGGTTAAGCAACTGAATAAAATAAACAGCCAAAAAAAAAAAAAAAAAAGTCTTATTCTCGGATGTTCAGGAATAAATGTCAATAATTTAAAAATAGGCTGTAAAAGAAAGTGTGGCTTGCTCATGAAACGCGTTCCCTTTGGTTCTCATGGCAGACAGACTGGCAGCCCCTCTCTACACCCCCACTTGGGATACATACTTTGGACGGATATCTGAACACCGGACAAACAATTCCGGCTTTACAGGGCAGCTCAACGCCGGCTCCCTCTGGACAGATCTCAGGCTGATCTCGCTCCCTCTATACAGCTTGCCTTCTTCCTATAATGGATAAAGACCATAGCTCCCGGTTCACACTTGGACTTCCCATCCACTGCAAACTTCATCCCCCACCACACCCGCTTGTGAGTGCCATTGCTGTTTATATCATTTTTTATTCTTTAACAAATTGCGCTTCACTATGCCTTGCGCTTTTTTTCCATCCCTCTTGCATAAGTATAAAGATCCTGACCCGTATGGAAATAATACAAGCTTTATATAAGAAAAGGTTATTAACAGTACATACATCCAAAGTGCAAACAGGTATATCAGCAAAAGGAATTTACCTACACTATATTACCAAAAGAATTGGAACGGCTGCGTTTACTTGTGCATTAACTTTAATGGCATCCCTGTCTTAGTCCGTAGGGTTCAATATTGAGTTGACCCAACCTTTGCAGCTAAAACAGCTTCAACACTTCTGGGAAGGCTGTCCACAAGGTTTGGGAGTGTGTCTATGGGAATGTTTAACCATTCTTCCAGAAGTGCATTTGTTAGGCACTGATGTTGGACGAGAAGGCCTGGTTTGCAGTCTTCACTCTAATTCATCCCAAAGGTGTTCTATTGGGTTGAGGTCAGGACTCTATGCATGCCAGTCAAGTGCCTCCACCCCAAACTCGCTCATCCAGGTTTTTATGGACCTTGCTTTGTGCATTGTTATGTTGGAACAGGAAGGGGCCATCCTCAAATTGTTCCCTCAAAGTTGGTAGAAATAAATTGTACAAAATGTCTTGGTATGCTGACGCCTTAAGAGTTCCCATTCACTGAAACTAAAGGGCCAAGCACGACCCCTGAAAAGCAACCCCACACCATAATCCCCTCTCAAAGGATTTGGACCAGTGCACAAAGCAAGGTCCATAAAGAAATGGATGAGTGAGTTTGGGGTGGAGGAACTTAACTGGCCAGCACAGAGTCCTAACCTCAACCAATAGAACCCGATAAACCATCCAAACATGTGCAGCATCATGGCAGTTGAAGAGTAAACGGAGACCAAGATGACAGCTTCCTTGCCTAAAAATGATAGTTGGGTTTACTTCCACTTTAAGTTGAACAATAGAGGACACCGTCATCGAATTTAATAGTGTTGACTCTTGGTCAGGTGAATAGAAAGGTTTAGGTTTGGTTTTTGCTAGCTTGGGTCAATAGAAAGTTATAAACTCCTGTCTCTTCCCAGCAGTAACACTTGTAAGTTCTTAAAGCCTTGTAAACATGGAAACCATTGTTCTGAAGTTCAAACAACCCTTTTAAACTCTCGGCAAATTCTCAGAGTCTTTTCGTTTTCTGTATTAAAAGGTTTATCCCGAGGTTGATCAGTATAATTCATTGGGAAGTTAAATGTAATTATTTTTAATCCAGAGAGGCTCTAACAGATGAAAACCAAAGAATTTAAGCTTGGTTTCAATTTCTTTATGAAAAGATGAATTAGCTCACAGCATCGTAACACCCTTCCCCCAATCCCTGCTGCACTTATACAGTATATTATGACCACCCACATCAGCCTGTGTAAATAGACCCCACACTTGCAGTTTTCACTGCACAGCTCTTGGGGCTATGTACTATCACAATGCAGGCAATGAGGAGCTGTCAATGGAAAGCATGGCCACATGACCAAGCTGACTAATGGCAATCTCTTCTGAGCCTTCTTTTTCCAGGATATCCTAGAAAAAATAAGAGATTCTCATTGGTCAGCATGGTCACTTGGCCACATTGACCACTGGCAACTCTCCATTGCATCAACTGTAATGGTACACAGCCTTCAAGGCTGTGTGCAGAAATTTTTAGTTGTGGGGGCTTTTACACCAGCTGGCATGGGCTGTGGGAGAAGGTGCCCACAATACATAGGTGCAACAGGTAAAGGGGGTGGGGAGGTTGCTGTGAGATAGTTCACCTTTTCATTTATTTTTAAAAAGGGGAACTTAGTCTTTAACTAATCAAAGAGTTCAGTTTATGTGTATCTACAATTAGCTCCTTTGGCCACACTGTTTGCAAAGTGGTGCATTTCCTAGCTGGCCTTTTTAACTCCTTTGCACCGACAGTACACAAATATGTGGCCTCCCTGAGCATCTGCAGATTTACGTACCATTTTGTAAACACAGCTGTGTCCCGAGCGCGCGCTGTGTGCGCTCCCAGCACAGTTACCGGCGACTAACAAAAAGCTTTCTAATTATCTGACTGCTGTGACAGACAATCATGGCGGTCACATGATCAGAAACCCCGCCCTGCCTCCTGGCATCTGAAACCCCTTAAAGGGCCAGGAGGCACTGGCACCAAGGGGTTTTCCTCATCACCATAGGACATAGAAAATGAGGACTGTAGCTGTCAACTTCAGCGCTATCTTTTTAGATGGTGCTGAATGCAGGACCTCAAACATGACCAACTCCATGAGGTAGAGAATACTTTGATAATTTGTTTTTCCAATTCTATTGGTCTAAGACACAGCATTGGCAAACAGGTATAGATAAGACTAGACCTAGCCTATTGCATCTTGTAATCACTCTAATTTCTGTTCCTTGAAATAGTTATGCAGTTTATAATGTTGAAAAAAATATGTCATCCAGTTAAACCTATACTAAACAAAAAACACTAACCTAAAGCTTTAGCTAAGTATAGTAATAACAAATGATTAGTTATTACTACGTATATAAACACATAGGTTTGAAAAAGTATAACTAAAGAAAGTCACCTTTTGTGATAATGTAAACATTTACTTTTTAGTTTCTTTAATGTGTATATCTAATTTATATTTAAAGTAATTTATATGTCATGCTATTTATAAAAAGTAGTTTATCCCTTATATATACACTGTGATATTGGAGCTGGAGAACATCAGCCAAGCACCTTAGAAAAAGCAAACAATCCCTTTTACGGTCAAAAATAGGCCAACTTAAAAAACAGCTTGTCCCCCGGAAGCAAAAATAGTTGATACATTTTTGGTACAAAACACTCGGCTCACTGCCAGTCACACTTCTCTTTAACAGGGTGTTTGAAATCTCCCGGATGCCTAAGGGGTTCCAAAGAGACGGTCATCAGAGTTCAGCAACCTTGTCTCAGCTACGCGCTAGCCCACATTGCTCATTTTGTTGTGTTCTTCTCTACTCTCTACTGAGGGATAGAAGTTCTTTCCCACCCAAATATCTCTCTGAACCTCCACATTTTCGGGTCCCAAATGAGGAGTTATCGATCCAGAGGTGACTGTAAGTCAGTCCTCTTCTGTCCCCTAGGTTCGGACTGTTTGGGGTAAAGGGCCAATCACAGCGGTCCTTTACCACCAGAAAACAAAACTAGTGTGCAAAACCACACTAACTAATAAGCTAAACGATGAGCCGCCAGCATGAAACAGTGTACTCACATAACTCGGATAAATAAAAATTAAAATATGTGGCGCTAACTCAACCTAAGTGCAACAACTGATAAAAGAGCAATAAGCAAAAAAAATAAAAATTATATATATATATATATATATATATATATATATATATATATATATATATATATATATATATATATATATATAGTGCAATAATAAATATAATATGATGCAATAATAGATGATCAATAAATGACATGAGCAATGATCAATAAGTGCAATGAGGAATGAGATAAACCCATTCAAGAAAGTGCATGACATTGTAGGACTTAAGCCCAGATACCTAATACCCTCCATTTACCACACATCCCCTCCCTCCAAAAACATCATGGATGACTCAGACTAGTTCTTGGAGTAAATGGCCTTATGGCCTTATTTATTAAAACTTATAAAATAACATAAATATCATAAATAACTGTAAACTTTATTAAATAACTTATGAGGGTAAATGTAAGAGCAACAACTATAACCCTGGTCACTGAGAACAACTTCTTTATTTTAAAACTACCAGTCGGCAACCCCTGACTCGGAAGCATTATCACAACCTTCCCAGTGACCTAAACTTTTAAACTCCTCCAGGTTAACCCTTATGGCCTGAAGGTACCAACTTCAATCCCCATCCTTCCATGTATGGGTACCAGCAAAACCCCCCCATCCGATGGATGGGTACCATAAAACAACCCCCCATCCCCTGGATGGGTACCACATGTTTCAACTTGTAACATAACTTATCCTATTCCAGGAAACCAAAAACTGCCACAGCACGAAAGGGGTAACCCCTTACCCTTGCGAGCACCTCCACACCGTCAGACCTCTCTGGATCCCTTCTTGTAAACCTAATGACCATAAGTCCGTCCCCACCTCATTAAGATGCACACCATCACTGCGTAGATACCGCCAGGTGTCAACCTCTAACTCTCTATGACGAATGGCTAAACCACCATTCTTTATAAAGAACCTGCTCACCTCTTTATTGACCTTTATCCTGGCCCTGTCAACTTTTTTATCAGACCAAGCCCAACGCCATGACAACCTCCCTACCATATCCGACCACACTAAAACCATCTTGGGATAAGCCGCTCTTAATCGCAAAAAATCGCACTTGATATCTCTAATAAGGTCCCTCGTGGACCTGGCTCCCATGTCATTCCCACCCACATCTAATAACAAGACATCAGGGGACCTGTCAAGGCGAGAGAATCTATGAACTTCCCCCAACACCCTCTTCCATTGCATACCCGGGACCCCAATCCACCTGATGAGTGCCTCTTGTCTGGGAATCCTTAGCTGCCTGCCATTCGGCCGAACGTCAGCTCTCTTAAATCTATCCGAATCCCATCTACCAATACGTCTAATTACCTCCTGACTCAGACCAGCCCTGGCAGCCTCTGTGGCTGCCCCAATCCTGAAAGAATGCAAAGAGAACTGTAAAGGGTCACACCCCACCCTAACCACACATTTTTTAAAAACCGTTACAATCTGGAAAGACACGCACCATCCTCATGTATCAAAAAAGGGCCTGTTAATGCCGGTCTAACCTCCTTGAAGGATTTTACAATCCTGACAGGGCATATACTAAACTCAGCAATCTTACCGAAATCCAAATACCTACCTCTTCCCGCTTGATCAGTCTTGGACCTACTGATCCATATTCTAACCCTATCCTCTATCTAACCCTATCCATATTCTAATTCCACCTCACCCTGCATAAGCCCTCCCGGAATTGCTTTAGAAGGGCTGACCAGCTTGCTTACCCTCAGAGCCCCAAAGAAGGCCAGCGCGAACGCTGCTTTAAATAGTACACATTCGTAAACGGATCTACAGACCGTTTCCAAACTCAGCATCAATTGTTTTAGCATTTCAAATGAGACAGGGCGCCTCCCATCCCTCTGTTTGTACGTCTTCCTATACCCCTTGACTGCCTTTCGTAACCAGAAATCCTTTGTGTGGTCCCGACGCCCCTGCCATTTAAAAAGGAAGGCCAAACCTGCCAATTCGCGGTTGATGGCAGCTGCCGAGATACCTTTTTCAAAATCCCTAATAATAAAATACAGTACCGCTTTATCCACTTCCGGATCATCCGATGCCATGCCCAGTTCATTCAAAAAGGCGAACCAATCCTTCCATACCTTTGAGTAGGCATTCCATGTAGCCATACTCACGGATTGCTGAATCTATTTTGCTGCGGTCCCAAGGCAATGTTCCATATCCAGCTGGGGCAGGCGACCCCTTGTTGTTCCGCATCTGGTGCCAACTTCCGGAACCTGTCCCACTGAAAACGAGACAAAGCGTCAGCCAAGGTGTTCTCTGTCCCTGGTAGATGCACAGCATATACGAATGCATTCACTTGTAAACAGCGAAGTACTAGATGACGCAACAGCCTGACCACCGGCACGTATGCCGCGGTCAGCCGGTTAACCACTTGCACCACCCCCAGATTGTCACAATTGAATTGGACCTTCAGGTTTTTGAATGACTCACCCCAAAGTTCCAAGGCCACGACAATGGGGAACTGCTCCAATAGCACCAGGTTCTTCAAGAACCCCGCCTCCTGCCATGCCAAAGGCCACCTGGCAGCACACCATTGACCCTTAAAGAAGGTGCCAAACCCGGTCGAGCCAGCCGCATCCGTTAATTCCAAATCACAGTTGCTGATGGGCCCCGACATCCAAAGAGCCGTCCATTGAATGACTCCAAGAATACCTGCCACACCCGTAAGTCTTTCCTATGCTCTCTAGTAAGAATCACAAAATGTGTTGGTGCCCTGATACCTGCAGTAGCGGCCGAAAGCCGCCTGCAAAAAATCCGTCCCATAGGGATAATTCGGCAAGCGAAATTCAACTTACCCAGCAGAGATTGGAGTTGGTGAAGCTGCAATTTCCTAACTCCAATGGTCCCACGAACTTCCTCTTTCAGCTTCACCAATTTGTCCAGCGGAATCCTGCATTCCATCATCATCGAATCTATCTCAATTCCTAGAAATGTGATAGTCACGGCTGGACCCTCCGGTTTTTCCGGGGCTAGCGGCACCCCAAATCTTTCCGCTAGATATTGCAATGTCCCCAAAAGCACTGCACATATGTTGGAACCCGCCGGGCCAACACATAAAAAATCCTACAAATAATGGATGACTGAATTGATACCCGCCACATCCCGAACAGCCCATTCCAAGAATGAGCTGAACGTCTCAAAAAGAGCACAGGATATAGAGCATCCCATTGGCAGACACCGGCCTACGTAGTAGGCCCCTTCCCATTTACAGCCCAGCCATCTAAAACTGTCTGGATGTACTGGCAAGAGCCGGAAAGCCGGTTCGATATCAGACTTCGCTATTAAGGACCCCTGCCCATATTTTCGAACCCATGCCACCGCTGCGTCAAAAGATGTGTACGTAACCGCACAGTCTTCTGGTGCCATTACGTCATTAACCGACCCTTCAGTACTTCCTGAAAAGGGCCCGCCATTCGTCCCAGTGAAACCTCCTTCCCCAATTTTTCCGTAACCACTGTTGAATGCAGCAAGGCCGACCGCAACTTCTTGGCCTCAGGCGGAACTGCCGCCAGAGAACAAGGAATATGAAAACCATTCGTAAAGCCTGCTTCCAACGTGGAGGCCGCTGCCCGGTCAGGGTATCTATTGAGGAAAGGCAGCATCCTTTCCACCCGCACTGAAGTCCTCCCTCTTGCCATCCTCTGACGAAATTGTTCATCATAGCGCAGCCACGCCATGCCCCCATACGTCCTATGGTCCTCACTAATGGCCTCCAGGTACACGAACAGCGCTGAACAATTCTCAGGTGCCTTCTCGCCTACCACACTTGCCAAAATGGCAAACGCTTGCAGCCAATTGGAAAATGTGCGCGGAATTAAGCGATACCTCCGCTTTTCTTCATCCTCCTTCTTGCCTTCGACCAGTTTTAACCTATCCAGATTACATTTTTCCAAAGGCAGCAATGTGAAAATTTCCACGTATTCGCCCTTCCATATTTTTCCTTTATCTCTGCTTTTAAATGAGCCCCCAATGGGCCTTCAAATTAGACATATACCTCACTCCTCGCCGCGTCTGCCAATCTAACTGAATCTGCCTTTTTGTCCATTGTCTTCCCCTGATCCCCCGAAGTCGTAGCCACTGCTGACGTACTGGGGGACACCCCAACCGCTGCAACAGCCACCAAAGGCAAAACCGGTACGTTGCCCGCAACTGGTGGGGCGGCCCCTATCTGTGGGGGAGTCCTCTCCGTTGTCCACGCCATAGCCGGACCGCTTCCTGACCCTGATTCCACTCGTGCTACTAGCTCTTTAAGACCTGTTAACAGCTCCTGCAAACCCTCATTTTTTATCTGGGGCACCACTGCTGGCGGTGGAGCCGACCCGTTCTCAGCCCCCCCCGACCTGGCTGCACCCCCCAACCCTGAACGTCCCCTCTGTTCATTCCGCCCCAACAAGTTATGCAATAAAATAGTAACAGGATTTGAAGAATCACACTCACCGGGCTGCCCAGGACTGGGCCCAACAGCCGCCACTCCTGGAACCACCGTTGCCTGATGTCCTTGGTCGTCGCCTCCGTCAGACCCGGACAGCTCTCCTTCGAGCAACCGATCGTTGCTGTTTTCCATCCTGCTGACCTCCTGTTGCACCCCAGCTGCGGTCGCACTGGTTGCCGAGGACCTGCGGTGCTGTGAACTACCACTTCTCCCTTGATTACCACCAGACCCGTTGGATGCCCCTGGTGATGGACTCCTGTGCCTACTATTTCACGGGGTGCGTGTTGTTCGTCCGTTACCTCCACTCCCACTGGCCCTTGTGATTCTGGCTGACACTCTCCAGCCTCGCGGTGGACTACTGGCCGTCTCAGTTGCCTGTGCAGCTGCATCACTTGCTGCGGTGCGCTCTTGTGCGTCCTGACCCCTCCGCCCCTCTCTCGCAGACCCCTCGGGCTGTTCCATGCATCTACGCCGTGCCGGGGGGGAAGAGCCGCGTGTATTGCTGGGCACCCTTCCCCCAGTCACACCGACCTTGCGCCAAGTCCCCTGGACATCTCCTCTTCCTTCCCTCTGCTTCCCCTGCGTGCTGGGTGTCTGGGCATCTCCTACCGGCGTCAAACGCTGTTCTGAGCAGGACGTTCCTAGCCCTGACTCAGGGCTGTATCTCTCTGGCGGCCGTGACCGCCGTGCACGAGGTGTTGCCGCCCCCCCGCTCACCGGTGTTCCGCCGACCGCCATCGCCCTCAGCTGTTGTTGGAGCCAGTCCGCGCCGTTAGCGCCAACTGCCGCTTTCAGCTGATCAAGGAAACCCTCCATCGCCGCCATTACAGGATTAAAAGCAAGGGAAATGAAGAGCGGTGAGGTGTGCTGACTAATCTCTTCCTCCACCGCTCTTCGACTGACGTCACTTCCCCTTCTCACGCATCTCCTCACTCAGCTCTGCCAGCCCCTCCCCTTCTCTAAAAGGGGAAATCGTCTCCTCTTAAGTCGGCAACTGTGCTGTCCAGCACTGTCATGCCGTCCCTGCGCCTAGTGTCTCACTTAGCTCCGTGACTCTCTATGTGCACAAAAGTGAAACAACAATGTGCAAAAAAAGGTGAAAGAACTAGTGACACATAATAGCATGTATTGAATGTCCAAACAGGATAATGATAATAAGTAAAAAGTGCAGTCCAAAGAAGCATGCAATTCGACTCCCAATACCAGCACAGTTCAATCTTCGGAGGGTAAAAAAAGTGCAAGTGCAGTAAACAATCACTGTGGCGACAAGTGTCTACAGCTAAATGTGTTCATCCAATCATGTTCCGGAGTGCGTCAACTGTTTCCCCCAGCCTCTCACCTGTAGTAGCGGCCCCCAATGATGATCGTATTGATCTTTTATGTAAGTTGCTGCATTTTCTTGGAATAAATTTTTTTAAATACTACACTATGGAGCTACTTCTCTTCTTTTCATCATCCATCTGAGGACATCTGCTGAGTGTGGGAGAGTGCTATATTTGGCTCGATAATGTGTGTCCCCGTGGGCTGTGACTACCACTGGAAGCTGATCCTTTGTACACAGTCTTACCACTTGTTGGTTTACACTCAATTCGGCCCATTGGGGGCCGCTACTACAGGTGAAAGGCTGGGGGAAACAGTTGCCGCACTCCGGAACATGATTGGATGGTCCTTTACCATGTGATGAGCTGTATCTAATGACAGCTGATCATGGATGTAAACACAAGCCAGTTATCTGTATTTCTTTCCTCACCCTGACAGTGCTAGGAGAGAAGAAGGAAGCCAATAACCGGCTTGTGTTAAAGGGACATCAACACTGATAATAAGGGCACTGATTATCAGTGTACTGATTATCAATGCAGTCCCAACAGTGCCCACCAGTGCTGCCAATCAGTGACCATCAGTGCCTCCTCATTAGTGTCGCCTACCAGTGCCCATCAGTGCCGCCTATCAGTGCTGCCTATCATTGCCACCTATAAGTGCCCTTCAGTGCCACCTATCAGTGCCTATCACTGCCACCTATCATGGCAGCCTCATCAGTGCCCACCTGTGCTACCTATTAGTGCCCATCAGTGCCACCTATCAGTGCCACCTATCAGTGCACATCAGTGTCTATCAGTGACCATCAGTGCAGCCTCATCAGTGCCCATCAGTGAAGCCTAATAATGCCCATCAGTGAAGGAATAAAAATGACCTGTTTGCCAAATTCTATAAAAAACTATGAAAAAAAAATGTTTTTTTAAAAATGTTCGGTCTTTTTTCGTTTGTTTGGAAAAAAAAAACAGTGGTGATTAAATAGCACCAAAAGGGAGTGTGCATGCGTGAGAGCTCTGACATGGCTGCCTGAGCCGGGAGCTCCGCACCACCCCGGTCTAGCTGCCACAGCCCTCGGAGAAGCATCCCGTCTGCCCATCCGTGTCTGGGATCCCCAGGGGAACACACAGAGATGTTCGGTCCCTCGGTACGCCGGGACCTGGGCCTGCAATTCGACTCGGCGGGGGTGGACGGGTGGACCAAGATGGCCACCAGCACGGACTTTAACCAGTCTCATGCAGCTGCACAGGCCAAGGCACCAGAACACAGGCCAGTACTAACCCCACCGACTCTGACTTATGCCCAAGCGGCACAAGGACTCCCCAGCATGCCCCAGGCAGCCCCTCCTGGCCCTCATAAGCACCTGGCCCCCACCAAGGCCTACACAGAGCCCTTGATCCACGTGCTTCCAGGGGAATATGCCCTTTCCCTGTCCATGCCTTCTCAACCTCTCACATCTGCAAACCCGTCACCTGGCTATTCAGTCAGAGACTTTACCGCACTTCAGGAAGACCTTTTTGCAAAATTCTCTACTCTATTAGAGAGAGGTCTGGCCAGCACAGCAATCCAGATAACCAACACTATTAAAGCGGACCTATCTAGTTTGGGCTCCAGAATAGAAGCCATGAAGGACAAAATCGAAAGCACAGTCTCCAGAACCAACCAAAATGCAGTGCACCTTCAGACCATTCAAGAACAACTTGATACGGCGGTCTCCAGGATCGACAAACTTGAAAATAGATCCAGGAGGTATAATTTTAGAATTAGAGGCCTCCCAGATTCCTTCACGGATATCCTCCTCACGGTTCGGGATATTATCTCAGAGCTCATCCCAAATATCCCGCCACATCGTCTAGAATTGGACAGAGCACACAGGGCGCTAGGACCCCCCAGAAAAGACGGAACTCCCAGAGATATTATAGTGAAACCGCACTTTTATGCGGTTAAGGAGGAGGTCATGCGACAATCTCGCCTGAAGCCTAAGCTACAACACCGGGGGGCACCAGATTCAAGTCTTTGCAGATTTGGCTCCTGCCACCATCCAAAGAAGACAAGCCCTCAAACCTCTCCTAACGGTCCTATTACAACGGGACATCAAGTATCGCTAGTCCTTCCCCTTTGCCGTAAAGTTTTCAATTCAGGGTAAGACCCACTCATCTTCCAACCTCCCTGATGGCGAAAGACTGTTCTTATCCCTAAAGTTAATATCTCAGGAGGCACCCATGGACTTCTCCACATCTTCATTGGGATCTGCCAAACGTCCCCCTCCTGCCAGCCCCGTATCCCCCCCTCTGGAACAAAGGTCCCTCTAAGAAGAGCAAAGACGGTAGACCACCGTAAGAGTAATGGGGCGTACACACGGTCGGACTTTTCAGCTACAAAAGTCCAACGGACGCCGACGGACTAAAGCTGGCTGGTAATCCGATCGTGTGTGGGCTTCTCCAGACTTTCAACTGACTTTTTCAGCCTCAAATCCGACGGACTTTAGATTTGAAACATGCTTCAAATCTTTACGTCGTAACTACGACGGACCCCGAAATCCGCTCGTCTGTGTGCTAGTCCGACGGACAAAAAAAGGACGCATGCTCATAAGCAAAAACTAAACGGAAGCACTCGGTCTAGTAAAACTAGTGTTCGTATTGTAGGTAGCACATTCCTCACGCTGCAAAATCTGTGATCGTTGAATGCAGCGCATTTAATGTCTTCTTTACGAATGCTATAAAGAACGAAGATGTTTTGCTGTTCATATTCAGAGTTCTATCAAACTGATTTCTGGATTCTTTTTCTCTTTGATCTCATGAATGATATGGTATGCTTTTTAAAAACAATGTTTCCATACTAATAATACTTTTTACACTTTTTTTTTTTTTTGGTGGAGTCATCTTTTCTTGTAATTTTTATCCAGATATTTATTTTATGATTGTTGTGGAACTTTTTTTCTGTTTATCTATATATATATATATATATATATATATTTTTTTTTTTTGTGTTTGTAAAGTTACCACAAAGAACCCTTTTTTTTTGTTTTTTTTATTTATTTTTTTATGTTTGTAAAGTTACCACAAAGAACCCTTTATTATTTTTATTTTTATAGTGATTTTTTTTTATATAAAGTTAACCCAAAGAACCGTTTTTGGTTATGTATCTTTTTTTTTTTAAAAGACTTACCACTCGAACATTATTAACATTATTAATGTATTTTTGGTGTGTTTTTGCAAACTCAATGAGATTGTTGTCCCTTGTTAATTTAACATTGTGTCTAAAATCAATGATTTAAAAGAAAACACATAAAGTCTTTTCATAAACTCAAAAAAGATCCATTTATTCATGGTCTAAATAAAATAAAGAGGAAGTCAACGCTGGAAAAAGTCAGTGGACAAGAAAATTGGGATCTTGAGGAGTCCATATAAGAGGGAGCACAATCTGGTCCAAGAATCCCAGAGATCAACAGCACCAGCAGATGATATAGATGTCCCCAGACTGTGGTACTACAACAGCCTGTGTCTTCTGTCAGACCAGACTGAACCCAGGTCATCACTTTCTTCTCTTCCCTGCAGCCTTTCCTCCACGCTGCCCTGCAGCCCTCCCTGCAGCCTACCCTGTAGCCTTCTTTGGAGGCTGTGGCTCTGGTGTTTCAGTTGTGGCAGGAGGAGGAGGAGGGGGGCTGCCTCATGTAGTTGGGTGTTTCGTGTTAGCGTGCCCTGCAGCCCCTTCTCCGCCTGCGTCGCCCGCCCCTGACGTTCAATTTTAACTCATGTTCTCTGCCCCTTAATTCTACGCACAGAACGTACGTACGACACGTGCACAAGGCCCCGCTTTATACACTACGCATGTGTGAAACTCCGCCTGCGTCGCCCGCCCCTGACGTTCAATTTTAACTCATGTTCTCCGCCCCTTAATTCTACGCACAGAACGTACGTACGACACGTGCACAAGGCCCCTCTTTATACACTACGCATATGTGAAACTCCGCCTGCGTCGCCCGCCCCTGACTTTCGATTTTAACTCATGTTCTCCGCCCATTTTTATTTACGGCACGTAGTGGGGTGAATAATGGCAGAGACACATCAGGTGTGTACTACCTCAGGTAGCGAAGAAAGCCCGGAGGCCGGAACGTCAAGATCTCTGATGCCTAGATTTAAGGCCTCCAATATGTCCTTTAAAGAGATGGTGGAAATGGTGGCCATTCTTAAAAAAAAGGACTATGATGGGAAGTATGGGCCGTACGCCTGGCCAAATTTGTGCAAAGCCAAAATAATGGCGAAGGTGGTGAAGACTTTACAGGCTTATTTTGGGGTACAGCGCTCCAAGGATCAAATTAGAAAAAGATGGTCCGACCTCAAACTCAGGGAGCCGGATCAGTACAGACAGATCCGTAAAGTGCTGAAAAAAGTACTTGTCGTGTTTTTATCTTGTGTTTATTACCTTGTATACTGCTCCATGTGCTTTTCAATCCTATACGATTTTTTTCATCGTTTGAAACAATCTTTTAATAAACCTCGTTACATATCTATAGATATATCTATATATATATATATATATATATATATATATATATATATATATATATATAGATATATATATATAGATATATATCTATATATATATCTATATATATATATATATATATATATATAGATATATATATAGATATATATCTATATATATATATATATATATACATATATATGTATATATGTATGTATATAGATATATAGGTAGATATAGATAGATATAGAAATGTATTTAATTGTTTTTTAATATTTAAATTTATATATATTTTTATATTTAGATTTTGTTTGATATTTAGATTTATATTTAGTTATAGATATAGAGAGAGAGAGAGATCAAAAGATTTTTAACTATATTTAGATATTGATATCTAGATATCTATCTATCCGATATGTCTTTCGAAATTTAAATCTTTAAGTCATCTAGGAACTCTACACAAACAGACCATTTGTACACCACTTCACTACAAATGTTTGAAGATTACTATGTACTAAAATATCTGTGTGCTAAGTATATTAATTTTTTGCTTCACATAGGGGAAAAATCACTCAGCCAACAAGAAGAACCCAGTCCCCCCCAAGCAAAAGAACATACTTGGGAAATCAGCCCAAGCCCCACTGAGGATGTGGAGGAAGGAGAGGTGGGCGACATGGGCACCCCACCAGGTGAGTGTCTGACACACCAGCTTACGGTAATCTATGCATGGCTGCCTTTTCTTTTATGTAATTTTTCTACTCTATTTTAGGTGATCTGGTTGTGCTTGAGTCAAGCAACAGCGCCATCCCCGAGGATGTTCAGGAATTATGCGACATGGGCACCCCACCAGGTCAGTGTCTGAGACACCAGCTTTATGGTAAGGTAAACTATGTATGTGTGCATATTTCTAAACACATCTTTTTTTTCATTCCACTTTAGGTCCAAGTGACTATTTCACCACAGACAGTGCCCAACGGCTAATTGCTCAAATAATGGCCTGGAATGGGGAAATCGATCAAATGCGTAATCGGCTGGATCGTATGCAGCAGGAAATGAAGGACACGATTGATGTTTTGGGTCGAATCTAAATGCCCTTTTTGAAACCCCAAAACATTGATCATGTCCTTCATTTCCTGGTTTGCTGACCCCATTCTGGGCCTTCTCTTTATTATTTTCTGTTAAATTATATGCCTGTTTAACAACATTTAAAAAAGGAGGCCTGTTTTAAGAAAATACCAAAAAAATAAAAAAAATACAAAAAATGTTTTTAAAAAAAACAAAAATAAAAAAAAGGATTTAAAAAAAAAAACAACAAAAAAGTTTTTTACAAAAAAAAAAAAAAATGATTTTAAAAAACCAAAAAAAAAAAAAGGATTTTAAAAAACCAAAAAAAAAACGGATTTTAAAAAACCAAAAAAAAAAAAAAAAGGCCTGTTTGCTAAAATCAAAATGCCCAACAAATTTTATTTTTGATTATCTAAAAATATTTAACTATAATTATATTATTCTAAATTTATTAATATATATCATTATATTTTTGGCTAGGAACATTTTATACTAAATGCATAACTGAATGGATACCAAAGATTAAAAACATCTGCTTAGGAATTAAATAAATGTGTGGTTTGTTATTTCAATGCTCAGTATCAGTTTGTTTATAAATTTAAAAAAGTTGTTTACAGTGGCAATGGAGCTTATTTAGAAATTTACAAGGAAAATACAGTTGGCACTACAACTGCTCAACCATAACCTAGGAGAAAGCCCAAAAGAAAGGCAAGCAATAAATATAATTCAAGAGTTCATCAAGATTTTTTTTATTTTAAATCTTTAGATATCCTGGCCCATTGCAATGGCCCCCCTACCCATAAAATAATTAACATATTGCTGTCTAACTTGACGGGCACTTTGGGGGGCCAAGCCAGTATGGACAGTATCCAGGCCCGTAAGATTGTCACCGATAAGTCCGGCCTCAGGCCCAACTGGCACCATATAATTTGGAGAATGTTTGTGTAAAAAGTTGTGCAGGATGCAGCACGATAAAATGATAAAATTAAGTTTGTATTCCGCCAAATTAATGAAGGTTTGAAACAGGCGGAACCGGCTGGCCAGAATCCCAAACGCATTCTCAACCACTCTTCTAGCTCTGGCCAGCCGGAAATTAAAAACCCTCCTCTCCGGGGTGAGGGTTCTTTGGGGGAATGGCCTCATGAGGTGCTTGCTCAGAGCGAAGGCTTCATCGGCAATGAAGACAAAGGGGAGTCCTTCCACGTTATCCACATCAGGTGGCAATCCCAGGCCACCACTCTGGAGACGCTGGCAGAACTCCGTCTGGACAAATACTCCTCCATCTGACATCCGTCCATTCTTCCCCACGTCCACATATAGAAATTCATAGTGTGCCGACACCACCGCCATTAAAACAATACTGTGGAACCCCTTATAATTAAAATAGTATGACCCAGAATGGGGTGGTGGCACGATGTGGACATGTTTCCCATCTATAGCCCCTCCACAATTGGGAAAGTCCCAACGGGTGGCAAAATGGGATGCCACAGTCTGCCATTCCTGTGGCGTTGAAGGAAACTGGGGAATCAAACAAGAAAACAAAAATCAGTAATTTTGAATATAACATTGCAAGAAAATTATACAATTAAAAACATTATTCCCCAGCATCAGTATAACATTAAATAATTTAAATCTTCTGGAAGAAATAATATGGAAAGGCACACTTATCAGATTGCTCACCCCCTCTGATGGAACATTGATTACATTTTAGGGGGTGGTGAAATTCTAAAAAAATATTAATTTTAGGACACGCAGGGATTTATGGACTAAAAAGGCTACAAGACTGCAGTTGTCGCACTCTGCAAGTGCAGTTGCTCCCCAGCTTAAAGTAAATGAGGTAAGGTAAAAAGGCTTTCATGTTGCAAGGAGTACACAATCACATGCAAGGGCAATTAATGAAAACACTTTGTTGTTTGCTTATGATTTGATGATGGAAATCAGCAGAGCTTCTGCTCATTTACTAAAGCACTGGAGCAAATGCACTTGTAGAGTGCACATGCATTTTGCAAAGTGCAACATATATTTGCTTTTTAAAAATCAACACCACAGAACATTCTAGCAAATTATTAGGGGGGGGGGGGGTTGAAATCAAGCTAATTATATGCACACTATTTAGATAGAGTTTAGGTGGGGGTGGGGTTGGGAAATCAAGCTAATTGCTAATTATAAGCACACTATTTGGATTGAGTTTAGGTGGGGGGGGGGGGGCGGGGGGTTGGGAAATCAAGCTAATTATAAGCACACTATTTGGATTGAGTTTAGGTGGGGGGGTTGGGAAATCAAGCTAATTGCTAATTATAAGCACACTATTTGGATTGAGTTTAGGTGGGGGGGGTTGGGAAATCAAGCTAATTGCTAATTATAAGCACACTATTTGGATTGAGTTTAGGTGGGGGGGGGGTTGGGAAATCAAGCTAATTGCTAATTATAAGCACCCTATTTGGATTGAGTTTAGGGGAAACAAAATACAATGCAGCTGACTAAATACATTCAAACTGAGTAGACTAGGTGGATATGTTCCCAGCATTGTATGCTGGGGAGGTTATTGAAGGCAAATATACATGCATGACAAAAAAGAACAGGAAAAAAATCCAGCATGTGTGAGGAGAAAAAGGGGACATTCACACTATATTGCAATGATGGCAAGTAGTGTTTGAGCTAAGGAATACATTACATTATCAAAGATTAAATAAAAGAACATGTGATGCTAAGAAAAGAAAAAAATCTTACCTTAATATAGTCCTTCTGCAGGACCTGGATGATGGCAGAACAGGTCTCTGGGATAATGATCCCCAGATCCTGGGGGGAGATGCCTGTCGAGAACTTGAGGTCCTGCAGGCTTCTCCCTGTCGCCAAGTACCGCAACGTGGCAACTAGCCTCTGCTCCGGAGTGATGGCTTGCCTCATGCAGGTATCCTGCCTGCTGATATAGGGGGTCAGCAAAGCCACCAAACGGTCAAAAACGGGGTCCGTCATCCGGAGAAAGTTCCTGAAATCCTCAGGATTATTCTCACGGATCTCACGGAGCAATGGCATGTGAAAGAACTGGTCACGCTGGAGCAACCAATTCTTGGTCCATGAACTCCTCCTCGCCCTGTTCATGGACTGGTCTTGGTCTGAAGAATAAACTACAGCACCAAACACATACAATGCACGAGCTCGACGACGAGTACGTACAGGTAACATGGCTTCAAAACGGTCGGCTGGTGAGAACGCACTTAACAGAACGCACTGAAGAACAGCAAGGCCTGTGAAGAGCGACCTGAAAATCAGGAACGAGCGGACAATAAAACAAAGATTTCTCAATGCCAACTGACCAAACGCACTGAAAAGCAGATACAAACCTCACAAGCACAGACTGAACAACAGTTAAAACAAACTGAAAAATACGAGTCTCACAAGCGCGAATCGTCTCTCACCAAACTTCTACTAACACGAGATAAACACGAGATTAGCAGAAGGAGCCCAAAGGGTGTCGTACGGGCTATTGAACTTCCGTTTTATAGTCTCGCCGGACTTGGTGTACGTCACCGCGTACTAGGCTGTCGAACTTTTGTGTGGTCGTGTGTAGGCAAGTCCATTCGTTAGAAAGTCTGCCGCAAGTCCGCCGAAAGTCCGCCGGAAGTCTGTCGGACAGGCTGTCGGACTTTTGTAGCTGAAAAGTCCGACCGTGTATACGCCCCATTAGTCTTGATCTCCACACTCTAATATCCTTTCATGGACACCTCCTTTGGGGCAGTAGTCCCTTCTGTTGTCAGAGCTGGCGCTCCAACCCCCCAATTGCTGGACCGATTAGGTCCCCTGTTCCAGGACATACCTGTTCACTAAAGGCCCCTCCACAACAAGTTCCCAATGCTCAGTGAGGAGAGACTTCGGCGACTGCCAGCTCAGCTGCATTCTACACCTTCTAGAAGCAAGTCTTCGGAACCCTCTACCCTCCTGGCGAAGAATCGAATCACAAGAGATCTGCTCCACCTGGGAGATGGGGGTTCTCTCCCATCAAGGAATGTTCTTGTGGGACTTGAATATACGGGTCCATTTTTTAAGGGCCAACTTCCTTCTGCTTTGGGGTCAATATTTTTATTCAATGATCCCTTGTCCCCACCTCATTTTGTTATGGCCCGGTTTTCTTTTTTCTTTTTCCTATTCTCCCTCTGCGCTCTGGGCCTTTCCGACCCCCCCCCCTCAGCCAGGCCGAGGGGGGCGGGCGGATGGGTTGGAGGGGTGGAGGGTGTTGATGGCCTGTTCTACAGTTACTACGTGACTTTAATTTTTTTCTTACACTCTTGGCCTTATATAACGGGTTGATTACACCTCAGTTGAACATATTTCAGAAATGCAAAATTTATGTTTTAGACACATGTTGTTGCAAGGGTCCGGGGTGGTCCCCTTGCGCCTCCACTCATTCCCAGAGAACCGAGTGTGTTCTCTAGGTTTGAGGCTTCGGTCGACCTTCCAGGTAGACCGACGGTTAATAGTGGGGTTTAGGCGGACATCTACTCCGCCACTCCCCACGGGTCTTGTTAGAAGACCCATGTCTTTGTTATTGTATTTGTTTGATTCCCTCCCCACTTTTTCCCCCCATTCATTCTTCTCCTCTCTTCTAGCCTGTCAACGGGAGATGATCCCATACAACCTCCAAACAGACTTCGGTTGCCTCAACACCATTATCCTCCATACTGCAGGTAGAAGTCACCAAAAGGTAAGTGACTGCCAGCTCGATGGCCTCTCCCCTCTCTGTTCCCATGGCTGACACGATATCGAAGGGAGTAGATCTCAAGGTGGCTTCTCATAACGTTCAGGGCCTAAATTCTCCTAGGAAAAGGAGAATAGCATTTGACCACTACAGATCCCTCAAACTGGATGTAGTGCTACTACAGGAGATGCACTTTCCGATCCGATACGGCCCCAAGTTCCTCCACTCATACTATCCATCCTTTTACCTCGCCAACGCACCAAACAAGACGAAAGGGGTAGCAATTCTTTTCCCAAAAAACTGAAATTTTTCCACATCTCTGACTTTAGAGATCGAGAGGGTAGGTATATTCTTGTAAAGGGCACTCTGGAGGGAGTTCTATACTCGATAATCTCTTACTATGCCCCTATAATAAGGGTCAAGCCACTTTTTTCCAGAGTCTCTTTGCAACTCTAAACCCCCTCCTGGAAGGCAAGGTCATCTTAGGGGGAGACTCCAATGTGGCGTTTGATCAAGGTTTAGATAAAACTAGGCCCCCAAAGACCAGCTTACGCGTCCCACGAAACTAAGCACCAGAATAGCCAAAATACTGCATACCCACGGATTTGTTGACATTTGGAGGGAACTGAACCCCAAAAGTAGAGATTTTACACACTTCTCCTCTCCCCACCAATCGTACGCCAGGATCGACCACATACTCACTCCTACAAATCTCATACCACTGGCTAATAAGGCTACTATTTTAGACACAGCATAGTCGGACCATTCATTGGTCCTCCTTTCCCTGAGAAATACCCTCACCGGGAAAGGAGGTTCTTTCTGGCGACTGAATGAGTCGCTCCTTAGCGACCCAATCCATACCAAGGTAATAGCGGACGCCGTTAAAGAATACTTTCTTCTAAATGACGTAGACAACATTTCCCCCGAGATCCTCTGGGCTGCCCACAAGGCTACCATCTGAGGTGTACTCATCAGGATAGCGGCCCAGGTCAAGAAGGAGCGCCTGATTGACATCCAAAGGTTGGAAAAATCCTTTGTAACCTTAAAAGCTGACCACAAGAAACACCCATCTAAGGTGTTATCAGATAGTTTAGACGCAACCAGGCTCAAGCTCAATCTAGCGTTAACGGCTAAAGCAGAAAAACACATTAGATGGAGTGGAGCCAAATATTACTGCCAAAAAGATAGAATTGGTCCGATGTTAGCCGCAAAGCTCACCCCTATATACCGCTCTCATACTTTCTCCAAATTGCGCATAGCAGGTCCGCCTCCAACAGCTAACCCAACCAAAATCATGACTGCCTTCGACAAATTTTTCTCCAAACTTTATAACTCTTCCCAAACAGAGAAGGGCCCCCTGACCAACTCCTTTCTTCAGAACCTTCAGTTCCCCTCCATCTCCAAAGAACACAAAGATTTAATGGATGGAGCCTTCTCAGCAGAGGAGATTAGGGATGTTATCAAAGGCCTTAAGACTGGCTTAGCGCCAGGACCGGACGGTCTATCAGTCCCCTACTACAAGACATTCGGCGAAATTCTGGCCCCCCATATGGCAAAATTTTTCAATTCCAAAAGATTAGGCTCCCCACTAGATCCGCTTCTGAACACTGCGTTTATCTCAGTTATCCCCAAACCCAACAAAAACCACGAGGAAGTTGAAAATTACAGACCCATCTCCCTAATTAACAATGACCTAAAAATTTTGACTAAAATTCTAGCCAACCGTCTAGCTTCCTTTATTAAACTTTATGTCCATAAAGACCAGGTAGGTTTCATTCCGGGCAGGCAAGGGCCAGACCAAATCAGGAGAGCGATAGACATTGTTTCCATTCTCCAATCTAACTGGGAAGGGGGCCCCAAGCAAGAAGGGATGATCCTTTCGTTAGACCTACATAAGGCCTTTGATTCGATTGAATGGCCTTATCTTTTCTCCCTACTGGAGAAGTGGGGTTTTGGCACCAGTTCTTTAGGGATCCTTCGATCATTGTATTCCACACCGCAAGCGGTGATCCGTCTACAAGGCCAGTACTCCAAACCCCTTCTCATTGCAAGAGGCACAAGACAGGGCTGCCCTCTCTCCCCTTTAATCTTTGCCATGGCGATCGAAACACTGGCAATAGCAATAAGATCTAATCCCAACATTCAGTTGGTGTCCTGTGGGAACCAAGTCCACAAATGCGGATTATTTGCGGATGATATGCTCCTTTTTATCACGTCCCCGACCACCTCCCTCCCAAACCTCTGCAAACTCCTGAAGGAGTTCTCCAAGATTTCAGGGTTAAAGGGGAACTATTCTAAGTCATCTGCCTTAAACATTTCCCTCAAAACAGACATAGTAGTCGCACTTCAAAGTTCCTTTGACTTTAAGTAGAGCGACTCCTCCATTGATTATTTAGGGATTAAACTCACAGCTAAAACTGAACAATTATACACTGCCAACTTCCCTCAAACATACCGTAAGCTTGAAGCTGACTTAGGAAACTGGTCAAAGGGAGAGGTATCCTGGCTCGGGAGAATCCACGCCGTTAAGATGACATTACTACCTAGATTCCTCTACCTCTTCAGGGCCCTTCCAATAAACATTATTAAAGATCACTTGACCTCATTTCAAAGAAAAGTAAACAATTTTTTATGGGGGGGTAGAGGACATAGAATCCAGCAAAGAACCCTATTCCTGCCCAGACCACAGGGGGGTTTAGGGCTCCCCCAGCTATTTTGGTACTATCAAGCGGCTAGGCTGGCCCAGCTCTCCACAGTTTATTCGAAGGCAGAGAAACCAGACTGGATCCAAATAGAGCGACAGGCGGCGCCATCCTACACCCTTGACTTCCTACTCTGGGTCCCCCCCAGACAGCGTCCCCCAATCCTCTCCCCGTCTCTCTCTCAATCCTTCAAAATCTGGGATAACTTAAGAAACAACCCTGCATTAATCTCGAGTTGCCACCCTCTAGCGCACATTTTCAACAATCCGACTTTACCCCGGGACTAGACATCAAAGCCTTCAGATGGTGGTTGGACAAGGGGTTGTATCGGATCGGACACTTCTTCACTACCGATGGTCCTATTTCCCTTGATTTTTGTGTGAACCATCTAGAGCTCCCTAACTCAGAACGTTACAGATTTCACCAAATAAAACACTTCCTCCGCCACATTTGGGGGGAGAAAACCTCACCCCACACATTCACGCCATACGAATTATGGTGTGGGCAGTCCACAGAACAGAGGGGTGGAATCTCCATTATCTATCAGTCACTATCCAATCAATTTTTAAAGACCCCATACATGCTCGCTTGGGAGAGCGACCTATCCCTCCAGTGGGACTTAGAAAAATGGAGGGTCTCCTTTAATAGATCCTTTAAGGGCATTAAGAATATATCCCTGATAGAATCCAGCCTGAAGGTCATTACTAGATGGTACCTTACCCCGGACAGATTGGCCAAAATGTTTCCTGCAGCAGACCCCAGGAGGGTGTCAACTCTCGGGCTCTATGGCCCACATTTGGTGGGAATGCCCGAGATTAAGGCCCTATTGGAGCAAGATTTTCTCCCTGATTCGAAAAGTTACAAAAGTTCAAATTCCGAAAATCCCTGCCATAGCCCTCCTCAATGCAAACTTACCTAAAACACCGAAACTTACGCGTAAACGAATACATTTCATTCTCCTTAGTGCAAAGCTCACTATTGCCAAAGCTTGGAAACAACCAAAGGTTTCCGTCAAAGCCGCTACTCGTAAAATATTGTGGATTATGTCCCAAAAGAAACTCTCCAGCATTCTCCACCAAACACCAAAGCGCAATTTGAAGCTATCTGGGAACCTTGGGCGAAGTATATGGGCATTTCCCTGATACCAAGAGTGCAACCGTAAAATTCCTCGGTTCACAAAGGGTGGCGGGGTCCTCTCCCGTTGATAGGCTAACTAATCTTTACCTTTATTCTCCACCCCCTCTCTCCTCCTATCCCCTTCCCTCTTTTCACCCCCCGTCTGCTTAACCCTCTACGGTACTAAGAAAGTTCCCCCGATTTAAATGCAATTAGTCCCGCAGAGGGAGGTCTCTCCCCTAGGGGCTAGTAAAACAGGTTATAGCAACCTCATTGTATATCCTAGACCCCAAGCCTAACTGACTGAGATTCGATATGGGGGGCTCGTTGAAATTCGGCCGGACACAGCGTGATTCCTTTTGGGGTGCTGGCGGAACCTCTCCTTGCCCCTCCCTTCTTTTGTCCGCAGGCTGGGCGGATTTTACATAAGTGTAAGAGTTATAATAGCTTCTTAGGAACCTACAAATATGTTTGATATGAGCTAGATTCTTATTTAATGTTATTAGACATGTCTTGCATCTCCCTCAGGGGAACGTTATGTAACGTTTAGCTATACTTCTCATTATTTTATATTGTTTGTCTCTTTTTGGAAAACTAATAAAACATTTTGAAAGTAAATAGCACCAAAAGACAGCTCTATTTGTGTGAAAAAATTATAAAAATGTCATATAGGTACAGTGTAGCATGACCTCGCAATTGTCATTAAAAGTGTGACAGCGCTGAAAGCTGAAAATTGGCCTGGTCAGGAAGGGGGTTAAAGTGCCCAATAAGCAAGTGGTTAAAGGGACCAAAACCCAAATAGTGGGGAAAAATAGCTGCCATCAGGGGGGAGCGCAGTGCATTGCTGTATGATGATTGGCCAGAGCATGCACCATGACCTGCATGCTTTGGCCAATCACAGCGCCCTCTGCTAAGAGAGCCATAATTGGCCAAAAGGGATAGTCTCGTATATTTATATATATATATATATATATATATATATATATATATATATATATATCCACTGCATACAGTTTAGCTATATCTCACTGCAGGCCGTTCCTGGTGTACTTTTTCTAATATACTTCAGGCAGGCAGGTGATTCAGTTAGCTGCAGTGTATTTAATATATATATATATATATATACAGATAGTCTTGTATATATATATATATATATATATATATATTAGGGATGAGCTTCGAGTTCGAGACGAACTCATGTTCGACTCGAACATCGGCTGTTCGCCAGTTCGCCGAACAGCGAACAATTTGGGGTGTTTGCGGCAAATTCGAAAGCCGCGGAACACCCTTTAAAAGTCTATGGGAGAAATCAAAAGTGCTAATTTTAAAGGCTTATATGCATGGTATTGTCATAAAAAGTGTTTGGGGACTTGGGTCCTGCTTGTAAAGGGGCGCACGTTTCCCGTGTTTAGAACAGTCTGACAGCAAAATGACATTTCAAAAACTGTCTCTTGTCATTTTTAACATTTTTGACAGTTTTTTTGGGAAATGGTGCGGGGTTCCCCTTAAAATCCATACCAGACCTGAAGGGTCTGGTATGAATTTTGAGGGGGACCCCATGTCATTTTTTTTAAATTTTGGTGCAGGGTTCCCCTTAATATCCATACTAGACCTGAAGGGCCTGGTATGGAATTTAGGGGGACCCCTACGCCAGTTTTTTTTTTTCATTTTGGTTCGGGGTTCCCCTGTGGGGAATTCCCATGCCTTTTTTATCAATGAACTTTTATGTGTATTGTCGGACCGGCAATTCATTATAGCCGCGAGTAGTTTTAAATGACTTTTTTTCCTTTGAAATGTCATTTTGCTGTCAGACTGTTCTAAACACGGGAAACATGCGCCCCTTTACAAGCATACTATAGACACCCCCTGGGTACAAAATTTAAAGGAATATTACACTTTTATTGTTTGACTTTAAGCATTATTAAAATCACTGCTCCCGAAAAAACGTCCGTTTTTAAAACTTTTTTTTGCATTGATACATGTCCCCTGGGGCAGGACCCGGGTCCCCAAACCCTTTTTATGACAATACCATGCAAATCAGCCTTTAAAATGAGCACTTTTGATTTTGAATGTTCGAGTCCCATAGACTTCAATGGGGTTCTAACGTTCGTGCAAAGTTTTGGTTTGTTCGCAAGTTTAGCTGTAATATATATATATATATACAGATAGTCTTGTATATTAAGGAAAATTGTTATCCATACTTACCATAATTTTCCTTTCCTGGATCCTCCCCATGTCAGCCTACTATGGGTCAGCTCCGCCCCCTCTGACCCCTCCAGGACCACCTCTTTCTTAGCCCATAAAGGGCGGCTGTCTGCCCACACCAGTGTTAAAAAAAACCCCACCTCGCGACGGATAAACTGGGTGGGAATCCCCGGCTGACATGGGGAGGATCCAGGAAAGGAAAATTACAGTAAGTATGGATAACAATTTTCCTTATTCCTGGACCTCCCCATGTCAGCCTACTATGGGATGTACCAAGCAATATTAAGAAGAGAGGGAAGACAAAAAATAAAAAATAAGCCAAACCCTCAATGCAATGCTACTCAAATTTTTAATGGGCAACAGCTGCCATAATAACCGTAGAGCCAAATGTTTCCTCAGGCGGACAAGCCATATTAAGCCTGTAAAGCCTAATAAAAGGTATTGGGCACGCTCCAGCTTGCTGCTCTGCAAACTACCTCAGGGGCGACCTTCGCGTATGCTGCCCAGGATGCTGCCATATCCCTCGTCGAATGTGCTTTGATCTCTGAAGGAGGAGGAAGGCCCAGCGTTTTGTATGCAATATGTATGGTCTTGACAAACCAGGAAGACACAACTCTGGATGTTGCTGGCATACCCATTTCAGGCCCCATTGGGAAAACATACAGCTGATCTTGTTTTCAAAAGCTTTTAGTCCATTTCAGGTAGGTTGAAACTGCAGAGACCAAGTCTAACCTACTCCACTCATCAGCTGTATCCACTGGAAAGGCTGGGAGAAAGACCTCCCAGTTCATAGGAAATTATGTGGGCACCTTGGGTAGAAAGCTCTGTATCGACCTAAGGACTATCTTATCTGGGAGCCCCAAACAATATGGTTCTTTAGATGAGAAGGCGCTCAACTTTGAGACTCTTCTGGCCGAGGCAACGGCTAGTAAAAGACAAAAAACTGTTAAAAGAAATAATGAACAAGAGAAAGCTTGATCAAACAGAGGAACCAGCAATGTTCCCAAGACTAGTGTTAAGTCCTCTTTTGGAAAAAACTATTTCAATGGAGATCTAATTTCTATGGCCGCCCCTAAAAATCAGATCACCAACGGATGTAGAGCATATCTTGTACATGACATAGCCAACAAGGCAGGGATTTGACCCTTCAGGGAATTATAAGCTAACCCTTAGAGACCACTCTGCAGAAACTCCAAAATGTTAGATACTGAAGGAGATCCAAGGTCCCAACCCCTTTCTGTAGTATTCCAGATCCGGTGATAGGTTACATTCGTGGACCTCTTACAAGCCTGTAATAATGTCTCCACTACACGGCCCGAGAGATCCAAGCCAGTTAAAGCCCCCCTCTCACTTCCAAGTCATAAACTTTATCCTCCTGGGGTTTGGGTGTCAGGCCCCACTCTGCAGAAGGAGATTTTGACAAGGAGGCAGTGGGATTGGTGAGCCCAACTTTATCCTCCAAGCCAGAGGGAACCACGGCTCCCTGAGCCAGTAAGGTAGGACTACTATTGCTGTGACCCTTTCTCGCTGAATCTTCAGCAGGATTTTGAGAGCCAATGGAAGCGGCGGGAACACGTACACCAAGGGGAAGTTCCTAGACCTGGACAGAGAGCACCCTGACCCAACGCCTGTGGATGCCAGGTTCGGGAGAAGAAGCAAGGCAGTTGACAGTTCTCCAATGCCATAAGATCTATTGAAGGCGTCCCCCAGACATTGAAGATCTTGCGTAGGTACTTGGGGTTGAGGCCCCATTCGTTGTGATCTCCAAAGCCTCGACTCAAGCGATCTGCTAAAACATTCCCAGGCCCTGGGAGATAAGATGCTGTAAGAGAGCCGAGATTCTTCTCTGCCCATAGGAAGATTTACATGCCAACTGAAGGAGAGGGCAACTTCTTGCGCCCCCTTGATGAGACACATAAGCCAGCGTAGTTTTGTTGTCCAAAGGGATCTTGACAGCTCGACCTCGCAACATAGGTTGGAACCCTAAGAGAGCGCGTCTGACAGCATCCAATCCCAGGAAATTTGAACTCTTAGCCCCACAAAGGTTCCATTGGCCTTGAACCTGCTGTCACAAGCAGTGTGCCCCGCAGCCTGCCAGACTGGCATTGGTGGTCACCACTATTGGTTCTGAGGCCTTCAACGGAACTCCGCAGGAAAAATTGCGAGCTACTGACCACCAAACCAGGAACCAGATTATCGGAACTGGCAGATAGATTTTCTGCAACAAGGAGTGACGATCCCACTGAAGAAGAAAGTTGCATTGAAACCTCCTTCTGCGCCACCTGACTCGCGGGACTACTGGAACTGTGGCTGATAGAACCCCCAGATACTGCATGCATTGCTTCACCATCATAGAAGGCCTGGCCATCACTGCTTTTGTCTGAGACTGGATCTCCTGGACCTTCCTCTGAGGAAGAGAAACACGACCCCGATCTATGTCGAATTGTACTTCTAAATACTCCAACATTTGGGTCGGATGCATCTGGCTCTTCCCAAAGTTGATCAACCAACCGCAACGGGCTAGTGTTTTGCAGGTGAAATTCACATTAACTAGAAGGGGCTCATTTGATGGACCCAGAAGTAGCATGTTGTCTAGATAATGGAATATTTGCGCTCCCTTGACCCTGAGAGTCGCGACGACAGCAGACAGTAGCTTTGAAAACGTTCTCGGAGTCATGCAAAGACCAAATAGGAGACATTAAAATTGAAGTACGAGCCTTCTACGGAAAACCTGAGAAAGCGATGGTGAGATGTGTCTATGGAAACATGAAGATACGCATCCCCCAAATCGATGGAAACCATCCAGTCTCCTGAGTCCACAACCGAAATGATCACTTCCAATTACTCCATTTTGAGTGGTGGAACCTTCATGTAAGAATTCAGGACTTTGAGGTCAAACTGGTTCGAAACCCCCTGAAGCCTCTGGGACCAAAAACAGAGGGGAACATACTCTTTGACAAAATTTGTGCCTTGGAACCAGAAGGATGGCCCTTGCTGCCAACAGCTCCCCTATATATCCTTGCAAACATTGCCTCCTTTCCAAATCCTTAGGGAGTCCAGTTTCTACGAACAAAGTCTGAGGGGGCCTTGTTCTGAACTCAAGATGATAACGTGATCGAATGACAGCTACAATCCAGGCATCCTGTAATTTGTCCGCCCAAACCCCCCCCCCCGAATTGGGCTAGTCTTGCTCCTACTTGAGAGGGTTAAGCGGAGACACCTTCAGAAGTATTTATTTGAAGCCTTAGCAGCTTCGTTGGCCCTGGGCTTGGAAGGTTTCTGGAAGGTTGAACCGGCTCCCTTCCACTGTCTGAAAAACTGTCTGTAAGCACTGGCCTCTCTGAATCCTTCTTTGGATCTCTTGTTAAACCAAAAGGGCTGCTGTTGTCTTTTTCTCTTCTGCGGGATTAGGCCAGATCCGCCGCTGGAACCCCGCTGAATTGCTGATTCTAAGTCTTCACGAAGAGTAGCTTCCCGTTGAATGGAACCGAACACAGACTGTGCTTAGAAGCCTTATCAGCCGACTAATGCTTCAACCATAAGGCTCTGCGGGCTGTGACGGAATGAGCCATTATCTTTGCTGTCATCTTGACCTGGTCGACAGCCACTTCAGCCACAAACTCTACAGCAGTCTTAAAAACTGCAAAGGAGAAGAACTGCCACTTCCCAGACTTTCACCTGAACATCCATCCCCACACCCATGCAACTCCCAGCGCTCCGCGCATTCCGCAGACCCGCACCACAGAACGTGCTCCATAGGAGACCATGGTAAATGGACAGTAGTGCAAATCCACAAAACGCACCAAAAACGCACAGGTGTGTAGCAATAACTCTCGGTGGAGCTGCTGGTTTAAGCGGGCTTGTTACCTTCACTCTCGATACCTCTGTTTCACCGGCACCAGGTCTAGGGTTCCATTGAGTTTACCTCTGGACGATATAAGCACCAAACACTTGAGTGGGTTTTCCAATGCTTTAGTAAAACGAACAAGGGAAGTAGCAGGAAAGAGCTAGTAGGAAAGCTGCAGGGAAGCTCAAATACCTTTCTGTTGTATTTCTTCAGAACATTCTTTGCAATTGAACACTTGTAATTGAATAGTCCCCCTTTCGTAGGATTTAATCTTTGCCCGCCTGGATAGACATCTCTCACTTGCCTAGCAGCCAGCATGCAGCACGAACAAAAGTCTCTGCCACAGACTTATCTGGAATAAAGCCCGTACGATCCTCTGCCACAGGATGTATTGGTTTGTGATGAATGTCAGATACAGTACTTGAACCTTTAAGCCAACTATACTGTAAGATTACTTCGGAATGCGTCCTCCAACCGAGTCACCAGGCCCCTCTCCAGACCAGCACTCTGCATGATCCTTCCATGACGGGTCCTCCCCTGGGATCTTCTTGGTTGTCCAGCTTCTTCACTCAGGATAGACAGTTCAGGACCGTTAATCCGCTGCTGTGGTAGGCCCCAGACAGGCTTCTGCGCCCACCCACACGCCGCAGCGACGCGGGCCTCCGGAACGGAGAACCACGAGGTGGTATTCCTAGTGCATATCTGTCGACCAGGAGGGCCAGCAGGTGGCTGAAAACGAACCCTAAAACATGGCGTCTGTCCCATAAATACCCTCTCCCAGAATGCAACTCGGAGGACCACCTCCACCAAGTTGTCTCCGGGACAGAGGAGCACTCATTCGCTTCAACACGTTGCTTTTCCAACACCTGCCGATGGTGACAACGACACCCACCGGCACAATGTGGAACTACATGCAACATCAGCCAAGCTGGAACAAAGGCAAATCTAACTTCCAATAATAAGCGACCCACTAAATTTACCTATCAGCAGTAGATAAAAATCTACCAGCGCCACATACTCCCCCCAGTACAATAGACGTTGTCCTCAACGTCTGTCACAAAACAATAACCCCCAAGCCTGAAAGTAGGTATTTGAGCTTAAAACTTGGATTTAGTTAAAGAAGAAAGAAAGACAGTAGAAAGACATTATAAGATCAACACTTGTAAAACATTATGTTCACATCCGCAAACAAAACCATCCTATGACTGTGCACAACCTCACTATCTATTTTAGCTGAAAAGCCTAACAGCTTGATAGGAGATCAAATAGTTCCTGAAAAGGAAAACATATTAAACATACATGCGACCTATACTGTTTCAGGAGCAAAGTCTCATTTGAAAAAATGAAACTCTCTTCCCATTATCTATATCAGATTAATCTTTAGGAGTCCATCCCTATATATATACACAATTTTTCTTAAATGAAGAAAATCCGGCTAGCAAAAAAGAAGTCCTTGGATTTAAAACACTGAGATGAGTACTCAGATCTTGACCACGAAGATCTCTAGGCACTGACACTAACTAACTAACTAACGCAAAGTTCTTTTGTCCATAATTACGAATAAAACCGGGGATCTGGCAATGTCAGTGTCTTTCCCAGTTTATCCACTGTAGTGATGAAATATACCATGTCATCTTTTCGGGGTCTGCAAATGACCACTTTGTCAGCATGAATGTGCCGATCATAATTCCAGTGCATAAAACATCCACTGTAACGTTCATCCATAGCAACAGAACAACCAGTTTTCCGGAAGGGCTTAGGCACAGACAAATAGCCCCAAACAGTTTCACTGTACCAAAGCTCCCGGTTAGCTTCAATTACTTGCATTATGTCCTGAGGGACATATGGGAACTCCAAACCATACTCCGTAGCGACACGCTTGTTCAGCATTCTCTGCAAACGTGCAAGTTTTGGTAAGGATCTATTTTTCCCCATACCAGGAGGCACACACAAATCCAATGACTTGCTCACCATAGACCCAGCCAGTGTCTGAAGTGAACTAGTAACTTTTGACAATGTCTCAATTACAGTGCTGTGTGGCTCCACACAGGGTGACGTCTTCCCAGAACTCAGGGCTGTCCATTCAGGGAAAGTCATGGCAGAGGCGACATCCTCGCCTTGGGCTCATAACAACTCTTGTGACATAGTCTCAAATAGGTCATCATCACCGGAGAGATCCGACATGGATTCTATCTTCGAATCTCCCAGTTCTTCTGCTGGCAGATATCTATTTACAGTCCCAGATACATTCCCCAACAATTTCTCACCCGTTCCTGACGTGGACTTTGTTGGATCTGGTTCGGGTAGTCTCTGGGGTAGGCCTCGACCACGGCCGAGGGAAGCCTTCACATATCCCACCTTCTTCTGGACAGGTACAACAGGGATAGGTGTAGTGGACGCAGAAATCAAAGTAATGTCCGCTGATGAATCAGTAACAGCAGTGTCTCTCTCCGGAACTCTCAGTAGCAACAGGCAAAGTCACGGCCTGCCGTTCTCTTCCAGCAGAAGTAGCAGCTTCTACTGTGGCGACACCTGTAGCCCAGTCCATGCGATAAGCACGGGGCGACATGGTAGGTTGCTCCACCACAAACAAATATTCTCCACATTGCGGGGAGCGACCAAATGGACGGAGATGTACGGCCAGTCCCTCACATTTGTGGCAAATCATGCCCAGCCCTTCGATATCTCCAACGGTGTAGAGAACAAACCTCCCCTGCGGCTTCAGATGAATACCGGTATCTGTAAGCAGGGTTCCGGTTAACAGAGTATTCGACACGGTGCTCGCTGGGAACATTCTTGGTCCCATAATTGACTGCATCGCCAAAAAAGACATGGCCTCTCTTCTTCTCTGGCACCCAACACATACACACGTCCCACGCGGTATCAAGTAGGGTAGGCTCCTCCCACTTGTTCTTCTGATCACGTAGCTCCCGGCTTTTACTGGCGCCCGCCGCCTACGCACTCAGAAATAAAGTCCGGTAACTTTTAACCTCTTTCTCTCCTGAGAAAATGACAAAGTCCAGTTCTCACCGTAAACTCTCGGTGAAACACCTCTCCAGGTTGCGAGAATTGGCGGCTAACAAATTCCGGATGACGCCCCCACATGTAGCAATAACTCTCGGTGGAGCTGCTGGTTTAAGCGGGCTTGTTACCTTCACTCTCGATACCTCTGTTTCACCGGCACCGGGTCTAGGGTTCTGTTGAGTTTACCTCTGGACTATATAAGCACCAAACACTTGAGTGGGTTTTCCAATGCTTTAATAAAACGAACAAGGGAAGTAGCAGGAAAGAGGTAGTAGGAAAGCTGCAGGGAAGCTCAATTACCTTTCTGTTGTATTTCTTCAGAACATTCTTTGCAATTGAACACTTGTAATTGAATAGTCCCCCTTTCGTAGGATTTAATCTTTGCCCACCTGGATAGACATCTCTCACTTGCCTAGCAGCCAGCACACAGCACAAACAAAAGTCTCTGCCACAGACTTATCTGGAATAAAATCCGTAAGATCCTCTGCCACAGGATGTATTGGTTTGTGATAAATGTCAGATACAGTACTTGAACCTTTAAGCCAACCCGGCAGTACTATACTGTAAGATTACTTCGGAATGCGTCCTCCAACCGAGTCACCAGGCCCCTCTCCAGACCAGCACACTGCATGATCCTTCCATGACGGGTCCTCCCCTGGGATCTTCTCGATTGTCCAGCTTCTTCACTCAGGATAGACAGCTCAGGACCATTCCTCCGCTGCTGTGGTAGGCCCAGACAGGCTTCTGGGCCCACCCACACGCCGCAGCGATGTGGGCCTCCGGAACGGAGAACCACGAGGTGGTATTCCTAGTGCATACCTGTCGGCCAGGAGGGCCAGCAGGTGGCTGAAAACGAACCCTAAAACATGGTGTCTGTCCCATAAATACCCTTACCAGAATGCAACTCGGAGGACCACCTCCACCGAGTTGTCTCCGGGACAGAGGAGCACTCATTCACTTCAACACGTTGCTTTTCCAACACCTGCCGATGCTGACAACGACACACACCGGCACAATGTGGAACTACATGCAACGTCAGTCAAGCTGGAACAGAGGCAAATCTAACTTCCTATAATAAGCGACCCACTAAATTTACCTATCAGCGGTAGATAAAAATCTACCAGCGCTACAGGTGCGAATCCAGCCCAAGTGCTGCTGCCACAGAAGTGAGTGCTACCGCCGGTCTGCAGGCTGCTCCAGCCAAACTATACAACCTTTTAGGTCTGCGTTTATTCTGCGATCCATAGGATCCCTAAAAGAGACTGAATCCTCCAGCGGAAGCGGAATGTGGCAGGCAAATCTACGTAATGAAGCATCCACCTTAGGCGTAGTGTCCCAAGGGGTACAGCTTTGATGCTCTATTATGCACATTGACCTTCTTCTCAGGCCCCGCCTACTCATCGTAAATTACTTCTTTAATTTCAGAAGTGGATGGGAAGGAAGGTAACGATTTCTTTAAATATGGGTAGTATCTTTGCTGTTTCTTTGGAGGTGACGATTCTTCCTGCCACTTTATCGCATCCTTAACAGCCTCCACCCAGGGGGGGGAACCAGTGCAAAAATCAAACGTATGCGATTCCGAGACCATCTTAGCCTCAGTAGGATCTGAATCGCTATCGACTTCAGAGTTAAAACGCACTGAAAACACATGATCTGAATCTGCAGATGCTGAAGATACAGCAGGATGAGCAGGATTCCTTGAAACACTCTTTAACCCTTCCTTGACTGCGTGTTTAATGTAGGATTTAACCTGGCGTGCTTTTGCAGCATTGTCCTGAGCCGCCACCTTGAAGCAAGATGCACATACCCGCTTTCCTCTGAGGACCTCAGTTGAGCAGGCCCAACAGGATTTTTCTTCTGCCTGGGCTGGCGATGAAGACCTATCTGAAGGAGAGGATCTTCTAATGTGTCTGCGCCCCGATTTGCTCTTTCTAGAGGCTTTCTGATGTGTTGACCTCTCTTGGCTCGGGTCCGAGCGACTAAAGTGAGGTAAGGGTGAGGGAGATCTGGAATGCTGTGACAACGGGCGTCTATCCAGCTGCATGCGACTCTGCGATTTGTAATGTTTAGTCCCTTTTTTACTCCTTTTGAGGCTGGAATGCTGATTTGAAACCTCTTTGAGGGCGTTTATCCCGCACTGGGCCCTTCTCTCTGTAAAACACAGAGGATGTGCTCTCTTTTTTAAATAAATAAATAAATATTTTTTTTTGTTTTGTTTTAAAACAAAAAATAAATAAAATAAATAAATACTATTAGTGCCGGTTCACACAGGGGGCGACTTGTCAGACGACCTAGTCGCCTGACAAGTCACCTCCCGTTCTGTACAATGGAACTGTTCTAATAGGAGCGACGCAAGTCGCTCCGACTTAGAAAAAGGTTCCTGTACTTCTTTTGGGGTGACTTGAGGAGACTTGCATAGACTTCTATACAGAAGTCGTTTTGCAAGTCGCCGTGGATGTCGTGTGCAGGTCGCCTCGGTGAGGCGACCTGCAAGTCGTGCCGCCCCTAGTGTGAACCGGGCCTAAAAATAAACTTCTCCATCCGAATCTTCAGTGCTAAGGCAGCTAGGCAGGCAGGCAAAATTCCCCAGACCTATAAGGCACAGGATAATAAAAAAACTCTGACAGACAAGTAACACAGCAGTAAGTAATGAGAGTCCTGGATGGGGGCTTACCAGAGCAGAGTAACAGATTGATCAGCTGGAGGCTGAGATTAGCATAGAGGACAGAGCCTGCTGCAAATCAGCAGTGAGCATTCTGGTGTTTGCTAGGCAACCCAAAGAGTTAGCTGCCTTTGACCTCCCCTGCTCAACTCTGAGCTTCCTGAAAGAAATACATGTGGAGGCGGTGAACTAAAAGTCCCAGCGAGCCAAACCATTGCCTGAACACACAAAAACATTGAAGGAGAGAGTGCCAGCACCTGCCTAACGAAGGTATATATAGTCATTTATACTGCCAGTGACCTTTGCTAGTAATACACAGTCATTTATACTGTACCATACAATCCCAGCACCATGGGAATCCACCTCCTCAGGAGATTTACAGCCTATATGGGGGGGTCTTCTGAACCGGGAGAGGCTGAACCCGAACAGGATGGATGGTGGATGGAGAAAGAAAAAAATAAAAATAAAGAAAGAAAAAAAAATAAAAATAAACTTTAAAAGGCGTCCGGAGCGAGGACGAAAAAAAAAACACTGGTGTGGGCAGACAGCTGCCCTTTATGGGCTAAGAAAGAGGTGTTCCTAGAGGGGTCAGAGGGGGCGGAGCTAACCCATAGTAGGCTGACATGGGGAGGTCCAGGAAATATATATATATATATATATATATCCACTGCATACAGTTTAGCTATATCTCACTGCAGGCTGTTCCTGGTTAGGGATGAGCTTTGTGTTCGAGTCGAACCCATGTTCAACTCGAACATCGTCTGTTCGCCCATTCGCCGAATTGCGAACGATATTGGCCGTTCGCGCCAAATTCGTGTGGCGCGTCACGGCCCATAATTCACTGCGGCATCGCAGTGCATTGCTGGCTGATGATTGGCCAAGCATGCACTATGACCCGCATGCTTGGCCAATCACAGCGCCGTCTGAACAGAGAGCCGTAATTGGAAAAAGCCAAGGAGGCTTTGGCCAATTATGACTCAGGGGATTTAGTACACGCCCCACACTATATAAGGCCGCCTGCACGGCGGCCCTGTGTAGTGTGCGTTCCGGCGTTGAAAGAGATAGACAGAGAGACAGTGTCATTTGATTTGAGTTAGATAGATTAGGCAGAACAGTCAGTCAGTTAGCTGCACTTACAGTGTATTGTGTATATATATGCATCCCAGGTGTTGCATATATATATATACACTGTATTCAGTTTAGCTAGATCCGTTCCTGTTATCTTCCTACTGACAGGCAGGGTTGTCTTGTTACAGTATTTACAGCTACCTGAAGAAAATTGCTGGTTTTCTTTTGATCCTATTAGTACCACAGTCAGGCAGCTAGACTATTTACAGTAAGTGCAGTGCGTCCTGCTCACAGTGTTCAGCTAGATCCGTTCCTGTTATCTTCTTACTGACAGGCAGGCTTGTCTTGTTACAGTATATACAGCTACCTGAAGAAAATTACTGGTGTTCTTTTGATCCTATTAGTACCACAGTCAGGCAGCTAGACTATTTACAGTTAGTGCAGTGCGTGCTGCTCACAGTGTTCAGCTAGATCCGTTCCTGTTATCTTCTTACTGACAGGCAGGCTTGTCTTGTTACAGTATATACAGCTACCTGAAGAAAATTGCTGGTGTTCTTTTGATCCTATTAGTACCACTGTCAGGCAGCTAGACTATTTACAGTTAGTGCAGTGCGTCCTGCTCACAGTGTTCAGCTAAAACTACAAGTTAGTGGGGTGCGTCCTGCTCACAGTGTTCAGCTAAACCTACAAGTAAGTGGCGTGCGTCCTGCTCACAGTGTTCAGCTAAACCTACAAGTTAGTGTGGTGCGTCCACCTCACAGTGTTCAGCTAAACCTACAAGTTAGTGCGGTTAGTCCTGCTAACAGTGTTCAGCGAAAACTACAAGTTAGTGCGGTGCGTCCACCTCACAGTGTTCAGCTAAACCTACAAGTTAGTGCGGTGCATCCTGCTCACAGTGTTCAGCTAAAACTACAAGTTAGTGCTGTGCATCCTGCTCACAGTGTTCAGCTAAACCTACAAGTTAGTGTAGTGAGACCTCTGCACAGTGTTCATCTAAAGCTACAAGTTAGTGCAGTGCGTCCTGCTCACAGTGTTCAGCTAGATCCATCCCTGTTATCTTCTTACTGACAGACAGGCTTGTCTTGTTACAGTATTTACAGCTACCTGAAGAAAATTGCTGGTGTTCTTTTGATCCTATTAGTACCACAGTCAGGCAGCTAGACTATTTACAGTAAGTGCAGTGCGCCCTGCTCACAGTGTTCAGCTAAAACTACAAGTTAGTGCGGTGCGTCCACCTCACAGTGTTCAGCTAAACCTACAAGTTAGTGTGGTGCGTCCTGCTCACAGTGTTCAGCTAAAACTACAAGTTAGTGCTGTGCGTCCTGCTCACAGTGTTCAGCTAAACCTACAAGTCAGTGTAGTGAGACCTCTGTACAGTGTTCATCTAAAGCTACAAGTTAGTGCAGTGCGTCCTGCTCACAGTGTTCAGCTAGATCCGTTCCTGTTATCTTCTTACTGACAGGCAAGCTTGACTTGTTACAGTATTTACAGCTACCTGAAGAAAATTGCTGGTGTTCTTTTGATCCTATTAGTACCACAGTCAGGCAGCTAGACTATTTACAGTTAGTGCAGTGCGTCCTGCTCACAGTGTTCAGCTAAACCTACAAGTTAGTGGGGTGCGTCCTGCTCACAGTGTTCAGCTAAAACTACAAGTTAGTGTGTTGCGCCCACCTCACAGTGTTCAGCTAAACCTACAAGTTAGTGCGGTGCGTCCTGCTCACAGTGTTCAGCTAAAACTACAAGTTAGTGTGGTGCGTCCACCTCACAGTGTTCAGCTAAACCTACAAGTTATTTTTTTGCGAGCTCTGCACAGTGTTCACCTAAAGCTACCTGTAGAAGGTTGGTGGTGTTTTCCTGATCCTATCACTACCGCAGGCAGCTAAAAAAGCTACAAGTTAGTTTTTTGGGAGCTCTGCACAGTGTTCAGCTAAAGCTACCTGTAGAAGGTTGGTGGTGTTCTCATACTACAGGCAGGCAGTTGATTTTGCTAGCTGCAGTATCAGTGTATATATATATATATATATATATATATATATATATATATATATATATATATATATATATATCCCAGCTTAGTGCAGCTACAGGCCATTAGTATGTCTGGAAGGCCAAGAAGGAGAGGCAGACAGTCACAAGCCAATAAGAGAGGGCAAGCAGGCTCTGTGTCTAGTCCTGGTCGTGGAGACGGTGCATCCTCATCAGCACGTGGCCGTGGGACACGCTTGGCCTTTTTTTCGGCAGCTGGCCGTGTTGAGCCGCAACATGCGGAAGACTTGGTCAAGTAGATGACGAAGCCGTCCTCATCCTCCTCATCCTCTCTCACCCATGCCCAGGGTACTTTGTTAGTGCGGTCCTCTTCCCTCGGCTCAATGTCATCAGTGACTCCTTCCCTAGCCCCACCATGTCCTCCTGAGGAGTCCCTCGAACTGTTTGACCACAGTGTTGGGTACATGCTCCAGGAGGATGCCCAGCGTTTGGAAGGCTCTGATGATGATACTGAGCTCGATGAAGGCAGTAGCACGGACAGAGTGGGTGCCCAAGAAGGACAGCAATCTGGCAGTCATGCTCCCCCTGCTGCAGCATACTGCCAGGTTTGCTCCAGTGATGAGGAGGGAGGGGATGATGAGGTCACTGACTCAAAGTGGGTGCCTGATAGGAGAGAGGAAGAGGAGGAGGAGGCGGCACATCACCAACGAGGCAGGATGCCCTCCAGGGGCCAGCCTAAGGGCAGCACATTGACTGCATCACACCCCAAAGCTCCATATGTGCAGGGCGCTGCAGTCTCTGCGCGTTATTTAAAAAGTTCTTTGGTGTGGGCCTTTTTTGAGACGAGTGCATCAGATCGCACCGCAGCTATTTGCAACATATGTCTCAAGCGTATCTCGCGTGGCCAAAACATCTCCCGCTTGGGTACCACATGCTTGACCAGACATATGTTGACCTGCCATGCAGTTCGTTGGCAAGCGTATCTAAAAGACCCACACCAAAGAAAAAAGAGGACCTCTCCTTGCTCCTCATCAGCTGAGATCTCCAACCCCACTATACCTTCAGTCCTCTCTGAGACCTGCACTGAGAGGAATGAAGGTGTAGAATTAGGTGTGTCACAGCCAAGTACTTGTGGGCAATCTGCTTTTGGTACACCGACGTCAGATTGTACCAGGCAAATTTCTCTGCCCCAGCTGCTGCACCGCCGGAAGAAGTTTGCTCCCAGCCATCCACATGCGCAGCGGTTGAATGCTAGCTTGGCAAAATTGCTAGCACTTCAACTGCTGCCTTTTCAGTTGGTAGACTCTGCCCCCTTCCGTGAGTTTGTGGAATGTGCGGTTCCTCAGTGGCAGGTACCCAAACGCCACTTTTTCTCATGGAAGGCGATTCCGGCTCTCTACCGGCATGTGGAAGGCAATGTCCATGCCTCGCTGGATAGGGCGGTCAGCGGTAAGGTGCATATTACCGCTGACTCATGGTCCAGCAGGCATGGACAGGGACGTTACCTAAGTTTCACGGCACATTGGGTGACTCTGCTGGCAGCTGAGAAGGATGCAGGACAAGGTGCAGTAGTGTTGGAGGTTGCTCCGCCACCACGCCTCCAAAATGCTAATGATTGTGACACACCTCTCTCCCCCACCCCCTCTTCTTCTTCTTCCTCCATGGCCTCTTCCTGTGCTTTGTCCTCGGAACCAGCGGTGCTCCGTAGCTGTTCAAGGGGCTACGCAAGTACGCAGGCCAAAAGATGCCATGCGGTGCTTGAGCTGGTGTGCTTGGAGGACAGGAATCGCACTGGGGCAGAGGTTCTAGCAGCTCTGCAGGGGCAGGTTCAGAGGTGGTTGACGCCACGCCAACTTAAGGCAGGAATGGTGGTTTGTGACAATGGCACCAACCTCCTCTCTGCCCTCCGACAGGGACAAATGACCCATGTGCCCTGTTTGGCTAACGTCCTTAACTTGGTGGTGCAGCGGTTCTTGGGCAGGTACCCGGGCTTACAGGATGTCCTGAGGCAGGCCAGGAAAGTCTGTGTGCATTTCCGCCGGTCATATAATGCCAGTGCTCGGCTGACGGACCTCCAAAAGGAGTTTAACCTGCCCAAGAACCGCCTAATCTGTGACATGCCCACCAGGTGGAACTCAACGTTGGCCATGCTGCAGCGGCTGCACATGCAGCAGAGGGCCATCAATGAGTACCTGTGCGACTATGGCACCAGGACAGGGTCAGGGGAGCTTGGTTTTTTTTCCCCACGCCAGTGGGCCATGATCAGGGATGCATGCACTGTTCTGTCACCATTTGAGGAGGCCACAAGGATGGTGAGCAGTGACAGTGCATGCATCAGTGACACTGTCCCCCTTGTCCACCTGTTGGAGCACACGCTGCGTGGAATAATGGACAGGGCACTTGAGGCAGAACAGAGGCAGGAAGAGGGGGACTTCCTTAGCTCTCAAGGCCCCCTTTATCCAGACAGTGTTCCTGCGTGCCCGCCGATCACACAGGAAGAGGACGAGGAGGAGGAGGAGGAAGATATGGAGGTGGAACCTGGCACTCAGCATCAGCAGCAGTCTTTAAGGGATCAGTCCCAAGAAACACATGGACTTGTACGTGGCTGGGAGGAGGTGGCTACGGACCATGTCGTCCTTAGTGACCCAGAGGACTCCGGACCGAATGCCTCAGCAAACCTACGCTGCATGGCCTCCCTGATCCTGCAAAGCCTGCATAAGGATCCTCGTATTCGTGGTATCAAGGAGAAGGACCAATACTGGCTGGCAACCCTCCTTGATCCACGTTACAAGGGTAAGGTTGTAGACCTTATCTTGCCATCGCAGAGGGAGCAGAGGATGAAACATCTTCGGGAGGCCTTGCAGAAAGGTCTGTGCAACGCGTTCCCAGAGACTGGGAGGTTACAAACTCCTGTTTCTGGACAACGTGTTGCTGAGGCTTTGGTCAGTCAAAGAAGGAGCTTTGGAGAAGGTGGCCGTATGACCGATGCATTCAGACAATTTTTTGGTCCGCAGCCCCAAGGTATGATCGGTTCCAGCAACCATCGCTAGTGTCTGTTTTACATGGTGCAGGAATACCTAGGGGCAAGATCTGACTTGGACACCTTTCCCACCAAAAATCCTCTGGGTTACTGGGTCTTGAGGATGGATCACTGGCCAGAGCTTGCACAGTATGCAATTGAGCTACTGGTCTGTCCTGCATCCAGCGTTCTTTCGGAACGCACATTCAGTGCTGCTGGAGGCTTTGTAACCGATCCCAGGGTGCGTCTGTCCACCGACTCGTTCGATCGACTGACCTTCATAAAAATGAATCAGTCTTGGATCACCACCAGCTACCAAGCACCTGATGCTGATGTAACCGAATAATTTTTTTTGAAATCTCAGATCCCTTCAAAGACTGCCTATACTGATGCTGAGTGACTATCCCTGAGAAATTATCCTCTTCCTCCTCAATCATCACGCTGATAGCTTGTAAGAACATTTTTGGTTCTGGGCGCCACCACCAGTGCCCAGTGCAATACTTTGTAGCAGGGCTCGTTTCTGCGTTACAACTAGAGTATCTGTGAGGGGTTGCAGTGTTGTGGCACCAGCACCAGTGCCTAAGGCCCAATTTTTCAGCCCTTGTTTAACAGGGGCATGTAATTACAATTTTTGATGCAATACTTTGCAGCAGGGCTCATTTCAGCATTCCAACTAGAGTATCTGTAAGGGGTTGCAGTGTTGTGGCACCAGCACCAGTGCCTAAGGCCCAATTTTTCTGCCCCTGTTTAACAGGGGCGTGTAATTACAATTTTTGATGCAATACTTTGCAGCAGGGCTCGTTCCTGCGTTCCAACTAGAGTGTCTGTGAGGGGTTGCAGTGTTGTGGCACCAGCACCAGTGCCTAAGGCCTAATTTTTCAGCCCCTGTTCAACAGGGGCATGTAATTACAATTCTTGATCTAATATTTCACAGCAGGGCCCATTTCTGCACCCACCAAGAGCGAGTGAGGACTTACAATATTGTGGCACCAGCACCACCACCACCACCACCAAAGGCCCAATTTTTCTGCCCTTGTTCAACAGGGGCATGTAATTACAATTCTTGATCTAATATTTCACAGCAGGGCCCATTTCTGCAACCACCAAAAGCGAGTGAGGACTTACAGTGTTGTGGCGCCAGCACCACCACCACCACCAAAGGCCCAATTTTTCTGCCCCTGTTCAACAGGGGCATGTAATTACAATTCTTGATCTAATATTTCACAGCAGGGCCCTGTGAGGGCTTACAGTGTTGTGGCCACAACAACACCTAAGGCCCAAATTTCTGCTGAGTATATAGGGCAGGCCCCTACTTTCAAACATCTAACTTACAAACGACTCCTACTTGCAAACGGAAGGAGACAACAGGAAGTGAGATGAAATCTACCCCTATTAAGGGAAATTCTCTCCTGTAAGAGTTAATATGGGAAAAACATTTCTCCTTTCCACTGATGCTTTCCAATCCTTGTTCCACAAAAAAACCCAAATTTTCAAAAAATATTTGTCATTGGGACAAAAAGTGAGGTGAAATCTTCTGAAGAGGAGGACAGACAGCAAAACAAATGTCACAGGGGTGATAACCCTTCCCTATGTTTTCCAAAAAGCTTAAAAAAGATTTTTTGGCTGGAGCTAAACACGTTAAAAATGTACCCGTTCAAAATTACAAACAGATTCTACTTAACAACAAACCTGGTGACCGGATGCGGGAGTGAGAGGGTGTGTGAGATCTCCTCTCCCTCCGCTCTGACCAGCTAAGCTACAGGCTGAGGAGATTACCGGTCTGTCGGCACCAGGCGTAAGCAGCGGAACCCGGCTAAACTGCAGAGCTACTGAGTGCACCTGATCCCGGCGCAGGCTCGGTGGATGGAGCAGAGGAGGGTGTGAGAGACCCTACCAGCTGGCCAGCGGCCAAACGAGGAGACGCTTCAGTAGCGGTTACAGCAGCTTCAGCAGCGTTGGTGTCAGCGTGTGTGGCGGTGAGAGAGCCAGGAGGACGGAGCCATAGGGGTAGCTTGAGAGGCCCCCCCCCTGGCTGTCAGTAGCCAACGAGCAGGCCGAACACAGTAACAGCAGAAGCAGTGAATGAAGCAAGCTAATAAAACTAGCAAGGTAATGCTGTGAAACTGGAGAGCGACTAAGAAGACGTCAGACATAGGTGAAAACTTCCCTTTTTTTTCCCCCTCATATACCATATTTGTTACAAATGACTTTTATTCCTGGCTCTTGATTGAAGAAACTTAACCGAGCTTGCAATGTGAAACCCTGGTTAAATAGAACTTGTTGCCTCAATTTTTAGTGGTCTCAAAGAGACAGTACCTGAAATAGAGGAAATAGCAGCCCCAGTCCGAAGTGGGAGACAGACAGGGAGCTGGTGTGTGAGGCTCCTTTTTTTTTTTTTTACAACATAAATAGAACTAGTGGAACGGCGGATGCAAGCCGCTTATTATAACATCAGCTGTAAGTGGAACTGTGTTGTCCATGTGTCTGCTCACTGCTCCATGTGCTATTGGGCTGATGTTGTGGTGACAGAGGTACGCAGAGGGTACCTTGCGGTACCATTTTCAAGTAAAATCAGCAGACTGGGACAGCATTTATTACACATTATATCTCAAAACCAACAAAAGGAAAAGTTTTTTTTTTTTTTCTTTTTCTTTTCCCTCCTCCCACTTTTTTTATCCCCATGATATAACAGCATGGCTGGGAAGTGGGCAGCAGAGGAAAAATTAAATCAGCACCAGCTACAAAACCAGCTACAGCAAGTAGGAGGTCAGGTTACACGCTCTGCAAAAAAACAGACAAACCAAGTGAAAGCCGCAGCAGCAGTTGCAGCATCGGCAGCAACAAAGTTAGAGCGTTTTGCTAGGACCTCCCTATAACCAGTAAAATCCCAACAATCAATTCAAACAGGTACCTCGGCGGTTAGGAAAAGCCAAAGTAGCGGGTTAATACCGGCCGTAGCAAGCCCAATCGCAGTGCCGCCCACAAAAGGCCAAGGGGCGGGAAAACTTGATACTACAAGTGGTGACACAGAATTTAAAAGGCTGCCTAATATAACCGAGGCAGATATGGAGGGAGGCCAAAGTGGAGGAGTGGAAGAACCAACAATGAGGGACCTCCTGTATGCGATAACTGCATGTAAGGAATCAATCTCTGGTTTGGATATTCAGCTAAAAAGCATAAGGGAGGAACTGGCAGTGATGGGAAGCAGACTGAAAGAAACGGAGGGAAGAACAACAGCCCTAGAGGAGAGATTAAGTTCTGTGGAAGATGTGCTAGTCCCGCTTAGACAAGATATAACTGATATGAAGAAATACATAAAAAATCAGTCAGCTAAAATAGATGAATTAGAAAATAGAAACCGGAGAAACAACATAAGAGTAATAGGTATGCCCGAACGGAGCGAGGGATCTGACCCTATAGAATTTCTGGAGGTATGGATTAAGGAGACATTTGGGACTACATCTTTTTCTCTTTTCTTTGGCATTGAACGTGCCCATCGAATCCCCTTTAAATCCCGTCAGGGCAAGGAGTACCCAAGACCCATAATCATGAAAATGTTCAATTTCAGAGATAAAGTATCTTTGCTTCGGAAGGCGAGAGAAATGGGAGAGATCCTATATAGGGGGGTAAGAATTTCACTATACCAGGACTTTTCTCCGGACCTGCAAAAACTCAGGGCGGCATATATGCCGATTAAACGAGTGCTACGGCAAAAAAAGATGGACTACGCATTACTTTACCCCGCCCGTATGAGAATAACTACAAGGAATGGGATACTTTTTTTGATTCCCCTCGAAATGTGGAAGAATGGTTGGAGAATATTGAGAGAACAACACGGAATATAGGAGAAGAGAGACTAGAGACTAATTAGATTTTGGTTCCTTTTTTTTTTTCTTTTTTTTGGTTTGAGGTACTAGGAAGGAGGGAAGGGAGAGGGGAAATAGAGATAATAAGCAACATATTAAGAAATAAGAAACAAGTAAATAATAAACCACAAGTAAAAATACGAATTAGGGAGTGATGTAGGAACAGATTATAAAATAGTAAAGGTTAGAATACACTTATTAGAACACATGGAGCCGACACGACAAATTATTTTTCTTAATGAGCATAAAAAACTAAAACACATGAATAGCACTAATAAGGTTGAAGGAATAGGATTATAAAATAGCAAAGGTTAGACATACACTTATTAGAACACACTGAGCCGACATGACAAATTATTTTGTTTATGAGTACAAAAAATTAGAACACATGAATAGCACTAACAAGGTCAGAGAGGGGGGAGGGGGCGAGATAGGGACCCCTGGGGTAAGGGGGTATTGAAATGTATGACACGGGCAATGTATGCCGGTGCAGTTTGGGGAATGAGAGTAAGTGGGAGGTCAGGAACATAGCCCCTAGGGTAAGCCCAGATGGGCAGGGAGGGAGGGTAGGGGGTGGGTGGGAGAGAGGGTGGGTGAGGCAGGAGGGTAAGGGGTGGGAAAGGGGGAGGAGAGGGGAGGGAGGTAAGGGAGGTAAGGGAGGGATGGGTGGGAGAGGTATAACACAAACAAATAGTGGAAAATACCACAAAGATAAGTTTATTCACAAATGTCTTTTACACTTCACCACTGATGGTGGGGGGACTAGGAGGAAGGCTGATAGATAAGTATTACACATTGAGGGGACCCAAGGGGTAGGTAAAACTCAGAAGGATAATTATATTTTGACTTTTTGCTTATGCTGTTGTTTTTGGTTTTATAATTATTTGAACTGGTATGATTCCCTATATGAGTAAGGAAAAGGGGAAAAAAAGGGTCTACTTCTAATGACATGGAATGTGAGAGGGCTGAGGGACAGAGATAAGAGAAGTGCAATGTTCAGATACTTCAATAAAATGAAACCTCAGATAATCTGTTTACAAGAAACGCATTTGTGTCCAGACTCTGTTCATTTATTGCGTTCAAGGAGATACCCGACACAGTTCCATTCCATGCACACCCCATACTCAAGGGGTGTTAGTATAATGGTCTCCTGGGATGTCTCCTTTGAATGCATAGAACAGAGGGTGGATAAGGAGGGAAAATTTGTTTTTTTGCTATGTAAAATTAACGGACTAATGTGCATAATCGCATCTATATACATACCCCCACCATTCTCATCAGTTCCACTTGGGTGTCTATCACAATTTATAGCCTTACACCCGGATGTCCCGGTGTTAGCACTGGGTGACTATAATAACATTTTAGATAATTCTCAAGATAGAATGTCTTTGACACCTAGAATTATGAGACAGACAGTTGGCAGGACGGCTTTTGCTGCCCTGCTTACGGAAATAGGACTCTGGGATGTATGGAGAGAGAGACATGAAAAGGATAGATGCTACTCATGTTACTCTGCAACACATGACGGTTTTTCCCGTATTGACCTGGGTTTAGGGAATGAGGCACTCTTGCAGTTAGTAGAGGACTCAGCATATGAACCACGCCTACTATCTGACCATTCCCCATTTTGGGTACGGTTAGACACCACTGGAATGCTGGGGCGCCCATTATGGAAGGTGAACCCCTACTGGTTAACTTTGTTTCCGCAGGTAGATAGAACAAGAGAGGCACTACGGGAGTTCCTGCAATTTAATAGGGGATCTGCTAGTGCTGTGGTAGTATGGGATACACTCAAGGCATTCTTGAGGGGATGCCTCATTAAAGAAATTGCGGGAATCAAAACACGCTCCAGGGAATGGGAGAACAGGGTACGGGAAGAACTGAAAGAAAGGGAACAGGCCTTAATAAGAGATCCATCAAAACCTAATCAAGAATCCTGGAAGGAGGCACAAGTGGTATATAACTCGGTTTGGTTATCGGCAGCAGAGAAGAGAAGATACTTTCAGCAACAAAGTTATTTTGAAGAAGGGGAAAACACTGGCCGTCTTTTAGCCCTTATAGCCAGAAAGCAACGAGACTCTACTAATATCTTGGCCGTGAGGGCTAAATCTGGGGAGAGGCAGACCCTTAGCTCAGACATTTTAAACAGCTTTCAGCAGTTTTACAGGGATTTGTACTCTAGTAAAACTAGTTATATTCCATCTGATTTGGTACAGTTTTTACAAACCTGTCCGCTCCCGCAGTTATTGCAGGTGGACAGGGAAATGTTAAACCGTCCAATCACATTAGCAGAATTAAGAGAAGCCCTGGAGGGGACAAAACATCATAAATCACCAGGCCCAGACGGGATTCCGGCAGAGGTATACTCCCACTATAGGGAGGACCTTTTACCATCATTACTGCAGGCCATAATGGAGGCTGAGGAAGTGGGTCATTTACCAGATAGCATGCAAGAGGCAATAATAAAAGTAATTTTAAAGCCCGGAAAAGACAAACTCCTATTGGATTCATATCGCCCAATTTCGCTATTAAATGCGGATGGTAAATTGTTTGCCAGTGTTTTGGCTAAAAGGTTATCTCGAGTGATTGGCAAGCTGGTCCATTGTGATCAGTCTGGCTTTATACCTACCCGCTCTACATCGGATAACATAAGGAGACTCTACATGAACCTACAGATGCCAGTGGACAATCCGGGGGGTAGGGCCATTCTGTCACTGGACGCCTCAAAAGTGTTTGATAGTGTAGAGTGGCCCTACCTCATGGAAATACTGAAAAGATTTGGTTTGGGCAGTAAGTTTGTATCATGGGTAGAGATACTTTATTTTAAACCCAGAGCCAGAATATGCATTAACCACCTCAATACAGGGCACTTTCACCCCCTTCCTGCCCAAGCCATTTTTCAGTTTTCAGCGCTGCCGCACTTTGAATGACAATTGCGCGGTCATGTTACACTGCACCCTAATGAAATTTTTATCATTTTTTCCCCACAAATAGAGCTTTCTTTTGGTGGTATTTGATCACCTCTGCGGTTTTTTCATTTTTGCGCTATAAACAAAAGAAGAGGGACAATTTTGAAAAAACACAATATTTTTTACTTTTTGCTATAATAAATATCCAATTTTTTTTTTTTTTTAACAAATTTTTTCCTCAGTTTAGGCCATTATGTATTCTTCTACATATTTTTGGTAAAAAAAATTTGCGATAAGCGTATATTAATTGGTTTGCGCAAAAGTTATAGCGTCTACAAAATAGGGGATAGATTTATAGCATTTTTATTATTTATTTATTTTTTACTAGTAATGGCGGCGATCTGCGATTTTTATTGTGACTGCGATATTGCGGCGGACACATCGGACACTTTTGACACATTTTTGGGACCATTCACATTTATACAGCGATCAATGCTATAAAATTGCATTGATTACTGTGTAAATGTGACTGGCAGGGAAGGGGTTAACACTAGGGGGCGATCGAGGGGTTAATGTATGACCTAAGGAGGTGATTCTAACTGTGGGGGGAGGGGACTGACTGGGGGAGGTGACCGATCGGTGTCCCTATGTACAAGGGACACGCCATCGGTCTCCTCTCCTCTCTGACAGGACGTGGATCTGTGTTTACATGCACAGATCCACGCTCCTGCTCTGTTACCCGGCAATCGCGGGTGCCTGGCGGACATCGCGGCCGCCGGGCACGCGCACCGGGTCCCGAGCGACGCAGCGGGCATGCGCGCGCGCCGCCGGCGGCGCGCGCACCCCCTAGTGGCTCGGGAGGGCGAGGACGTCATATGATGCCCGCCCAGAACAACAGAAGCCTCGTCCCGCCGTCATATGACGGTGGGCGGTGGCTTAGTGGTTAATAATAACCTGTCGCCTCCATTTGAATTGTATAGAGGGACTAGACAGGGTTGCCCACTATCTCCATTACTGTTCGCCTTGGCAATAGAGCCTCTAGCTATAATGATCCAGAATTCAACGGAGGTGGTGTGGTTCCGTAGATATCAGAGAGAAGAAAAAATATCTTTGTACGCAGATGATGCACTTATATATTTAGGTGACATGACCTCATCTCTGCGGGCAGTGATGGAGATAGTGGGAGAATATGGCAGTTTTTCAGGCTTTGCCATTAACTGGTCAAAATCAACTCTAATGCCCATAGACCAGCCAAGGGACCGACTACCAGTGGGAGCGGAACAAATAGCAATAGTTAATAGCTTTAAGTGTCTGGGAGTAATGGTGTCCTCAAATCCGGCTGAGTATCTTCGGTTGAACTTGGAGCCATTGCTCTCTAGACAGAAAGAAAAAAGCAATAGCTGGTGTAGGCTTCCCCTATCAGTTATAGGACGAGCAAACTTAATAAAAATGGTGTGGGCACCACAGCAACTGTACATCTTTCATAATTCACCTATATGGATATCAAAAAAGTGGTTCAAGCGAGTTGATACACTAATGAGGGAACTGATATGGAAAAAAAGGCACCCAGGATTAGTTTGGAAACATTGCAATATGAAAAGGATAGAGGAGGGCTGGCAATACCCAAATCAAAGCTGTACTTTTTGGCATCACAGCTACAACAAATGGCAGGGTGGGGTCAGAAGGGGAATGAGGACCCTACATATAAATTGGTGACCATATCGGAACCCATGCTAGAAGCGGCCTCACACTTGGAAATGGACTTGCCAAGTATGAAGGGGGTAGAACCTATAAGTACTCTCTTTAAAAGGGTATGGGGAGAGGTTCGGAAAGCGCTAAAAATAACAGGCGTGCTCCCATTCACACTGATCTGGCAAAATAGAAGATACCCCGAGATCCAGTAACTACAAGGGTTTACACACTGGAAAGAAAAGGGGATTCAGTTCTTCCCACAATTATACGAGGGAGAGGTGCTGAAGACATATGAACAACTATGCAGGGAATTTCATCTGAACCCGAGGGGTTTTTATCAATATCTCCAACTTCGCCATGCGTTACAGGCACAACAAATAACACATTCTCAGACAGTACCAACAGTATCACTCCTGAGTGAGGTTTTTTTGGCAGACACAAGGAAAGGGTTAATATCAAAAATATATAGGGAGTTGCTGAGGTCGGTTCAGGATCACACTTTGTTAAAGTCCCGAAATAAATGGGCAGAGGATATAGGAGAGATAGAAGAAAAACAGTGGGAAATGGCGCTTGAGGCTATTCCGGTGGTGTCGCTTTCCGCAACCCAAAGGCTATCACAATTATTTATTCTTCATAGGGCCTACAGAACATCAGTACAGCTTTATAAATGGGGACGAGGAGACTCCCCGTTGTGCCCTAAGTGTAGAGTACATAGAGGGGATTTCATCCATCTAATTTGGAGGTGCCAAAGCTGTATAGGTACTGGGATGAGGTCTCCCAGTGCATTTCGAGGGTGGCGCGGGTCCCCATCCCCCTAAACCCGACTATATACTTGCTTGGAGCCATAAATGCAAAAATGTTCCCGGGAGGAAAGTACTTTATGTTAACTAGACTAATGTACCTTGCCAGAAAACTATTTGCAAGGTATTGGATGGCCCCAACGGTGCCTACAGTGAAGCAATGGATTGCGGACGTCAATTCGCTGCTTCCTAGAGAACGATTGGCTTATAGCCGCAGAAGTGATAGGGGTAAATTTGATAAGATATGGCAATCATGGTTTGGGGATGTAGACCTGGCCCTGCACCAATTGATAATAGAGAGGCTTCAGATGTAGAGACAGGGGGGGGAAGAGTAGAGAGGAAAGGGGAGATAGAGATAGTCGAGGGAAAGGGAGAAGAGAAAGAAGTGTGTAGGGAAGGGGAGAAGGGAGAGAGGGACAGAAGGATGGCCTGTAAAATTAATGATAACATAACTAGATAATCAAGAACATTGGATAGGGGGGAAGTTAGTAGCAATTGTGAATGTGGTGAATGAAATACTAAAGGTAATAGGAATGGTTTGTTGTGGTGGAGGGGGGGGGGGGGAGGTACAGGGAGGGGAGGGGAGGAAGGGAGGAATGAATTAGAGAAAATGGAGTAATGAATTAGTAGCAGAAATACAATCTTGTATGGAATGAGGGTAGAAACAAAAGAATGGGTTTGTACAAACCACACATTTTATTCTATGTTTTTGTATTATTAAATAATATGAATGATTGATGTGAATAATGTATGTAATCTTTCATCAAAAAAAAAAAAATAAAGGTTAAAAAAAAAAAAAAAACAACAAACCTACAGTCCCTGTCTTGTTTGCACCACCTGTATACTGCTGTTCAGAGTATATAGGGCCTGGTGGCCCCACACCTTTCCTTATTTTAATTTGGGTGCGGGGTTCCCCTTAATATCCATACAAGACCCAGAGGGCCTGGTAATGGACTGGGGGGTACCCATGCCGTTTGTCTCACTGATTTTCATCCATATTGCCAGGACATTACATTAAACCCGCAAGCAGTATTAAATGAGATTTTTTCCTTTAAAAATGACATTTTGTGCAGGGACTGTTCTAAACATGGGAAACACGCGCCACTTTACAGGCATACTATAGACACACCCCAGGTACGATATTTAAAGGAATATTTCACTTTTTTTTTTTACTTTAAGCATCATTAAAATCACTGCTCCCGAAAAAACTGCCGTTTTTAAAAGTTTTTTTTGCATTGATACATGTCCCCTGGGGTAGGACCTGGGTCCCCAAACCCTTTTTAGGACAATACCATGCAAATTAGCCTTTAAAATGAGCACTTTTGATTTCGAACATTTGAGTCCCATAGACGTCAATGGGGTTCTAACGTTCGTGCAAATTTTCGGTCCGTTCGCAGGTTCTGGTGCGAACCGAACCGGGGGGGTGTTCGGCTCATCCCTATTCCTGGTGTACTCTTTCTAATATACTTCTGGCAGGCAGGTGATTCAGTTAGCTGCAGTGTATTTAATACATATATACAGATAGTCTCGTACATATATATATCAACTGCTAGGGATGAGTTTCGAGTTCGAGTCGAACTTATGTTCGACTCGAACATCGGCTGTTCGCCAGTTTGCCGAACAGCGAACAATTTGGGGTGTTCGCGGCAAATTCGAAAGCCGCGGAACACCCTTTAAAAGTCTATAGGAGAAATCAAAAGTGCTAATTTTAAAGGCTTATATGCATGGTATTGTCATAAAAAGTGTTTGGGGACCTGGGTCCTGCCCCAGGGGACATGTATCAATGCAAAAAAAAGTTTTAAAAACTGACGTTTTTTCGGGAGCAGTGATTTTAATAATGCTTAAAGTGAAACAATAAAAGTGTAATATACCTTTAAATTTCATACCTGGGGGGTGTCTATAGTATGCCTGTAAAGGGGCGCATGTTTCCCGTGTTTAGAACAGTCTGACCTCAAAATGACATTTCAAAGGAAAAAAGTCATTTAAAACTACTCGCGGCTATTAATGAATTGCCGGTCTGACAATACACATAAAAGTTCATTGATAAAAACGGCATGGGAATTCCCCACAGGGGAACCCCGAACCAAAATAAAAAAAAAAAATAACGTGGGGGGTCCCCCTAAATTCCATACCAGGCCCTTCAGGTCTGGTATGGATTTTAAGGGGAACCCCGTGCCAAAATAAAAAAAATTGGCGTGGGGTCCCCTCAAAAATCCATACCAGACCCTTATCCGAGCATGCAACCTGGCAGGCCACAGGAAAAGAGGGGGGGGACGAGAGAGCGCCCCCCCTCCTGAACCGTACCAGGCCACATGCCCTCAACATTGGGAGGGTGCTTTGGGGTAGCCCCCCAAAACATCTTGTCCTCATGTTGATGGGGACAAGGGCCTCATCCCTGCAACCCTTGCACGGTGGTTGTGGGGGTCTGCGGGTGGGGGGATTATGGGAATCTGGAAGCCCCCTTTAACAAGGGGACCCCCAGATCCTGGCCCTCCCCCTGTGTGAAATGGTAAGGGGGTAGTACCCCTACCATTTCACAAAAAAAGGTCAAAAATGTTAAAAATGACAAGAGACAGTTTTTGACAATTCCTTTATTTAAATACTTCTTCTTTCTTCTATCTTCTTTCTTCTATCCTCTATCTTCTATCTTCCTTCGGTTTCTTCCTCCATCTTCTTCTTCTTCTGGTTCTTCTGGTTCTTCCTCCGGTGTTCTCGTCCGGCATCTCCTCCGCGGCGTCTTCTTCCCTTCTTCTCCTCGGGCCGCTCCGCATCCATGATGGCATGGTGGGAGGCTCCTGCTGTGTGACGCTTCTCCTCTTCTGACGGTTCTTAATTAACGGAGGGCGGGCCACCCAGTGACCCCGCCCCCCTCTGATGCACGGGGACTTGACGGGGACTTCCCTGTGGCATTCCCCGTGAAAGATAGAAGAAAGAAGAAGCATTTAAATAAAGGAGTTGTCAAAAACTGTCTCTTGTCATTTTTAACATTTTTGACAGTTTTTTTGTGAAATGATAGGGGTATTCCCTTACCATTTCACACAGGGGGGAGGGCCGGGATCTGGGGGTCCCCTTGTTAAATGGGGCTTCCAGATTCCGATAATCCCCCCCGCCCGCAGACCCCCACAACCACCGGGCAAGGGTTGTGGGGATGAGGCTCTTGTCCCCATCAACATGGGGACAAGGTATTTTGGGGGGCTACCTCAAAGCACCCTCCCAATGTTGAGGGCATGTGGCCTGGTATGGTTCAGGAGGGGGGGGTGCTCTCTCGCCCCCCCCTCTTTTCCTGCGACCTGCCAGGTTGCGTGCTCGGATAAGGCTCTGGTATGGATGTATGGGGGGATACCACGCCAATTTTTTTTAAATTTTGGCGCGGTGTTCCCCTAAAATCCACACCAGACCTCAAGGGTCTGGTATAGATTTTGAGGAGGACCCCACGCCATTTTTTTTTTAAATTTTGCCCGGGGTTCCCCTTAATATCCATACCAGACCTGAAGGGCCTGGTATGGAATTTAGGGGGACCCCCACGTCATTTTTTTTTTAAATTTTGGTTCGGGGTTCCCCTGTGGGGAATTCCCATGCCGTTTTTATCAATGAACTTTTATGTGTATTGTCGGACCGGCAATTCATTAATAGCCGCAAGTAGTTTTAAATGACTTTTTTTCCTTTGAAATGTCATTTTGCTGTCAGACACCCCCCAGGTACGCAATTTAAAGGAATATTACACTTTTATTGTTTCACTTTAAGCATTATTAAAATCACTGCTCCCCAAAAAACGGGCGTTTTTAAAACTTTTTTTGCATTGATCCATGTCCCCTGGGGCAGGAACCAGGTCCCCAAACACTTTTTATGACAATAACTTGCATATAAGCCTTTAAAATGAGCACTTTTGATTATTCATGTTCGTGTTCTATAGACTTTAACGGTTTTCGCGTGTTCGAACTAATTTTTTGGCTGTTCGCAAGTTCTGGTGCAGACCGAACAGGGGGGTGTTCGGCTCATCCCTATCAACTGCATACAGTTTAGCTATATCTCACTGCAGACCGTTCCTGGTGTACTCTTTCTAGTATACTTCTTGCAGGCAGGTGATTCAGTTAGGAAAAAGTGGGTGAGTGGCGCTACCTATGCCAGGGTACCTAATTTGGATTTCTAAATCCGTGTTCGTGTCTACAACCCAGTAAAGGCCAGTAGGCCAAAAAATATATAAGTGGAAGAATAGGTAATTCAAATTAATAAATCGTGCTAGTCTATACAGACCAATACGAGTCTTCCTGAATATATTAAGACTGAACCATCCAAAACAGTGTGCTAAAATATATATATATATATATATAATAAATAAAATATATCCCCCACCTATAACATAGGTGGGAACTGAATAATATAAATCCCCTCTACATATGGTGTAGTAACCAGTCTATATAGGCCACTAGGGATGAGCCGAACACCCCCCGGTTCGGTTCGCACCAGAACCCGCGAACGGACCGCAAGTTCGCACGAACGTTAGAACCCCATTGACGTCTATGGGACTCGAACGTTCGAAATCAAAAGTGCTCATTTTAAAGGCTAATTTGCATGGTATTGTCCTAAAAAGGGTGTGGGGACCCGGGTCCTACCCCAGGGGACATGTATCAATGCAAAAAAAACTTTTAAAAACGGCCGTTTTTTTGGGAGCAGTGATTTTAATGATGCTTAAAGTAAAAAAAAAAAAGTGAAATATTCCTTTAAATATCGTACCTGGGGGGTGTCTATAGTATGCCTGTAAAGTGACGCGTGTTTCCCATGTTTAGAACAGTCCCTGCACCAAATGTCATTTTTAAAGGAAAAAATCTCATTTAAAACTGCTTGCGGGTTTAATGTCATGTCGGGTCCTGGCAATATGGATGAAAATCAGTGAGACAAACGGCATGGGTACCCCCCAGTCCATTACCAGGCCCTTTGGGTCTTGTATGGATATTAAGGGGAACCCCGCACCCAAATTAAAATAAGGAAAGGTCCCTATATACTCTGAACAGCAGTATACAGGCGGTGCAAACAAGACAGGGACTGTAGGTTTGTTGTTAAGTAGAATCTATTTGTAATTTTGAACATTTTTAACGTGTTTAGCTCCAGCCAAAAAATCTTTTCTAAGCTTTTTGGAAAACATAGGGAAGGGTTATCACCCCTGTGACATTTGTTTTGCGTCTTTCCTCCTCTTCAGAAGATTTCACCTCACTTTTTTGTCCCAATGAAAAATGTTTTTTGAAAATTTGGGTTTTTTTGTGGAACAAGGATTGGAAAGCATCAGTGGAAAGGAGAAATTGTTTTCCCATATTAACTCTTACATGAGAGAATTTCCCTTCCTAGGGGTAGATTTCATCTCACTTCCTGTTGTCTCCTTCCGTTTGCAAGTAGGAGTCGTTTGTAAGTTAGATGTTTGAAAGTAGGGTCCTGCCCTATATACTCAGCAGAAATTTGGGCCTTAGGTGTTGCTGTGGCCAAAACACTGTAAGCCCTCACAGGGCCCTGCTGTGAAATATTAGATCAAGAATTGTAATTACATGCCCCTGTTGAACAGGAGCTGAAAAATTAGGCCTTAGGCACTGGTGCTGGTGCCACAACACTGCAACCCCTCACAGACACTCTAGTTGGAACGCAGGAACGAGCCCTGCTGCAAAGTATTGCATCAAAGATTGTAATTACACGCCCCTGTTAGACAGGGGCAGAAAAATTGGGCCTTAGGCACTGGTGCTGGTGCCACAACACTGCAACCCCTCACAGACACTCTAGTTGGAACGCAGGAACGAGCCCTGCTGCAAAGTATTGCATCAAAAATTGTAATTACACGCCCCTGTTAGACAAGGGCAGAAAAATTGGGCCTTAGGCACTGGTGCTGGTGCCACAACACTGCAACCCCTCACAGACACTCTAGTTGGAACGCAGGAATGAGCCCTGCTGCAAAGTATTGCATCAAAAATTGTAATTACACGCCCCTGTTAGACAGGGGCAGAAAAATTGGGCCTTAGGCACTGGTGCTGGTGCCACAACACTGCAACCCCTCACAGACACTCTAGTTGGAATGCAGGAACGAGCCCTGCTGCAAAGTATTACATCAAAAATTGTAATTACACGCCCCTGTTATACAGGGGCTGAAAAATTGTGCCTTAGGCACTGGTGGTGGTGCCCAGAACCAAAAATGTTCTTACAAGCTATCAGCGTGATGATTGAGGAGGAAGAGGATAATTACTCAGGGATAGTCACTCAGCATCAGCATAGGCAGTCTTTGAAGGGATCTGAAAAAAAATATTCAGTTACATCAGCATCAGGTGCTTGGTAGCTGGTGGTGATCCAAGACTGATTCATTTTTATGAAGGTCAGCCGATCGACCGAGTCAGTGGACAGACGCACCCTGTGATCGGTTACCACGCCTCCAGCAGCACTGAATGTGCGTTCCGAAAGAACGCTGGATGCAGGACAGGCCAGTAGCTCAATTGCATACTGTGCAAGCTCTGGCCAGTGATCCATCCTCAAGACCCAGTAACCCAGAGGATTTTCGGTGGGAAAGGTGTCCAAGTCTGATCTTGCCCCTAGGTATTCCTGCACCATGTAAAACAGACGCTGGCGATGGTTGCTGGAACCGATCATACCTTGGGGCTGCGGACCAAAAAATTGTCTGAACGCATCGGTCAGACGGCCACCTTCTCCACCGCTCCTTCTTTGACTGACCGAAGCCTCAGCAACACGTTGTCCAGAAACAGGAGTTTGTAACCTCCCAGTCTCTGGGAACGCGTTGCACAGACCTTTCTGCAAGGCCTCCCGAAGATGTTTCATCCTCTGCTCCCTCTGCGATGGCAAGATAAGGTCCGCAACCTTACCCTTGTAACGTGGATCAAGGAGGGTTGCCAGCCAGTATTGGTCCTTCTCCTTGATACCACGAATACGAGGATCCTTACGCAGGCTTTGCAGGATCAGGGAGGCCATGCAGCGTAGGTTTGCTGAGGCATTGGTCCGGAGTCCTCTGGGTCACTAAGGACAACAACGTCCGCAGCCACCTCCTCCCAGCCACGTACAAGTCCATGTGTTCCTTGGGACTGATCCCTTAAAGACTGCTGATGCTGAGTGCCAGGCTCCACCTCCATACTGACACAATCTTCCTCCTCCTCCTCCTCCTCGTCCTCTTCCTGTGTGATCGGCGGGCACGCAGGAACACTGTCTGGATAAAGGGGGCCTTGAGAGCTAAGGAAGTCCTCCTCTTCCTGCCTCTGTTCTGCCTCAAGTGCCCTGTCCATTATTCCACGCAGCGTGTGCTCCAACAGGTGGACAAGGGGGGACAGTGTCACTGATGCATGCACTGTCAGTGCTCACCATCCTCGTGGCCTCCTCGAATGGTGACAGGACAGTGCATGCATCCCTGATCATGGCCCACTGGCGTGGGGAAAAAAAAACAAGGTCCCCTGACCCTGTCCTGGTGCCATAGTCGCACAGGTACTCATTGATGGCCCTCTGCTGCGTGTGCAGCCGCTGCAGCATGGCCAATGTCGAGTTCCACCTGGTGGGCATGTCACAGATTAGGCGGTTCTTGGGCAGGTTAAACTCCTTTTGGAGGTCCGTCAGCCGAGCACTGGCATTATATGACCGGCGGAAATGCACACAGACTTTCCTGGCCTGCCTCAGGACATCCTGTAAGCCCGGGTACCTGCCCAAGAACCGCTGCACCACCAAGTTAAGGACGTGAGCCAAACAGGGCACATGGGTCAGTTGTCCCTGTCGGAGGGCAGAGAGGAGGTTGGTGCCATTGTCGCAAACCACCATTCCTGCCTTAAGTTGGCGTGGCGTCAACCACCTCTGAACCTGCCCCTGCAGAGCTGACAGAACCTCTGCCCCAGTGTGGCTCCTGTCCCCCAAGCACACCAGCTCAAGCACCGCATGGCATCTTTTGGCCTGCGTACTTGCGTAGCCCCTTGAACGCCTACGGAGCACCGCTGGTTCCGAGGAAGAGGCCATGGAGGAAGAAGAAGAGGAGGGGGTGGAGGAGAGAGGTGTGTCACAATCAGCATTTTGGAGGCGTGGTGGCGGAACAACCTCCAACACTACTGCACCTTGTCCTGCATCCTTCCCAGCTGCCAGCAGAGTCACCCAATGCGCCGTGAAACTTAAGTAACGTCCCTGTCCATGCCTGCTGGACCATGAGTCAGCGGTAATATGCACCTTACCGCTGACCGCCCTGTCCAGCGAGGCATGGACATTGCCTTCCACATGCCGGTAGAGAGCTGGAATCGCCTTCCGTGAGAAAAAGTGGCGTTTGGGTACCTGCCACTGAGGAACCGCACATTCCACAAACTCACGGAAGGGGGCAGAGTCTACCAACTGAAAAGGCAGCAGTTGAAGTGCTAGCAATTTTGCCAAGCTAGCATTCAACCGCTGGGCATGTGGATGGCTGGGAGCAAACTTCTTTCGGCGGTGCAGCAGCTGGGGCAGGGAAATTTGCCTGGTACAATCTGGCGTCGGTGTACCAAAAGCAGATTGCCCACAAGTACTTGGCTGTGACACACCTAATTCTACACCTTCATTCCTCTCACTGCAGGTCTCAGAGAGGACTGAAGGTCTAGTGGGGTTGGAAATCTCAGCTGATGAGGAGCAAGGAGAGATCCTCTTTGTTCTTTGGTGTGGGTCTTTTAGATATGCTTGCCAACGAACTGCATGGCAGGTCAACATATGTCTGGTCAAGCATGTGGTACCCAAGCGGGAGATGTTTTGGCCACGCGAGATACGCTTGAGACATATGTTGCAAATAGCAGCGGTGCGATCTGATGCACTCGTCTCAAAAAAGGCCCACACCAAAGAACTTTTTGAATAACGCGCAGAGACTGCAGCGCCCTGCACATGTGGAGCTTTGGGGTGTGATGCAGTCAATGTGCTGCCCTTAGGCTGGCCCCTGGAGGGCATCCTGCCTCGTTGGTGATGTGCCGCCTCCTCCTCCTCCTCCTCCTCCTCTCTCCTATCAGGCACCCACGTTGAGTCAGTGACCTCATCATCCCCTCCCTCCTCATCACTGGAGCAAACCTGGCAGTATGCTGCAGCAGGGGGAGCATGACTGCCAGATTGCTGTCCTTCTTGGGCACCCCCTCTGTCCGTGCTCATGTTACTGCCTTCATCGAGCTCAGTATCATCATCAGAGCCTTCCAAACGCTGGGCATCCTCCTGGAGCATGTACCCAACACTGTGGTCAAACAGTTCGAGGGAATCCTCATGAGGACATGGTGGAGCTAGGGAAGGAGTCACTGATGACATTGAGCTGAGGGAAGAGGCCGCTGCTTTGCCAGACAAAGCACCCTGGGCATGGGTGAGAGAGGATGAGGAGGATGAGGACGGCTTGGTCATCCACTCGACCAAGTTTTCTGCATGTTGCGGCTCAACACGGCCAGCTGCCGAAAAAAAGGCCAAGCGTGTCCCATGGCCACGGGCTGATGAGGATGCACCGTCTCCACGACCAGCACTAGACACAGAGCCTGCTTGCCCTCTCTTATTGGCTTGTGACTGTCTGCCTCTCCTTCTTGGCCTTCCAGACATACTAATGGCCTGTAGCTGCACTAAGCTGGGATAGAACACCTGTAATTTTCTTCAGGTAGCTTTATATACTGTAACCAGACAAGCCTGCCTGTCAGTAGGAAGATAACAGGAACGGATCTAGCTGAACACTGTGAGCAGGATGCACTGCACTAAATGTAAATAGCAGGAACGGATCTAGCTGAACACTGTGAGCAGGACGCACTGCACTAAATGTAAATAGCAGGAACAGATCTAGCTGAACACTGTGAGCAGGACGCACTGCACTAAATGTAAATAGCAGGAACGGATCTAGCTGAACACTGTGAGCAGGACGCACTGACTGCACTAAATGTAAATAGCAGGAACGGATCTAGCTGAACACTGTGAGCAGGACGCACTGACTGCACTAAATGTAAATAGCAGGAACGGATCTAGCTGAACACTGTGAGCAGGACGCACTGACTGCACTAAATGTAAATAGCAGGAACGGATCTAGCTGAACACTGTGAGCAGGACGCACTGCACTAAATGTAAATAGCAGGAACAGATCTAGCTGAACACTGTGAGCAGGACGCACTGCACTAAATGTAAATAGCAGGAACGGATCTAGCTGAACACTGTGAGCAGGACGCACTGACTGCACTAAATGTAAATAGCAGGAACAGATCTAGCTGAACACTGTGAGCAGGACGCACTGCACTAAATGTAAATAGCAGGAACAGATCTAGCTGAACACTGTGAGCAGGACGCACTGCACTAAATGTAAATAGCAGGAACGGATCTAGCTGAACACTGTGAGCAGGACGCACTGCACTAAATGTAAATAGCAGGAACGGATCTAGCTGAACACTGTGAGCAGGACGCACTGCACTAAATGTAAATAGCAGGAACAGATCTAGCTGAACACTGTGAGCAGGACGCACTGCACTAAATGTAAATAGCAGGAACAGATCTAGCTGAACACTGTGAGCAGGACGCACTGACTGCACTAAATGTAAATAGCAGGAACAGACCTAGCTGAACACTGTGAGCAGGACGCACTGACTGCACTAAATGTAAATAGCAGGAACGGATCTAGCTGAACACTGTGAGCAGGACGCACTGCACTAAATGTAAATAGCAGGAACGGATCTAGCTGAACACTGTGAGCAGGACGCACTGCACTAAATGTAAATAGCAGGAACGGATCTAGCTGAACACTGTGAGCAGGACGCACTGCACTAAATGTAAATAGCAGGAACGGATCTAGCTGAACACTGTGAGCAGGACGCACTGATTGCACTAAATGTAAATAGCAGGAACAGATCTAGCTGAACACTGTGAGCAGGACGCACTGACTGCACTAAATGTAAATAGCAGGAACGGATCTAGCTGAACACTGTGAGCAGGACGCACTGCACTAAATGTAAATAGCAGGAACGGATCTAGCTGAACACTGTGAGCAGGACGCACTGCACTAAATGTAAATAGCAGGAACGGATCTAGCTGAACACTGTGAGCAGGAAGCACTGCACTAAATGTAAATAGCAGGAACAGATCTAGCTGAACACTGTGAGCAGGACGCACTGACTGCACTAAATGTAAATAGCAGGAACGGATCTAGCTGAACACTGTGAGCAGGACGCACTGACTGCACTAAATGTAAATAGCAGGAACGGATCTAGCTGAACACTGTGAGCAGGACGCACTGCACTAAATGTAAATAGCAGGAACGGATCTAGCTGAACACTGTGAGCAGGACGCACTGCACTAAATGTAAATAGCAGGAACAGATCTAGCCTAATCTAGCTAACTCAAATCAAATGACACTGTCTGTCTCTCTCTCTATCAGCACACCGGAACACACTACACAGGGCCGCCGTGCAGGCGGCCTTATATAGTGTGGGGCGTGTACTAAATCCCCTGAGCCATAATTGGCCAAAGCCACCCTGGCTTTGGCCAATTACAGCTCTCTCTACTGACGGCGCTGTGATTGGCCAAGCATGCGGGTCATAGTGCATGCTTGGCCAATCATCAGCCAGCAATGCACTGCGATGCCGTAGTGAATTATGGGCCGTGACGCGCCACACGAATTTGGCGCGAACGGCCCATAACGTTCGCAATTCGACGGACGGTCGAACAGCCGATGTTCGAGTCGAACATGGGTTCGACTCGAACACGAAGCTCATCCCTATAGGCCACTAACAATGACAATACAAATAATTCTAAGTGTATCACATAAATCCACAATCCATATTAGAACACACTCCCATCCATTATAAATGAACCGGATAGGAAGTAACTTGAAAACAGTGCATAAAGTGTTGAACAGATCTAAAAATAAAATACAAGATATAATAAAAAAAATGTAATAAAAATTGTGAGTTTCTGAGGTGTTAGATAAAGTTCCAACAAAGCAAAGTTCTTGTGAATAGTGACTTTCGTGAAAAAACAGCTGATATCCAGTGACTTGCGGTGCTCCCCCTCAAGGGTCCCCACTCACCAGCTTCTTACACCCCTGCAGGGGTAATAAGCATGTAGTACCAGGCAGTAGAATGGCGCCTTGGACTCCAGTAGAGCTGTCCCCGGGTACTCCCGTTCCAGATATGTTGTCAGTGATCTGAGCCATCCTCATAGGAAAGAAACAGGGCTCCCATAGTGTGATACGTTTTAAATACTTTATTAAAAAAACTGCAAACAAAATAGCAGGCTAAAAATCCGGACTCCTTATAAAAAAAGAGCCAGATACTCACACTAGATATGAGAGATTGTTCACGGTGGGAGCTAGTGGATCCAAAACCATCAGCTGCGCGGCGTGCGCCTCAGGCGCGTTCCACACACTCTCCAACTTCCGCGTGTGACGTAAGTGCGTAGCTCCGCCTTACGCGTTTCGTCATCGACGTTATCAAAGGCGTAGCTAGCGTACCTCGTACTGTGCTATTTGAAGGCAAGCAGCAATACTCCGTTCCTCCAATACTCCTCCCATGGGCGGATTCCCATGTTACACAAAGGCAGGGCATCTCTATCGGATTGGAACATTACAAATTGCGGGGTATAGCAGATTGATGTGTATATGTGCAGAACCTCACATCCCCGCTTGCCATCAGTGGAGGCAGACATGTGCATTGTACGATCCATCTCATACAAAAAAAAAAAAAAAAACTTTATACATCCAATTTCACTCTGTTAACCAATCTAAGCTAATCATTAGATGATACCATTTCTTCAATCCACAGATATAAACTACAAAACGGGGGTGGCTGAAAGAAATGCAAATAAGGCAACGTGGGGTATAGCCCCTAGTGGGGACATTAGGTATTACTAATCCATATACCCTGAATGTATATGTCATTTGCTGGTCTTGGTATATTAAGGTAATGCATTTGGTTGCAAGATACAATTTTAGATACAGTTTTAGATAGCCCTTTACCGTCCAGACCTACTATCATAATGGGCCCCATTTATAAATTAAACTAGCATTTAGTGGAATAAGGAAATGGCATCACCGTATATGGGGAAACAATCACAGTTAAGGTGGGGGCATCACTATCATATATATATGTAGTCACTCATATACCCCCAACAGTGGTCCTGAGAAAACGAGCATCCCTTTTGGATAATAATGTGGGGATCAGATATACATCCCCCCCAGAAGGAAATATGCAAGATAAAAAACAGTGAGAAAACCCACATCTAAAATCACATTTCTGAAATACTAGAACCCCAATACTACCACCTAGGCTGAGACCCACATATGCTGGGGCCCAGATATAATAAGATAGTGTGGGGGGGGAAATGGTGTGGGGAGGGGGGGGTTCCCATCAATAGGAGTCCCTAAACTGTTGTCCTCCAGGGCTCCAACACAATCCAACATAAGAGGGAAGAGTGGGTATGATCCTACCCCAGACCCTCCTTACCCACCCTGTGGGCAGAATCTCCCTCCCCAAACCCAAAATCATAATCCACACTGTAACTAGGTGAGGGCTACCACAGATATTAACTACATCTTAGCCTCCTTTGGACTCCCACAGATGGTCAATATGTAGGCCTTAGCCTAGGGGTTAGCTATATAACAGTTTAAATCTATATCCAGGTTTAACCCCTTAGGGGCCAGGGATTGTAAACGATAGATCCACTCAGTTTCATTCTGAGAGATGAGTGTGAGTTTGTTCTTCCCTCTTCAGTGATCTTCAACATGGTCTATACCATAGAACACCAGCCCTGTGGGATCCCTCTGATGTACCTCATCAAAGTGTCTGGATAAGTGATGTTTGGGGAACCCTTTCCTAATGTTATTGATATGTTCCCTTATTCTGACTGCTAGAGGCCGAGTGGTTCTCCCCACGTACTGGAGGTGGCAAGGGCATTCTATAATGTACGTGACATGCGTACTCTGACATGTAATTAATTTCTTTATTTTATATTGTTTGTGGTCAACTGTGGATTTAAATGTTTCTTTCTTCCTAGGTTGTGGTTTGCTGACCCTACATGGTAGGCATCTACGACATTTGTAGAATCCCTTCAAACTGGTACTGATTTTTACTTGTTTAGGGGGATCTATGACATTGTGTACTAAGTAATTCCGGAGGCTGGGTGCTCTTCTGTACACAAATTTTGGTCTACTGGGGAGAATTTTTGATAGTACTCTATCCTCTTGTAGAATTGGCCAGTACCTGTTGATAATACGTTCAACGTCTTTATATTGGTTGTTATACCCTGTAATGAACAGTAGACATGTGCATTCGTTTTCGTCCGAATGCATTTTCGTCCGAATTTCAGGTATTTTCGTTATCCTTTTAACAAACGATAACGAAAGTGCAGAGTCCGAAAAACGAAAGATCCGACATAAACAATTGCTGTATTTTCGTTTTCGTTGCTACAACAGTTCGATATAGATAGGAGATTCGACATGATGATGACAATAACAATCTGTGTCCATCAAACCTGTGGTCGAATGTGCCTAACCTTAGCTCTATTAGTCCAAGATTATTCTACATAGAGAGAAAAGATTCGACGTAGAGAGAAAAGATTCGATGTAGGGGAGGAAAGATTTGACGTAGGGGAGGAAAGATTCGACGTAGGGGAGGAAAGATTCGACGTAGGGGAGGAAAGATAAATAAAAATAATGATGATGATGAATGTTATTGGCTGATTGTAACCAAAGAGGTGGAGCAGTAAAATAGCTAGAACTAAGTACACACGTACTTTGGCTTATGGTGTCTGTTGAAAGTTCTAAGAAGATTCGACGGAGCAGGTAAACTATATGGAATTGTACAGTTTAGCTGCTCCGTCGAATCTTCTTTGAACATTCGACAGACACCATAAGCCTTCAATGACAGATTCGACCTTAATTTGGATTTTCGGACGAATGCAATTTTTAACGAAAAACGAAATAAATAAAAACGAATTTCGGGAGTAACTAAATAAATTTATTTTTCAGAGGAAAACGAAATTCCGAAACGAAATATTTCAGTGTGCACATGTCTAATGAACAGAATCTCTCCTTGTTCGTTCTTTTTCTTCTTGGTGTTATTAAGTAGGGTCTTCCTGTCCACTTTCATTATCTCCAACTTCAATTTAGCCAGGGTATTGCCTGCATATCCTTTTTCTTGGAATCTCTGGATTAATACGTCTGCTTGTTTTCCAAAATCTGCAGTTAGATCACAGTTCCTACGAAGACGCATTAGTTGACCCTTTGGGATGTTTCCCTTCCACCTGGGATGATGGCAGCTGGAAGTGGGTATATACCCATTACGGTCTGTGTCCTTGAAAAAGGTGTGGGTACAAAGCAATGTTCCTGACTTGAAGATTTCCAAGTCTAGGTACTCTATTTTTTGGGGGTTCCATTTCCCTGTAAACGTAATTCCATATTTGTTATCGCTCAGTTGTCCAAGGAATTGCTCAAAGGTGTCAGATGTTCCATCCCATAGGATGATCAAATCATCAATGTAGCGCCTATACATCTTAATTTGAGGTATTTTCCGATCATAAATATACTCCTCCTCCCACATATTCATGAAAAGGTTCGCTACGCTGGGGGCGTAACGAGCCCCCATAGCTACACCTTTGGTTTGTACGTAGTAATTGCTATTGTACCAAAAGTAGTTGCATTCCATGGCCAACTTGAGCCCTTCCAGGATGTAGTTGATCGCTGTACACCAGCATTGTACAAAAGGATGGGCTTGCCAGAGTAGAAAAAGCATTGCACGAAAACGCAGGGATGAAGCAACAGCAGATGAGGTACACATGAGGCAGACACTTTGATGAGGTACATCAGAGGGATCCCACAGGGCTGGTGTTCTATGGTATAGACCATGTTGAAGATCACTGGAGAGGGAACAACAAACTCACACTCATCTCTCAGAATGAAACTGAGTGGATCTATCGTTTACAATCCTTGGCCCCTAAGGGGTTAAACCTGGATATAGATTTAAACTGTTATATAGCTAACCCCTAGGCTAAGGCCTACATATTGACCATCTGTGGGAGTCCAAAGGAGGCTAAGATGTAGTTAATATCTGTGGTAGCCCTCACCTAGTTACAGTATGGATTATGATTTTGGGTTTGGGGAGGGAGATTCTGCCCACAGGGTGGGTAAGGAGGGTCTGGGGTAGGATCATACCCACTCTTCCCTCTTATGTTGGATTGTGGTGGAGCCCTGGAGGACAACAGTTTAGGGACTCCTATTGATGGGAACCCCCCCCTTAACACACCATTTTCCTCCCCACACTATCTTATTATATCTGGGCCCCAGCATATGTGGGTCTCAGCCTAGGTGGTAGTATTAGGGGTTCTAGTATTTCAGAAATGTGATTTTAGATGTGGGTTTTCTCACTGTTTTTTATCTTGCATATTTCCTTCTGGGGGGGGATGTATATCTGATCCCCACATTATTATTCAAATGGGGAAGCTCGTTTTCTCAGGACCACTGTTGGGGGTATATGAGTGACTATATATATATATGATAGTGATGCCCCCACCTTAACTGTGATTGTTTCCCCATATACGGTGATGCCATTTCCTTATTCCACTAAATGCTAGTTTAATTTATAAATGGGGCCCATTATGATAGTAGGTCTGGACGGTAAAGGGCTATCTAAAACTGTATCTAAAATTGTATCTTGCAACCAAATGCATTACCTTAATATACCAAGACCAGCAAATGACATATACATTCAGGGTATATGGATTAGTAATACCTAATGTCCCCACTAGGGGCTATACCCCACGTTGCCTTATTTGCATTTCTTTCGGCCACCCCCGTTTTGTAGTTTATATCTGTGGATTGAAGAAATGGTATCATCTAATGATTAGCTTAGATTGGTTAACAGAGTGAAATTGGATGTATAAAGTTTATTTTTTTTTTGTATGAGATGGATCGTACAATGCACATGTCTGCCTCCACTGATGGCAAGCGGGGATGTGAGGTTCTGCACATATACACATCAATCTGCTATACCCCGCAATTTGTAATGTTCCAATCCGATAGAGATGCCCTGCCTTTGTGTAACATGGGAATCCGCCCATGGGAGGAGTATTGGAGGAACGGAGTATGCCCGCTTGCCTTCAAATAGCACAGTACGAGGTACGCTAGCTACGCCTTTGATAACGTCGATGACGAAACGCATAAGGCGGAGCTACGCACTTACGTCACACGCGGAAGTTGGAGAGTGTGTGGAACGCAGCTGAGGCGCACACCGCGCAGCTGATGGTTTTGGATCCACTAGCTCCCACCGTGAACAATCTCTCATATCTAGTGTGAGTATCTGGCTCTTTTTTTATAAGGAGTCCGGATTTTTAGCCTGCTATTTTGTTTGCAGTTTTTTTAATAACGTATTTAAAACGTATCACACTATGGGGGCCCTGTTTCTTTCCTATGAGGATGGCTCAGATCACTGACACCATATCTGGAGCGGGAGTACCCGGGGACAGCTCTACTGGAGTCCAAGGCGCCATTCTACTGCCTGGTACTACATGCTTATTACCCCTGCGGGGGCGTAAGAAGCTGGTGAGTGGGGACCCTTGAGGGGGAGCACCGCAAGTCACTAGATATCAGCTGTTTTTTCACGAAAGTCACTATTCACAAGAACTTTGCTTTGTTGGAACTTTATCTAACACCTCAGAAACTCACAATTTTTATTACAATTTTTTTATTATATCTTGTATTTTATTTTTAGATCTGTTCAACACTTTATGCACTGTTTTTAAGTTACTTCCTATCCAGTTCATTTATAATGGATGGGAGTGTGTTCTAATATGGATTGTGGATTTATGTGATACACTTAGAATTATTTGCACGTATTGTCATAGTTAGTGGCCTATATAGACTGGTTACTACACCATATGTAGAGGGGATTTATATTATTCAGTTCCCACCTATGTTATAGGTGGGGGATATATTTTATTTATTTTATATATATATATTTTTTAGCACACTGTTTTGGATGGTTCAGCCTTAATATATTCAGGAAGACTCGTATTGGTCTGTATACACTAGCACGATTTATTAATTTGAATTACCTATTCTTCCACTTATATATTTTTTGGCCTACTGGCCTTTACTGGGTTGTAGACACGAGCACGGATTTAGAAACCCAAATTAGGTACCCTGGCATAGGTAGCGCCACTCACCCCTATTTACTTTTTCCTACCAATATATCTCACCCTGGTTGGGGGTGTGTTTAAGGGGAGGCTGCAGACCTTAGTCCATGAGCACGGAAACCTTTCTTTTATCTAGGTGATTCAGTTAGCTGCAGTGTATTTATTATATATACAGGAAGTCCTCGAGTTACGAACATCCGACTTGCAAACAACTCCTACTTACGAACGGGATGGCGGGCACATTCGACGGAACCTTTTCGACGGCAGGAACATTTGATGGAACCTTTTCAAAGGTGGGCACATTCGACGGAACCTTTTTGATGGCGGACACATTCGACAGACCCTTTTTCGACGGCAGGCACATTCGACGGACCCTTTTCGACGGCGGGCACATTCAACGGAACATCGGATATCTGACGTTCTGTCCATGCTGTTCCGACTTACGAACATATTCAACTTAAGAACAAACCTACAGTCCCTAGCCCGTTCGTAACTCGGGGACTGCCTGTATACAGATAGTCTTGTGTGTATATATATATATATATATATATGTGTGTGTGTGTATATATATATATATCCACTGCATACAATTTCGCTCAATCTCACTGCAGGCCGTTTCTGGTGTACTGTTTCTAATATACTACAGGCAGGCAGGTGATTCAGTTAGCTGCAGTTTATTTAATATATATATACACTACCGTTCAAAAGTTTGGGGTCACCCAAACAATTTTGTGTTTTCCATGAAAAGTCACACTTATTCACCACCATACGTTGTGAAATGAATAGAAAATAGAGTCAAGACATTGACAAGGTTAGAAATAATGATTTGTATTTGAAATAACATTGTTTTTACATCAAACTTTGCTTTCATCAAAGAATCCTCCTTTTGCAGCAATTACAGCATTGCACACCTTTGGCATTCTAGCTGTTAATTTATTGAGGTAAGCTGGAGAAATTGCACCCCACGCTTCTAGAAGCAGCTCCCACAAGTTGGAATGGTTGGATGGGCACTTCTGGCGTACCATACGGTCAAGCTGCTCCCACAACAGCTCAATGGGGTTCAGATCTGGTGACTGTGCTGGCCACTCCATTACCGATAGAATACCAGCTGCCTGCTTCTGCTGTAAATAGTTCTTGCACAATTTGGAGGTGTGTTTAGGGTCATTGTCCGGTTGTAGGATGAAATTGGCTCCAATCAAGCGCTGTCCACTGGGTATGGCATGGCGTTGCAAAATGGAGTGATAGCCTTCCTTAGCTTTTACCCTGTACAAAGCTCCCACCTTACCAGCACCAAAGCAACCCCAGACCATCACATTACCTCCACCATGCTTAACAGATGGCGTCAGGCATTCTTCCAGCATCTTTTCATTTGTTCTGCGTCTCACAAACGTTCTTCTTTGTGATCCAAACACCTCAAACTTGGATTCATCCGTCCACAACACTTTTTTCCAGTCTTCCTCTGTCCAATGTCTGTGTTCTTTTGCCCATCTTAATCTTTTTCTTTTATTGGCCAGTCTCAGATATGGCTTTTTCTTTGCCACTCTGCCCTGAAGCCCAAAATCCCGCAGCCGCCTCTTCACTGTAGATGTTGACACTGGTGTTTTGCGGGTACTATTTAATGAAGATGCCAGTTGGGGACCTGTGAGGCGTCTGTTTCTCAAACTAGAGACTCTAATGTGCTTATCTTCTTGCTTAGTTGTGCAACGCGGCCTCCCACTTCTTTTTCTACTCTGGTTAGAGCCTGTTTGTGCTGTCCTCTGAAGGGAGTAGTACACACCGTTGTAGGAAATCTTCAATTTCTTTGCAATTTCTCGCATGGAATAGCCTTCATTTCTAAGAACAAGAATAGACTGTCGAGTTTCAGATGAAAGTTCTCTTTTTCTGGCCATTTTGAGCGTTTAATTGACCCCACAAATGTGATGCTCCAGAAACTCAATCTGCTCACAGGAAGGTCAGTTTTGTAGCTTCTGGAAGGAGCTAGACTGTTTTTAGATGTGTGAACATGATTGCACAAGGGTTTGCTAATCATCAATTAGCCTTCTGAGCCAATGAGCAAACACATTGTACCATTAGAACACTGGAGTGATAGTTGCTGGAAATGGGCCTCTATACACCTATGTAGATATTGCACCAAAAACTAGACATTTGCAGTTAGAATAGTCATTTACCACATTAGCAATGTATAGAGTATATTTGTTTAAAGTTAGGACTAGTTTAAAGTTAGCTTCATTTAAAAGTACAGTGCTTTTCCTTCAAAAATAAGGACATTTCAATGTGACCCCAAACTTTTGAACGGTAGTGTATATATATATATATATATATATACAGATAGTCTTGTGTATATATATATATACCCACTGTATACAGTTTAGCTATATCTCACTGCAGGCCGTTCCTGGTGTACTGTTTCTAATATGCTTCAGGCAGTGTACGCAGTACACAGTACCGTGCACCCCTAGAGCAGTTGCTACTACTTTTCTGGTGGTGTACACAATACATACAGTGCACCCATAGTTGCTATTAGACTTCTGGTGGTGTACACAATACTGTGCACCCATAGTGCAGTTGCTACTACTTTTCTGGTGGTGTACACAATACAGTACACCCATAGTTGTTATTACACTTTTGTTGGTGTACACAGTACCATGCACCCATAGTGCAGTTGCTACTACTTTTCTGGTGGTGTACACAGTACACAATACATACAGCGCACCCATAGTTGCTATTAGACTTCTGGTGGTGTATACAATACCGTGCACCCATAGTGCAGTTTCTACTACTTTTCTGGTGGCGTACACAGTACACAATACAGTGTAGTGCAGTGTTGCAAAACAAAATATACATCATGTCCAGAAGGCCACCAAGGAGAGGCAGACGCTCCCAGGCCACTAAAAGAGGGCAAGCAGGCTCTGTGTCTACAGTCCACAGTGCTGGTCATGGACATGGTGCATCTTCTGCAGGTGGCCATGGGCCACGCTTGCCTTTTTTTCTGCTGCTGGGACAGGGGCAGAAAAATTGGGCCTTTAGTGGTGGTGGTGCCACAACACTGTAACCCCTCACAGATACTCTTGTTGGGCGCAAGAACGGGCCCTGCTGTCAAATACTAGATCAGAAATTGTAATTACATGCCCCTGTTAAACAGGGACAGAAAAATTGGGCCTTAGGCAGTGGTCGTAGTGCCCTAAACCAAAAATATTGTTGGAAGCTAGCATCATCAAGATTAAGGAGGAATAGTATAGTCACTAAGCATAGGCAGTCTTCAAGGGATCCCACATCCATAGAAAAATCAATCAGTTACATCAGCATCAGGTGCTTGACAGCTGCTGCTGATCCAAGACTGATTCATTTTTATGAATGTGAGCCTAACAAGGGAGTCTGTGGACAGGCGCACTCTATGATCCATTAAAAACCCTCCAGCAGCACTGAATGTGCATTTAGAAAGAACACTGGATGCAGGACAGGCCAGTAGATCAACTGCATATTGAGCAAGTTCTGGCCAGTGGTCCATCCTCATGACCCAGTAACCCAGTGGATGCTCTGTTGGAAAGGTCTCCAAGTCTGCACTTGCCCCTAGATATTCCTGCACCATGTTATGCAGACGCTGGCGATGGTTGCTTGAACCGATCAGACCTTGGCACTGAGGACTGAAAAATTGTTTAAAGGCATCGGTCAGCCGGCCACCTTCTCCACTGCTCTTCTCTGACTGAACAAAGCTGTCATTGTTATGCAGTAATCTTTGTCTGTCAGCTTACCTCTCCTCCATGTGTTCACTTTTAGAGGCCAGCCACTCTCACCTGGCTACTTAAATAATCTCTCCTCAAAGCATGGCTCCACCCCAGCCCCTATCAGAGAACTCTATATTAACCTGTGCACTGCAAGCCTGCCTTGCTGATCAACCTTTGTGTGTTTAGTGTCAGGGCTGGCCTCAGCCCTTCCTTCTCTGAGCTGGCCGCTCAGCTGTCGGCTAATTGCCAGCTCCCATCTCTCTCCACAGTTACCCAGCTTTTGTTGATTCTGCTCGTCAGTCCTGCCTACTTAAAGTCGTCCAGCTCACTTGATCTCTGCCTTCGCCTTTGTCAACATCACAGAGACTTTATCCTGCGTTTCTGTTGAAGACTTGCTCAGCTGACGTTCCTTCTGGCTCCTGATCCTGCTTGTTGTACTACTACGTTTATCTCTGGCTCTCTGACATTTGCTTGGCTGACTACCCGATCCGGTTACTGAACTCTGGCTTGTTTTGACTATGATTACTCTTACCTTATTATTATTAAACAAGTGTGATTAAACTTTACTTCTGTCTCGGTCTGATTCATGGTTCCTGATAGTAGGCGAAGGCCATGAATTCAGAAGTTACAGTCAATCCACTTGTTGGTAATATTTTTTCCAGATTGGATGAGCAAGATCACCACATGGATCAGTTTGCCATAGCATTACAAACACTCCTGAGTCCCATGGCTCACCTGGAAACTCCCACTGTGGCTGCTCCGGTACAACCTGAGTTGCAGGCCGTCCCTGCTGCTGCACCAGTCTCTGTGCAGGCACCTGCCTCGAGTATTACCTGTAAAAGAGGTATGTCTTGTCCGGCTCCGCTTCCCCAGTGATTTGGGGGCGATCCAGTTCAATGCAGAGGGTTTCTCAACCAGGTTGAGATTTACTTTGAGATGGTGCCCCAGGCGTTTCCCACAGACAGAAGCAAAGTAGGTTTCGTGATATCTTTGTTTTCTGAGAGAGCCTTGGCCTTGGCAAACCCTGTATGGGAGATGCAAAAGCCTGTTGTCTTGAGCTACCCTGACTTTGTGGCCTCCTTTAAAAGGGTATTTGATGTTCCCGCACGCTCGGCTTCTGCTGCCAAGTGCCTCATGTCCATCAAACAGAGTACGAGAACTGTTGCCGACTATGCCATCTGGCTGCAGAGGTTGCTTGGAACAATGAGGCCCTCGTGGCTGCTTTTTCTCATGGTCTCTCGGATTCCATCAAGGATGAGATAGCAGCCCGAGATATACCCACTGAGCTGGAGAGGTTGATCACGTTTGCCATCCTCATTGACTCCAGACTCAGAGAAAGACTCTCTTTTATGAGCACTTGCAGAAGCCTACTGTACGTTTGCCTCCGAGCTTTGCAGTCCCACCCGTGCCTCCTTCACCTCCCATGCCTCCTGGTACTGAGTCGGTCAGTGAAGATGAACCCATGCACTTGGGCTTCACGCGTATCTCTGTGGATGAGAGATCCTTTAGGAGGAGGGAGAGATTGTGCCTTTATTGTGGCCAGGCAGGTCACTTTTTGAAGTCTTGTCCTATCCGTCCAGGGAACACCCGAACCTTGAGGTCCTGTCATGGACAGACCTTAGGTGACGTTGTTTCGTCCCCAGTTATCCAGAAGAATAAGCCATTGGTTTCTGTCACCCTTTCTTGGGCTGAGTCGTCCATCGAGATACAGGCTCTAATCGACTCTGGGGCTGCAGGCCTGTTCATTGATGCTGCCTTTGTATCGCAGCACTTGATTCCGCTGCAGCTGCGTGACACTCCACTTGCCATTGAGGCTCTTGACGGGAGACCTCTACAGCCTGCCTATGTGACTCATGAGACGGTTCCGTTGTCCATGGCCGTAGGGGCTCTTCACCATGAGATAATCCAATTACAAGTTATTTCCTCACCTAGGTTTCTGTTGGTTATCCTTGGTTACAGAGGCACAAGCCCTCTTTTGATTGGTTCCGTGCTGAGGTTCTCTCCTGGTCACCACAATGCAGTGAGACATGCTTCCAGAAGGTAGCCAAGGTCCTGTGCACCTCTTCACTCTCCTCCCTGCTGGAGGAGTACCACGATTTAAGCAATGTCTTTGACAAAGGTCAAGCCGGTATTTTGCCTCCACACCGGCCTTATGATTGTGCAATTGACCTTCAACCTGGTGCCATACACCCTCGTGGCCGGGTTTACCCTTTGTCGGTCTTGGAGGATAAGGCCATGGAGGAGTGTGTTGCAGATGCACTTTCTCAGGGTTTCATCCACAAATTCTCGTCTCCTGCTGGTGCTGGTTTCTTCTTTGTAAAGAAGAAGAGTGGTGAACTGAGACCTTGTGTTGATTATAGGGGTCTCAATCATTTCACGATCAAGAATGCCTACCCGATTCGGTTGATTACAGAGTTAATTGACCGCCTCAAGGGAGCAACGGTTTTCACAAAGCTTGATTTGAGAGGGGCATACAATCTCGTGCGGATTAAGGAGGGCGACGAGTGGAAAACTGCGTTTAATACCAGAACAGGCCATTATGAGTACCTCGTAATGCCTTTTGGCCTTTGTAACGCCCCGGCAGTTTTCCAGGAATTTATTAACGATCTCCTCCGAGATTTGTTGCAGTTATATGTGGTGGTTTATCTCGATGATATCCTCATATTTTCCAAGTCTCTGGAGAGCCACCACACAGATGTCTGTCGTGTGCTTCAGTAAACTGGAGAAGTGCGAGTTCCATCGTGAACAGGTTAAATTCTTGGGCTATGTCATTTCCACTGCTGATTTTTTGATGGACCCAGAGAAACTTTCAGCAGTCCTACAGTGGCCCTGACCTGTGGGTTTACGTCCTCTGCAGCGTTTCCTGGGATTTGCCAACTATTATCTGAAGTTTATTCATAACCTCTCGTCTCTGGTCAAGCCCCTGACTGATATGACCAGAAAGGGCGGAACCCACAGAGTTGGTCTCCGGAGTCCATTAAGGCCTTTGAGAGTCTCAAGGCTGCCTTTGTTTCTGCTCCTGTGTTGGCACATCCTGATCCTAGGTTGCCTTTTATCCTAGAAGTTGATGCTTCTGAGGCTGGAGTTGGCACCCTTCTGTCTCAACGTCCTAACTCTGAGAGCCCTATGCATCCATGTGGCTACTTTTCCAAGAAATTGTCACCTGCAGAGTGCAATTGCGAGATTGGTAACAGAGAGCTGTTGGCGATCATTTTAGCCCTGAAAGAATGGAGACTTCTCCTTGAAGGTACCACTGTGCCGGTTCTCATTCTTACTGACCATAACAATCTCAAAATCTTGTCTGAGGCTAAGCGCCTCTCTCCCAGAAGGGCGCGATGGGCTCTTTTCTTGTCGAGTTTTAATTACATTGTCTCATTCTTACCTGGTACTAAGAATGTAAGGGCTGACGTCTTGTCACGACAATTTTCCTCCACTTCCAAGTTGGAGTCGGTTCCGGTTCCTGTGATTCCTCCTGATCGTATTCTGGCTACGGTTCGCACCAGTCTTACTTCTCCTTTGGGTGACAAAATTCTTGCTGCTCAGGTCCGTCCTCCTACTGAGAAACCTTGTGACTGCTGCTTTGTCCCAGAGAGTCTCCATACTGCCATGCTCCAGACTTACCATTCTCCCAAGGCAGCTGGCCACCCTGGGAAGAATCAACTCGTTTGGGCCATTTCCCAACAATTCTGGTGGCCTAGTCTATGGGCTGATGTAACTGCCTTCGTAGCTGCCTGTTCCGTGTGTGCTCAGAGTAAGACTCCATGACACCTTCCAGTGGGCCTCCTACAACCCATACCCAATGGAGAGAGGCCCTGGACCCACCTGTCTATGGATTTCATTGTGGAGATACCCAACTCTCAAGGCAACACTGTTATCCTTATGGTGGTTGACCGGTTCTCAAAGATGTGTCATTGTATTCCACTTAAGAAGCTGCCCACTTCTAAGGAACTGGCTTCCATTTTGCTCGGGAGATCTTTCGCTTACATGGACTACCCAAGGTGATTGTCTTGGACAGGGGTAGTCAGTTTGTCTCCCGGTTCTGGTGAGCCTTTTGTGCACAGTTGGGAATTCAGCTTGCTTTCTCCTCTGCGTATCACCCGCAGTCTAATGGGGCCGCAGAACAAGCCAATCAGTCCTTGGAGAAATTCTTACGTTGCTATATTTCTGACCATCATAACAACTGGTCAGACCTATTACGTGGGCAGAGTTTGCTCACAACAGTGCCTTGAATTCTGCTTCCCGATTGTCCCTGTTTATGGCGAATTATGGTTTCCAACCTTCCATGTTGCCTGACTCGTTTGTTCCGCAGAGTATTCCTGCATTAGAGGAGCATCTCCGTGGTCTTCGTTCCACTTGGGCACAAGTTCAGGAGGCTTTGCAACATGCTAATGATAGGTACAGACTCCATGCTGACCGCAGACGCCTGCCTGCCCCTTCCTATCAGGTTGGGGACAGAGTCTCGCTGTCGTCTCGCAACCTCCAACTTCATGTTCCTTCTTTGAAGTTCGCACCTCGTTTTATTGGGCCTTCCTGTATCCTTCGCAGGATTAACCCAGTGGCTTACGCCTTGGACTTTCCTCCTAGTATGCGCATCTCAAATGTGTTTCATGTCTTCTTATTGAAACCTTTGGTCTGCAATCGCTTTACTACCTCGGTGCCACGTCCTCATCCTGTACAGGTTGGGAACCATGAGGAGTATGAAGTACAATCCTTTGTTGTAGGTTCAGTGGGCGCATACAGTACCTGGTGCATTGGAAGGGGTACAGTCCGGAGGAACGCTCTTGGATCTCATCCTCGGACGTGCATGTCCCTGTCCTCCCCTGTGATTTCCATAGACGTTTTCCCCTCAAGCCTGGTGGTCCTCCGAGGGGGGGGTCGTTGAGGAGGGGTACTGTCAGGGCTGGCCTCAGCCCTTCCTTCTCTGAGCTGGCTGCTCAACTGTCGGCTAATTGCCAGCTCCCATCTCTCTACAGTTACCCAGCTGTTGTTGATTCTGCTTGTCAGTCCTGCCTACTTAAAGTCGTCCAGCTCACTTGATCTCTGCCTTCGCCTTTGTCAACATCACAGAGACTTTATCCTGCGTTCCTGTTGAAGACTTGCTCAGCTAACGTTTCTTCTGGCTCCTGATCCTGCTTGCTGTACTACTACGTTTATCTCTGGCTCTCTGACATTTGCTTGGCTGACTACCCGATCCGGTTACTGAACTCTGGCTTGTTTTGACTACGCTTACTCTGTTTACCTTATTATTATTATTAAACAAGTGTGATTTAACTTTACTTCTGTCTCGGTCTGATTCATGGTTTCTGATAGTTTAGCTTCTGTGTGCATCTTGCTGTGTCTTCTACGTCTGATTCCAGTTAACGATCTTGGCTTGTTCTCGACTATCCCTGCCTGCTTGTGACCCTGATCTTTGGCGTGTTCTATGTTTATCCTTGTCTGCTAGTCGTCTCGACCTTTGGCTTATTCCCTTACTACCTCTTTCCTCCTGTAGCCTACTGTGGGTGTTAGCTGGGAGACCCTGGGGGTCGCGACCTGGAGCCAGTTGCAGCCCAGTCCATCCTCACCACTAGAGGCTCTGGTGAACACCTGCTGGCTCTTAGACGCTGCGCCCTGGGGAATCTTACGCTCTAGCCCCTGTGGGATCCATGTTGGTGTTCCAGCGGACCTGCCTTCCTTAACCACCTAGATTCCCATACACAGCAGTCAGCTGTAGGGCTCACTACCTTTGCGGTGCACTCCTGACCCCAACGGTGTGCATCTGTCACCTGGCCTTAGGTGACCTGACAGAAGCTTCAGCAACACGTTGTCCAGCACCAGGAAATTGTAACCTCACAGGGTCTGGAAATGCATTGCACAAACCTTTCTTCAAGGCCTCCTGAAGATGTTTCATCCTCTGCTCCCTCTGCGAAGGCAGGATGAGTTCTGCAACCTTACCCTTGTAACGTGGATCAAGAAGGGTTGCCAGCCAGTAATGATTCCTTCTCTTTGATACCATGAATCCTAGGGTCCTTACGCTGCATGGCCTCCCTGATTCAAAGCTTGTGAAAGTTTGCAGAGGCATTCGATTCTGAGTCCTCTGGGTCACTAAGGATCACATGATCTGTAACAACCTCCTCCCAGCCACGTACAACTCTTTGACCGCAACATATATACAATGTAATACTGACATATAATCACACACATAGGTTGGACTCAACCTCACCTACTATGTAACTATGTAACTCATGCACCGCATGGCATCTTTTTTGCCTGAGTGCTTGCGTAGCTCCTTGAATGCTTACGGAGCACTGTTGGTTCAGAGAAAAAATCTGCAGAAGAGGCCTTAGAGGAAGAGGAAGAGGAGGGGGTGGAGGAGAGAGCTGTGGCAGAATCACCGCTAGCATGTGAAGGAAAGGTAACATCCCTGCCCATGCCTGCTAGACCATGAGTCTGCAGTAATATACACCTTACTTCTGACCGCCCTGTCCAACAAGACAAAAACATTGCCTTCCACATGCCGGTAGAGAGCTGGAATGGCCTTCCGTGAAAAGAAATGGCATTTTGGAACTTGCAACTGAGGTACAGCACATTCCACAAATTCACGAAAGGGGACAGAGTCTACCAGCTGAAAAAGCAGTAGATGCAGTGCTAGCAATTTGGCCAAGCTGGCATTCAAGCTAGCATTCAGACTGTGAGCACGTGGATGGCTGGGACCGAATTTCTTTTTACGGTTTAGCAACTGGGGTAGGGAAATTTACCTGCTAAAATCAGATGGTGGTGTACTGCTAGCAGATTGGCTGCAAGTACTTGGGACGCCTATTGCTATACCTTCATTACTCTCAGTGCAGGTTTTCGAGAGGACTGGAGTAGGGTTGGAGATCCCAGATGAGGAGCAAGGAGAAGTCCGCCTTTTTCTTTGATGTGGGTCTTTCAAGTGCTGTTGCCAACGGATATTGTAATATTATGAATATATTTCATTTATATTTAATGTATTTATTATTAATGAATATATTTAAATCATTTTTTATCTATGTAGGGCGGAACATATTATCTTCACAGAAATCTCTGGTAGACCAGACAGGTCGTGCCTAGGCTTGTTTATACAAACAATGGGATCACTTCAAAGGATCCCATGCTGGAATATGCAATGAAGGGAGGCCAACCCGTAATCAATACTTAACTTCCCAGGAAAATTCAAGTTAGGCTCCTGCTCAGAATAGTCACAAGGATTTGCATTAAAGGGGGCTGACTTATGCAAAGTATAGGGATTGGAGATGTAGCCAGTCCTTAACCAGGAGTAGGGAAGCTCACCAATCAGAGCCACGCTATGCCAACTAACGAGGCATCAGCATGTAGTGATATACACAGACTATATTGGAGGGACACACACACACTTTTATGGGAGAGCAACCATCAGAATGGAACCTTGGTGCAAAGGGTATTTATGGTAAAGGCCTACATTTTACTTGTAACTAAATATGTTTGCAGATTAATGTTTTCAGGAATATACTCTGTATTCCTTCATGTAATTCTCTTATTTTAACCTGATATTTTCTTCCTTGGTGTAGACTATAGGTAAATGGTTGTGTATTAGATAGACTTTCAACTACTCACCAATAAATGTTGTTATTGTGTTAAAACTTTCACTCATAGTCAAAGAACTCTCATTTAACCCAAATCATATCTGAGAGATATTAAATCTCAAATATAGTATACAGGAAAAAGACTGCAGGGGAGGTCGTCATATGTCTGGTCAAGCATGTGGTGCCCAAGCGGCTGCTGTTGTGGCCACACTTGAACCGCTTCAGACATAGGTTGCAAACAGCAATGCTGCGATCTGCTGCATACGTGTTCAAAAAGGCCCACACCAAGGAATTTTTCGAAATCAGCGGGGAGTCAGCAGAGTCCTGCACCTGCGGAGCTCTGCGGTGTGATGCAGTAGGGTGGCTGCCCTCAAGCTGCCCCCTAGAGGACATCCTGCCTCATTGGAGTCGTGCCTCCTCCTCCTCCTCTATTCTCTATAACTCTATATATGCTGCAGCTGGGGGAACATGACTGCCAGTTTCTTGTCCTTCTTGGGATCCCCCTCTCTCTAGGCACACGTTACTCCCTTCCTCAACTTGGGAACCAACATCGGAGCCTTAAAATCGCTGCGCATCCTCCAGCACCATGTACCCGACAATGTGGTCGGATAGTTCAGGGGACTCCTCCGTGCATGCTGGATGGGCGACGGAAGGAGTGACTATGGACAAGGAGGCGGTGGAATAGGCCACTTTGGCAGCTGCATAGGAAGGAAAACTACTCTGGGCCTGGGTGACAGAGGATGAGGAGGATGAGGACGGCTTTGTTATCCACTCCACCAACTCTTCTGCATGTTCTGGCTCAATAACACGGCCAGCAGCAGAAAAAAAGGACAAGTGTGCCCCATGGCCACTGGCAGAGGATGCACCATGTCCATGACCAGCACTGTTGACTGTAGACAAAGAGCCTGCTTGCCCTCTTTTAGTGGGCTGTGGGCGTCTGCCTCTCTTTGGTGGCCTTCTGGACATGATGTATATTTTGTTTTGCAACACCGCACTACACTGTATTGTGTACTGGGTACACCACCAGAAAAGTAGTAGAAACTGCACTATGGCTGCACTGTATTGTATTTACAATTTTTGATCTAATATTTCACAGTAGGGCCCATTCCTGTGCTCAACAAGAGTATCTGTGAGGCTTTACAGTGTTGTACCACCACCACCCACCACCACCACCTAAGGCCCAATTTTTCTGCCCCTGTTTAACAGGGGCGCGTAATTACAATTTTCGATCTAATATTTCACAGCAGGACCTGCTTCTGTGCTCAACAAAAGTATCTGTGAGGCTTTACAGTGTTGTGCCACCACTACCACAACCACCGCCTAAGGCCGAATTTTTCTGCCCCTGTTTAACAGGGGCATGTAATTACAATTCTTGATATAATATTTCACAGCAGGGTCCGTTCCAGCTCCCACCAAGAGTAACTGTGAGGGCTTACAGTGTTCTAGTACCACCAACACCTAAGGCCCAATTTTCCGCAGAGTGTATAGGGTAGGCCGTATAGTATATACAGGTGGTCCCCTATTTTAAAACATCCGACTTACAAACGACTCCTACTTGGAAACAAAGAGAGACAAGAGGAAGTGAGAGGAAATCTACCCCTAGGAAGGGAAATTCTCTCCTGTAAGAGTTTATATGGGAAAAAGGTGTCTCCACTGATGCTTTATCACCAATCATTGTTTCCTTAATAACCCAAAATGTTCTTGTTTGTAACCCGGGGACCGCCTGTATACTGCTTTTCAGGGGGCCCCACGCCTTTTTTTTTATTTGGGTGCAGGGTTCCCCTTAATATCTATACCAGACCCAAAGGGCCCGGTAATGGGCTGGGGGGGGGGGCAACATTACATTACAGCCGCAAGCAGTTTTAAATGACTTTTTTTCCTTTAGAAATGTCATTTTGTGCAGATGAAAAATGCGTCACTTTACAGGCATACTATAGACACCCCCCAGGCACAATATTTAAAGGAATATTACACTTTTATTGTTTCACTTTAAGCATTATTAAAATCACTGCTCCTGAAAAAACAGATTTTTAAAACAGCTTACCTGTAAAATCCTTTTCTTTGAGTACATCACGGGACACAGAGCACCATAATAATGACTATGTGGGTTATACACTTACCTTCAGGTGATTGGACACTGGCAATCAATAGTAAGACGGTTCCTCCCATATAACCCCTCCTATACAGGAAGTGCCTCAGTTTTGTAGCAAGCAATCACGATCCCAAAAAAAAGAGGGGAGGGACCTCTGTGTCCCGTGATGTACTCAAAGAAAATTATTTTACAGGTAAGCTGTTTTAAAAATCCGTTTTTCTTTATCATACATCACGGGACACAGAGCACTGCAATAATGACTATGTGGGATGTCCTAAAGCAATGCAAATGAGGGGGGGGACACATTATCCCTAATAATTTTGAGATCTCACATCCACCTGGTAAAACCTGGTGAACGTATGAACTGAAGACCAAATGGCTGCTTTGCAAACCTGAGCCATACACACCTGCTGGCATACTGCCCATGATGCACTAACCCCTCTAGTGGAGTGTGCTCTCAAATCCCAGGGTGGAACCCTGCTCTTTAATTTATACGCCTGGACAATAGTCTGGCGAATCCACCTGGATATAGATGAACTTGTTGCCGGCTGTCCTTTTTTAGGACCCTCAGGCAAGACAAAAAGGCAGTCAGTTTTCCGAAAAGGAGCTGACATTTCCAAGTAAACTTTTATCGCTCTCACCACATCCAGTGAGTGAAGCGACTTTTCCTCCCTAGTTTTAGGGTTTGGAAAAAAGGAAGGTAAAATGATATCCTGATTCAAATGAAATTTGGACACTACCTTCGGTAAAAAATCCGGACGAGGACGCATGACCACTCTGTCCTGATGAAGAACCATAAAAGGTTCCTTGCAAGAAAGGGCGGCCAATTCTGACACCCTTCTAGCCGATGTTATAGCCACTAGGAAAACTAATTTCCTGGTCAATAGGACAAACGGAATATGCCTAATAGGTTCAAAGGGCTGACTCTGTAAGGCTGAAAGTACCAAATTTAGGTCCCACGGACACAAAGGCGGTTTAAGCGGTGGCCTCAGGTGCGTTACTCCTTTGACAAAGGTTTGCACCAAAGAATGGGATGCAATTGGTCTCTGGAAAAAAACAGATAAGGCCGAAATCTGTCCCTTAATTGTCCCTAAAGCGAGCTGCAAGTCTACTCCTGTTTGGAGAAAGGCGAGAACTCTTCCAATCGTATACCTACGAGGGTTCCATTTCCTTTTCTCACACCAAGAAATGTATGACTTCCATACCCTGTAATAGATAGCTCTAGAAACTGATTTTCTAGCATTTATCAAAGTGGAATATGGGCCCTTGAGACAACAGGTCTGGGCGGCAAGGGAGGACAAATGGTTCCCCTACTGCCAACTTTACAATCTCTGAGTACCATGATCCCCTGGGCCACGCTGGGGCCACTAAGATCACTGGCTTCCGTTCCTCCCGTATTCTGCGTAGTAAGTGCGGCAGAATCTGGATTGGAGGAAAGGCATATATCAGAGAATACTGATCCCAAGGAACCACTAATGCGTCTATCCTGACAGCCAGCCGATCCTTGGTCCTGGATACAAACCTGTCCAGTTTGGCATTGAATCTGGATGCCAGCAGATCCACATCTGGGGTCCCCCAGTATTGGCAGATCTGTAGAAACACCTCGGGATGCAGGGACCATTCCCCTGGTAACAATTTCTGGCGACTCAGGAAGTCCGCCTGGCAATTGTCCACCCCCTGGATAAACACTGCCGACAGAAAAGTCACATGTTTTTCTGCCCAGGTTAGAATATGATCTACCTCTCTTTGGGCTGCCCAACTCCTGGTACCTCCCTCGTGGTTGATATATGCCACTACTGTGGAGTTGTCGGACTGGACTCTGACAGGAAGCCCTCGCAACCTGGATGTCCAGAATCGCAGGACCAGACGAGCTGCCCGAATCTCTAGTAGATTGATGGGCAGAGTCCTCTCTGTCTGGGACCATATTCCCTGAACAGATGCTTCCTCTAGGACCGCTCCCCAGCTGAGAAGACTGGCATCCGTGGTTACCACTTTCCAGGCTACAGGTGGGAAAGACTTCCCCCTTTTTAAGTTGCTGGTTCTTAACCACCAAGATAGGTTCCATAGAACCTGTGGAGATAGAACCATAGGCTGATCCAGGGTTCGAACTGACTTGTCCCAGGTTTTTAGAATACTGTTCTGGAACACTCTGGAGTGGAACTGTGCATATGGCACTGCGCTGAAAGATGACACCATCTTGCCCAGTAATCTCATGCACAGGCGAATAGAAGGGGCTAGTTCTTTTTTCACCTTCTGTACCAGTTCCACTATGAAGGCGACCCTTAAGGGCGGAAGGAACACCTTTTCTTGGGCGGTTTCCAAGACCAGACCCAAATATACCAAGTTTTGGATCGGACAAAGAGCCGACTTGTCCAAATTTACCCAACCTAGGTGTTGTAAGACGCGCACTGTACTTGACACGTTTAGAATTAGTGTATGGCGAGAGCATTCCCTTAGCAGTAGATCGTCCAGATATCCTATTATGGAAACTCCTTGAGATCTTAGGGAAGCCAACACTGGGGCCAGGACCTTTGTGAAGTACCTGGGGGCCGTGGCTAGACTGAAAGGTAACGCCACAAACTGGAAATGACTGCCCTCTACAGCGAAGCGTAAAAACCTTTGGTGTGGCCCGAAGATCGGCACATGAAGGTACGCATCCTTGATATCTATGGATGCTAAATAGTCTCCTTTTCTCAGGGACCTTATGACCGAGTGAACCAACACCATGTGGAAGGACCGGACGTCTACAAAGAAGTTGAGAGCCTTGAGGTCCAAAATGGGCCTTACTTCCCAATTTGGTTTCCGCACGGTGAATAGGTTTGAGTAAAACCCCTTGAATCTTTCCTCGTGCGGGACCTTTACGATTACCCCTTGCATCACAGATGGTGTAAAGCCAGGAATAGGCATCTTCTTTTTCCTGGATCCACCAGGACCCTTGAATGTAGAAAACGGTTCGGGGGAACCTCCCGGAACTCTATTCTGTAACCGTTCTTTACAGTGGAAATGACCCATCTGTCTTGAACCAGTTCCTCCCAGGCCTCCCCAAACAGCCGAAGCCTGCCCCCCACCCGTGAGGGCGGGGGGCGCCCCTTCACAAGGTAGACTTGGAACTGGGCTTGGATGGCTTTTGGGCCCAGGGCTTTTTCTGACCCTGTGGTCTTTTAAACCCCGATGGCTGAGGCCGTCGATACCGCTTAGGGGAAGAGGCACCAGGCCCTGGGGGATTAGGAATTTTAAAAGAGGGCTGCTTCCCCTTCTTTTAATAGGAAGCAGAGCGCTCTTACCTCCTGAGATCTTTTGGATATATTTATCCAGATCATTTCCAAACAGGCGCTCTCCATGAAAAGGAAAAGCAGCAAGTAGCTTTTTACATGGTGTCTCAGCAGACCAGTTCTTTAGCCACAATACTCGGAGCATATGAACTGATAACAACGCAAAACGAGACATCTGTTAAATTGAGTCTTTTAAAGCATCAACTGCAAAACACAAGGCATGAGGGATCTCTAATAGCTCCTAAGCAGATTCCCCCTGGGGAGGTATGTTCTTTACTACCCTCTTAAAGCGATCCTTTAGGGATTGACAAATCCCAATAGCCGCAATAGCAGGCTGAACTGCTGCACTGGCAACTGAAAAGGGGGCCTTTAATAAGGACTCTAGCTTTTTATCAGCCGGATCCTTGAAAACGTGGGCATTATCCACTGGACAGGTTAAGTTCTTATTCACAGAAGATATGGCAGTGTCTACCAAGGGTGTGCTCCATTTCTTCCTAAACTTTTCCTCCATAGGGTATAACACAGAAAACCTTTTGGGAGGTAAGTATATCCTGTCAGGATGTTCCCAGTCCGCATAAATTACCTGCCCTAGTAACGGATGCAAGGGAAATGCTTGGGAAATTTGTTTAGGTCGCAAAGATCCCAAAGTAGAACATGAGAGTGCAGACTCCTGATGGTACCCAATTCGTACCATCTCCATTAGAGATTGGATAAACAATTTTTGGGAATGGGAGGCTGACATTGGTTCTTCAGAGCCAGAATCCTCATCCGAGGAATCCTCAGCCTCCCCCTGGTCTCTTAAGACCAATTCCTCCGAATCCTCTGCCCATTCTGGTTCCAAGTCACCTGGACCCATCTGGCTATAAGAGTCCTGGGGCTCCAGTGACTCACCACTTGGCCCAGGCTCAGGGGAGGGAGATCTATTTGCGTTTCCTTCCCCCCTGTGTTACAGAAGCAATCATGCCAGCTATCTTGCCTTCCAGGCCTGCTAAGGCAGATGCCAAATCATCCTTAGTAGCATAAGCCGAGGCAGGTACATCAATATTGGCTACTATGCCTGACAAGTGCAATGGCACAGCCAGGTCAGAAGCCGCAGGTCCTTCAGTAGAGACTGAGGCCGCATGAGTATGGGGTTGGTCTCCTGCTATTTATGGAGGGACCTTTACCCCTGGGCTTGCCTTATTCCCTGTTGCTCATCTTTTGGAAGACATTGCTTACATACGAGAAACACCAATTAGTACTCCCCACAACTACACCCAGTCCTTAACCTGTCACCGCTGTCCAAGACCATCCGATTCACGTGCCCACATTCGTTCCCCGCACGCCAGGAGCTCCATGCTATAAACCCTAGCATGGGATCGAGCGCACGCCTCAGCGGCCGGCGCCCGCCGCCGCACGGCGCATGCGCCGACCTGACGCACACGGCACCATGATGTGGACAGCGGCGCGCATGTGCACTCGCGGCGCGCATGTGCACTTGCCTGTAGAAAAATTTCTTTTTTTTTCTTTTAAAAATGCGCGCCAATCGGCCTCCCCGGACAATGGATCAAGGTCCACTGTGGCAGTTCTAAATAAACAGGGGAATACATATATATATATATATAATGAAGCCCCAACGGGAAGTACTCACCATTCCAAGCAGCAGGGCCTGTCTTGCCAGGCCCAATCTTCCCCCATCACGGCGGGTAGGGCCTCTAAGGACCTTCAGGGACCGGGTCCCCCATACATTGGGGTCCACACCCCTGGACCTGTAAAGCACCCTTTGTGGTTTCCTTGGGCAAGGTTGACAAGGAATACCAACTTTTAACAAGGCTCCAGAGCATAAAAAGGAGACATTACAAGCAATACCTCGTTCTTGAGCCAAGGTTCGGGTACCATCCACTTTAGCTTAGTAAGCCATCCGAATGGATCCAATTATAACTTCCGCAGTGGGACATTTCTTTGAAGAAACTTGAAGAGCTTCAACAGCCATGACCATCACCTTCAAGACACTGGCGAAAGAACTGAGGCACTTCCTGTATAGGAGGGGTTATATGGGAGGAACCGTCTTACTATTGGTTGACAGTGTCCAATCACCTGAAGGTAAGCGTATAACCCACATAGTCATTATTATAGTGCTCTGTGTCCCGTGATGTATGATAAAGAAAAACGGTCGTTTTAAAAACTTTTTTTTGCATTGATACATGTCCCCTGGGGCAGGACCCGGGTCCCCACACACTTATTATGACAATAACTTGCATATTAGCCTTTAAAATTAGCACTTTTGATTTTTCATGTTCAAGTCCCATAGACTTTAACGGGGTTCGCTTGTTTGCACAAATTTTTGGTCTGTTTGCATGTTCTGCTGCAAACCGAACCGAGGGGTGTTTACTCATCCCTAGCTGCCATCCAGGACCCATCCCTGCCATCCTGTTCAACACTTATCAATTTAATCCCTTCTATATTTTTTCTCCTCATAAACTTTTAATAATGTTTAGGTATTGAACCTGATAATGTTATTTTTTTATGTTTTCTAATATGTTATCCATACACTGTATTTGATATTGTATTTTTAAATAATCTTTATCCATATTCTGATGAAAGGCACACAGTAAATGTCCTGAAATGTGTTGGTTATCAATAAATAGATAAAAAGATATATTGTATACATAAAAGGTTTACAATATTACTCCAAGACAAGTCAACACACATTTATATTGTAAATGATCTTTATTAAGATAGCGATATTTGTTAACACAATTTATCACAGATTGATGCAAAATAACATTGCTGACTTTAGCGCAGGTGCTGTGATTTCTGACTGCCATTAGTAGGTCATTAAATAATTCTATTTGACTCCAGATGAATACTATTGGCTCCAATCATCTACTCCCCTTTTCTTCCTACAATGAATAGAAAAGCTTTATAATCAATGATATCACTGACATTGCGTCTCCTCTGCACTGCACAGTAATCAATGACTAAACCAAGCTTAACAAAGGCATTTTTCACAAACTCCTCATTACATGTAAAACAATGGAACCGTTCTGCTCCAGCAACCCAGTAAGTTGCATCTAATAGCGAAAAAAGTAACAGTTGGCCTCCGGGTTTTAGCAGCTTTATGATCTTCTCCAGATTCTTCATGTATTCATCTTCATTTTTACTGATAATATCCAGTATTGATACACTGATAACGCAATCAGCAAGTGGCAGTAGCACCGGGGAAGTTATGTTTTCCTGTTCAAAATCACATTTCAAAATCTGCATGATGGACGACCTTAGGCGCATTTCTTTATCCTGAAGTTGACCTCTGAAAGAAAAAAAAAAACATAATATGGATATTACAAGAAATATTTCAATATACAGTGATGTGGCGTGATAAGCAATTCTGCCAAAATTCAGTTAGACTGTAATTTGACAAGTTAAAATAAAATTGTCATACTAGTGTAGCACTACCCCTGTAGGAGTTGCTAATAGCAGAGTTCCCCACTACTGCACAGCCAGTCACACAGCATTTCCTTCTTGTAGCCAGACACAGTGATCAGACATTTGGCTTATGTTTTTGTTGTTTTATTAGGGGATGATAACTTGGATAGGGTAAGGGCAGGGCCGTCTTAATAGCATCATGGACCCCTGGGCAAAGTAATGCACTGGGACTAGGGATGGGCTGTCTGTTCGGGTCGAACATGAGTTTGACTTGAACATTGGCTGTTCGCCCGTTCGCCGAATAGCGAACAATTTGGGGTGTACGCGGCAAATTCGAAACCCACGGAAACCCTTTAAAAGTCCTGTGTCCTGCCCCAGGAGACATGTATCAATGCAAAAAAAAGTTTTAAAAAAGGCAGTTTTTTCGGGAGCAGTGATACCTGGGGGGTGTCTATAGTATGCCTGTAAAGTGGTGCATGTTTCCCGTGTTTACAACAGTCCGAGAGCAAAATTACATTTCTGAAGGATATATGAATATAGAGTTGGACAATTTCCAGAAACAGAACATTACTCCCAGTCCCTAGTTATGATAAAATTGTGGAGAGAGAGACATAGCTCTCCTAAAAGGATGATGGGATTTTGGAGGGAGGTATAGTGTCTGTTTAAAGGTGAGCAACACCAACAATGGTTAATATAAAAAAATATAAATTTATTGAAGAAGACAAATAAAAGACAATATAGCCAAAATACATATTGTGATCTTAAATTACAACTTAGTGTATGAAATCAATTTACGTAGGTATGCAGGAGCAGCCAACATGTTTCGCTTATCGCTTCATCAGGGCACTACATGCATTACTGATTTCATCTAGATTACATAGAATATAAAACATACCATTAGTATAGTAATACATATCCTATCATCAATTCGAAAAACACCAAAAAGATTAGTCAATTAAATTACATTTGTGTAGAGAGAATATAGGTTACAAATGCTCACCTGGTCTAATAAAAGAAAGTGAACCACTAAACCGCACTATTGCACAACCATTCAGTTGCTGAGAAATGCAGTAGTCTGACAGTCTAGAGACACATTTATGTAAATAATAACTTATAGGGTAGAGAATTCAAAAATTATTATCACAATATTATTGGCATCTGTGTAAACCGCATATATATTTTTGGCATCTGTGTACACAGCATATAATGCATAATACAAGATGAAATAAAAGGATTCTAGTAAGAATTTTATAAATAATTAACATCTTAAGTTTATAAATAATTGATGTCTTAATTATATATATATATTATTATTTGCAATTAATTATTAAATTTATTTAATTGATTTATTTCGTTAAACGCAATCAAATAAATCCAAAGCAGATATAAGGTATCCATTCCAACTTGCTAGGGCTAACTGCTTACGAGTGAAAATCAGTGAAATCAATTAGTTAATATATAAACTATTAGAGTAGTGTAGGTAAAATACCATACACAATACTTGATGGTGATAACCTCCCAGCCAGTGAATAGATAATGATAGAGAAATCCCAGAATTTGAAAGGTGAATTCTTACCTAATAGGTGATATGGATGGGGATACATCCGATGGAGGTAATTCAGCAGCGGTGTGGAAGTTGCCGCTCTGACAGCAAGATGCGTGTGTCGGCGAAAAGCCGACACTGCCATCTTAAATACACACAGTCCCACCGGAAGTGAAGGGTCGAGTACGACCCCTGACATCACTTCCGGTCCAGGCGTCCCTGCAGATGCGCATGCGCACCTGTCCCAAATGGGATCGGTGCATCAGCGACAATAATCACACGCTGATAGCGTGGATGAGATGTGAGGGCGAAAAAAGAAACTCCGCCCACATGTGCAGGGACACACAAATCTCCCCACCAGTGGCAGACTGCCCCAGGGTAACATATAGATAAACACTGAAATAGGGGGAATGGTGATTCACTAAAATAGACCACAGATATTATAATAGAACAGGAATGATTTCAAATATAAAAACATACATAGCTAGTTAGTTAATGTAGTGTATTTTAATGTCACAATATGTATTTTGGCTGTATTGTCTTTTATTTGTTTTCTTCAATAAATTTATATTTTTTATATTAACCGTTGTTGGTGTTGCTCACCTTTAAACAGACACACTACCTCCCTCCAAAATCCCATCATTCTTTTGAAAGAGCTATGTCTCTCTCTCCACAATTTTGACATTTCTAAAGGAAAAGAAAGTCATTTAAAAGTACTACTAGCGGTAGCGCCGGCAGCTATAATGAATTGTCGGGTCTCTGCAATACTCATAAAAGTCATTGAAAAAAATGGCCTGGGATTCCCCCACAGTGCATTACCAGGCATGGGGGTCCCCCCAAATTCCATACCAGGCCCTTCAGGTCTGGTATGGATATTAAGGAGAACCCCCGCTCCAAAATAAAAAAAAAAATGCCATGGGGGTCCCCCTCAAAATCCATACCAGACCCTTATCTGAGCATGCGACCTAGCAGGCCGCAGGAAAAAAGGGGGAAAGAGAGAGTGCCCCCCCTTCTGAACCATACCAGGACACATGCCCTCAACATGGGGAGGATGTCCCCATGTTGATGGGGACAAGGGCCTCATCCCCACAAGCCTTGCCCGGTGGTTGTGGGGGTCTGCGGGTGGGGGGCTTATCGGAATCTGGAAGCCCCCTTTAACAAGGGGACCCCCATATCCCGCCCCCCTGTGTAAAATGGTAATGGGGTACCATTTCACAAAAAAAGTGTCAAAAATGTTAAAAAAGACAAGAGACGGTTTTTGACAATTCCTTTATTAATGTCTTCTTCTTTCCCCGCTTCTTCTTCCATCTTCTTCTGGTCTTCATTCTGTTTTCTTCCTCCATCTTTTTCTTCCCCCACTTCTTCCTCTTTTTCCTCCGATCCCCTGCTTCTTCCTTCGGTCTTCTCATCCGCATCTTCCTCCGGCATTTTCCTTCAGCATCTTCTTCCCCGCTTTGTACTCCGGATGATCTGCATCTATGGGAGGTTCCAGCTGTGTGATGCTTCTGTTCTTCTGACAGTTCTTATATAACTTAGGTGGGGGCCACACAGTGACCCCACCCCCTCGGACACATGGGGACTTCCCCATGGCTTCCCCCGTGATGTCAGAGGGGGGCGGGGTCATCCGGTTACGTAACGGGTGACCCCGCCACTCTCTGACACCATGGGGAAAACCATAGTGAAGTCCCCGTGCGTCAGAGGGGGGTGGAGTCACCGGGTGGCCCCGCACTCAGTTATATAAGAACTGTCAGAAGAACAGAAGCGTCACACAGTGGGAACCTCCCATGGATGTAGATCATCTGGAGAACAAAGCAGGGAAGAAGACGCCGGAGGAAGATGCGGACGAGAAGACCGAAGAAAGAAGCAGAGGATCGGAGGAAGAAGAGGAAGAAGTGGGGGAAGAACAAGATGGAGGAAGAAAACCGAATGAAGACAGAAGTAGATGGAAGAAGAAGCGGGGAAAGAAGAAGACATTAATAAAGGAACTGTCAAAAACTGTCTCTTGTCTTTTTTAACATTTTTGACACTTTTTTTGTGAAATGGTAGGGGTACATTTGTACCCCATTACCATTTCACACAGGGGGTGGGATCTGGGGGTCCCCTTGTTAAAGGGGGCTTCCAGATTCCGATAAGCCCACCGCCCGCAGACCCCCACAACCACCGGGCAAGGGTTGTGGGGATGAGGCCCTTGTCCCCATCAACATGGGGACATCCTCCCCATGTTGAGGGCATGTGGCCTGGTACGGTTCAGGAGGGGGGGCGCTCTCTCATCCCCCCTCTTTTTATGCGGCCTGCCAGGTTGCATGCTCGGATAAGGGTCTGGTTTTTACAGAGATCCGATCTGTATTATAGAGATCCGACAATTCATTATAGCTGCCGGCCCTACCGGCCACTTTAAAATGACTTTTTTTCCTTTAGAAATGTCATTTTGCTCTCGGACTGTTGTAAATAGGGGAAACATGCGCCACACTACAGGCATACTATAGACACCCCCCAGGTACGAATATTTCACTTTTATTGTTTCACTTTAGCCTCCCTGGCGGTATGATTATTTCGGAGTTTAGGTGCTGAAAGCGGTACAATTATTTTGCATGGAAATTTGGCGTTTTATATTGTAGGTCTGTAATTCTTAACAATAACACACTTAAATCTGTCCAAACAAGAGTCTAGTAGATATCCCGGGTATGATAAAGTTTGAAACACAAAAACATAAATTATAATATAATAAATAAAAATAAATAATTAAAAAAAATAAAAATAAATAGTAATAAAATAAATTTCCCCACGATTCACTATGGCTCAATTCTGCAAGTGTTCTAATTTACTATCGCTGTTTCCTAGCTGGTCTAAAGCCACTTTTGACGTAAAGGGACACTTTTTGGTTGCTATGGACAATCTCCAGTTTCCAGGCAGAAAGAACAGTATATATCACATAAAACTGCATGCAGGGCATGGGCCAAAGCACTGGGGACAAAAGGGATGTGAAATCATTTCATACAATACTGTAATCTGTAAGATTACAGTACTGTATGTGTTATGATTTTTACTTTTTTTTTAATTTGCCGCCAGGCTCCGCCCCCGTGCTTCGCGACGCTTGCAGGGAACGGAGCCTGGCAAGGAGAGGCTTCGGGCAGAGGACGGAGCCCACGGACACTGCGGGGGACATCGCAGGATCCCGGGGACAAGGTAAGTAAGGAGGCACCAGGATCCTGCAATGTAATCCCGAGTGTGGCTCGGGGTTACCGCTAATGGTCCTGAATTTTAACCCCGAGCCACACTCGGGAAAACCGCCAGGGAGGGTAAGCATTATTAAAATCACTGCTCCTGAAAAAACTGCCGTTTTTAAAACTTTTTTTTGCTTTGATACATGTCCCCTGGGGCAGGACCCAGGTCCCCAAACACTTTTTATGACAATAACTTGCATATTAACCCTTAAAATTAGCACTTTTGATTTTTCACGTTCGTGTCCCATAGACTTTAATGGTGTTCGCGTGTTCGAACACATTTTTGCCTGTTCGCATGTTCTGCTGCGAACCGAACCGGGGAGTGTTCGGCCCATCCCTAACTGGGACCCCTACCAGCTTTCCTTAATGTACGCACCTACTTTTAAGAAATAAGGTATAAATAGTTTATAGAATTAAACATATATTCATTAGTACTTTAAATAAAATTGATTTTACAAAAAGGAAAACATTCCATTAATCAAAGACTAATCAACACAAAGGGCACAGTACAGTGGGGAATGCAGAAGGGCACAGTACAAGAGGGGTCAGGAGGGCACAATATTAGGTTCAGGAGGGCACAGTATAGGTTCTGGGATGCTTCCCGGGACACGGCCATCTTGGGACAGTTTAGTAAAAAGCACGACTGTCCCAGCAAATCCGGGACAGTTGGCAAGTATGACGTACAGAAAGATCATTGTGGGGCCCCCTGCACCTGGGGCCCCTGGGCAGTGCCCAGGAGTGCCCTTGCATTAAGATGGCCCTGGGTAAGGGATTATGGGATACCCAACTTGAAAATGTCAAACAATAAAAACCAGGGACAACTTCCTCCCTATTTACAGATTTCTCTTCTTCCTTCCACCTGCACAAACTTGGTTCCCTTGTACAGCTCCTGCTGGTTCAATCCCGGGGGAACTTACAGTCTTTAGTTAGTTCAGCAACAGCCCATTACAGGCTAGGAATAGGGATGAGCTTGATGTTCGGGTCGAACATAAGTTCGACTCGAACATCAGGTGTGCGCCCATTTGCCGAACAGCGAACATTATGGGGCGTTCACGGAAAATTTGAGCGCCGCGGAATGCCCCATAATGCACTGTGAGATCATAGTGCATTGCTGTATGATGATTGGCCAAAGCATGCACCTGACCTGCATGCTTTAGCCAATCACAGTGCGCTCTGCTAAGAGAGCCATAACTGGCCAAAGGCAGGGTGCCTTGTTTACACAAATGTATGACTCAGAGGGTTGGCTGTGTCATTGCCATCATCCCTTGTAATTTTTAGAACTGAATATATACCTCGAAATGGGATTTTAAGGGCAATGCAATAATTTAGCAGTGTTGAATTATAGTTAAAAAGAAGTTTTATTGATACAAAAACGAATAGGATATACATAAACATACACATTGATCTATAATTAAGAAGTGTTGAATAATTGTAAAAACATCAGATATATAGAAACATATGATGCATCCTACTGCTAGTTACAAGTACCACCCCCGATAGGTATGATGGAGTCCTGATAGCAGATTTCCAACGCGTTTCAACTTTTATTGTAAGGATAAAGTCTTCCTCAGGGAGGGACTGCATCACATTCTAAAATTTCAAGTAACAGCATGATTACTGATATATACTTAAATATTTATATGTTGCCTATATCTGCAGAAATCGCATTGCAACAGAGAAGTAGTATATGCGACTTACATTTGCATTTAGCTGTGAAAAATCATTTTCCCAGTGCTGGCAGGGGTCCTAACACATGATTGTCAATACTGCTCAAATATCCTCTACGGGATGGCCTGGTGTATTGTGAAGGAACCAATATTTGGCAGTCGTGATAATTGAAGAACTGAAAAACATGAATAGTATTGGAGAGATACTAAAAAATTGAACATCAAAAAAGGTCAAAAAATGGAAATAATGGTGATTCGTGGGAGAAATAAAGTTCCCCAGAGCCATCATAGAGTAAAACAGAGATCCAATACCTTAAATTGATTGTGTCAGGTGTAGTGTTCCAAGTGGCAGGGAGCTCCGATCCTGGAGTACCTCTCTGTAGCAAAGCCAGTTGTGGAATGCTGCCTGTGGCCATCCCTGGCGTCCTAATATATGGGGTGTGGGCGTGGCGAAGTAATGGGCGTAGCTCTATTTTGAGTAGGATCTCTCATTCATTGGTGGTATAGTGGAGGGGGTGCGGCTTCAATTGGCCGCCGTCACTGTTTAGAAGAAGGCACCTCTGTACGATGTATTGAAGGGGAGCGTCCACAAGCTTCCCTGTTGTCTAGGTAGCAGACGCTTAACCTCCTCCTTCCTTGTCTCCTCCCCGTGACGTGAAGCCTATTGCTTACATGTAGCCCATATAATATGGGCGCGGGGTGAGGCGGGGAGAGAGGTGCGTCTGGTTGCCGGGGCAACGTGCGTATGACGTCGGGGTCACATGGCCCCGATGTCAGTTCCTAAAAGAGAGAGGGGCGCCGTGTAATTCCACAGCGCTATTGAGCAGTCTTATCCGTGTTATACAGGGCATCGGGGCATAATAGCCCCGCTGCCTGACAGAAAGGTGTCAGAGTGTGTGCAGCGGTGTATGGGGTACTATTCCATGCTGATGTCATAGATGTCACTGAGATATACAGTGACAAGTATGAAAAAAATGGCAGATCTGTTCTCCCTCATTTGGGATGGAAAAAAATGGGAGAAAGAAAAATTGTAAGCGTTCAACCGAGTTAAGCAAACCAACAGAAGGGATTTCATCTTTTCAAAAAAAAACACCAAAGAAGATGACACAACAAGGATCATTGTGAGATTCTCTAATGAGCACTTTAAAATCAATAAAATTATCTCAAAATATTGGTCCATCCTTACAGATGATCCAATCTTGAAAGTACTAATTGGTCCGAAACCCCAAATCACCTATAGAAAACCTGGCTCAATAGGAAATGCACTCATTCAAAGTGAATATAAGGGCACGGCAAGAAAGGACCCCTGTAAAACATGGGGTACATACCCATGTGGTTCCTGTGCCCAATGTCCAGTTATCGGTAGGAGGACCACACTGGCACTGCTTAATGGGGAAAGTTTTTCCCTGCGTCATTTTGCCAATTGCAAAACGCAGGGTGTGGTATACCTCATGCAGTGCCAGTGTGGTGCCTTCTACGTAGGCAAAACGAGACAAGAATTTAGAAAACGTGTCGATAAACACATGCAAAGTATGCAAATCGGCAACTTGTAACTGCCCTTGGGAAGGCATGTTGCCAGATATCACAATTACCGACTACCCTCGGTGAACTTTACAGTTCTTAATAGGATTCATTTGCCACTCAGGGGGGGAGACTGGAACAAGGTCCTCCTCCAGCGTGAAATGCGCTGGATAAGGCACCTTAGGGCTACTACCCCCCCAGGCCTAAATGAAACCGAAAGTTTCAGACCCTTCTTGGAGGGCTTTAGCTCGGGGAAAACGGATTAATAAAGTGTTCACCTCACCTTCTTTGCTCTTTTGCTCTTCTGCTTTTCTAGAATGGGAGCCATACTCCAGTGCCCCATGCGGAGAAACAGAGGGCCCCTTCCACAACACCATAGGCCAATTATCTCCCCATTGATGATCATATGTTTCAAACTGCTAAGATTCTACACCCTACCCAGTCAGAAACTATATAGGAGAGTTTTTTCTAATTAAACTTTATTTACTGCAATTACTGTAATTTCTTTTGTATAATTATTTTGTATACAGTATTACGTTGATCGTTGTTATTACTGCAGATGCATTTTTTCATGCGGCTGTGCCATATCATTCCGCTTCTCAGTGCTGAAACAAAGGGCCAATGATACCGTTGTCATTCTGCCCCCTATCCCTACCCGGCACAGGGGGGGCCATGACGCTACATCATGGCCCGAACACCCCGAAGGCGTCAGATTTCATTTTGATGCCCCGGGATTTCCTACTGTGTCGGTGGTTATAAGCCCTAATTTTGATGTTCTGCAATTCGCCCAATGACAGTATAATCATCACAGAGAGGTTTGGGCAAATTTAAGAATAAAAATCCCTTTTTTTCTCATATTCTCTCATTATATATATTTTATATTTCATTAGTACTATCCCTATTTCAACTAGTTTTTTGCAATTCTTTTAATATACAATTTTTCTTTCTCCCTTTTTTTTCCATCCCAAATGAGGGAGAACAGATCTGCCATTTTTTTTCATACTTGTCACTGTATATCTCAGCGACATCTATGACATCAGCATGGAATAGTACCCCATACACCGCTGCACACACTCTGATACCTTTCTGTCAGGCAGCGGGGCTATTATGCCCCGATGCCCTATATAACACGGATAAGACTGCTCAATAGCGCTGTGGAATTACACGGCGCCCCTCTCTCTTTTAGGAACTGACATCGGGGCCATGTGACCCCGACGTCATACGCACGTTGCCCCGGCAACCAGACGCACCTCTCTCCCCGCCTCACCCCGCGCCCATATTATATGGGCTACGTGTAAGCAATAGGCTTCACGTCACGGGGAGGAGACAAGGAAGGAGGAGGTTAAGCGTCTGCTACCTAGACAACAGGGAAGCTTGTGGACGCTCCCCTTCAATACATCGTACAGAGGTGCCTTCTTCTAAACAGTGACAGCGGCCAATTGAAGCCGCACCCCCTCCACTATACCACCAATGAATGAGAGATCCTACTCAAAATAGAGATACGCCCATTACTTCGCCACGCCCACACCCCATATATTAGGACGCCAGGGATGGCCACAGGCAGCATTCCACAACTGGCTTTGCTACAGAGAGGTACTCCAGGATCGGAGCTCCCTGCCACTTGGAACACTACACCTGACACAATCAATTTAAGGTATTGGATCTCTTTTTTACTCTATGATGGCTCTGGGGAACTTTATTTCTCCCACGAATCACCATTATTTCCATTTTTTGACCTTTTTTGATGTTCAATTTTTTAGTATCTCTCCAATACTATTCATGTTTTTCAGTTGTTCAATTATCACGACTGCCAAATATTGGTTCCTTCACAATACACCAGGCCATCCTGTAGAGGATATTTGAGCAGTATTGACAATCATGTGTTAGGACCCCTGCCAGCACTGGGAAAGCGATTTTTCACAGCTAAATGCAAATGTAAGTCGCATATACTACTTCTCTGTTGCAATGCGATTTCTGCAGATATAGGCAACATATAAATATTTAAGTATATATCAGTAATCATGCTGTTACTTGAAATTTTAGAATGTGATGCAGTCCCTCCCTGAGGAAGACTTTATCCTTACAATAAAAGTTGAAACGCGTTTGAAATCTGCTATCAGGACGCCATCATACCTATCGGGGGTGGTACTTGTAACTAGCAGTAGGATGCATCATATGTTTCTATATATCTGATGTTTTTACAATTATTCAACACTTCTTAATTATAGATCAATGTGTATGTTTATGTATATCCTATTCGTTTTTGTATCAATAAAACTTCTTTTTAACTATAATTCAACACTGCTAAATTATTGCATTGCCCTTAAAATCCCACTTCGAGGTATATATTCAGTTCTAAGGCAGGGTGCCTTTGGCCAATCATGGCTCAGGAGGACTAAGTTCACGCCCCACACTATATAAGGCTGCTTACACGGAGGCCGTGTGTAGTGTTGTTGGCGTGCACAGAGAGATAGCTTGATTTAGATTAAGCAGGTAGGTTATTCAGTTAGTGGCAGTGTATTTGCTATATACAGTCAGTCTAATATATATATATATATATATATATATATATATATATATATATATATATATATATATATATATATATATATATATATATATATATATATACCGGTATATAAACTCTGCATGTAGCATAGACTATATATCAGTCTAGTGTGTCTATATATATATATATATATATATATATATATATATATAAAAATATATAAATATATAGTCAGGTTCATAATTCAAAATTCTAATCTTTTTGGCTCTCTACACCACCACAATGCATTTGAAATGAAACAAACAAGATGTGCTTTAACTGCAGATTTGCAGCTTTAATTTGAGTGTATTTACATCTAAATCATGTGAACGGTGTAGGAATTACAACAGTTTGTATATGTGCCTCCCACTTTTTAAGGGACCAAAAGTAATGGGACAGATTAACAATCATCCATCAAACTTTCACTTTATAATACTTGGTTGCAAATCCTTTGCAGTCAATTACAGCCTGAAGTCTGGAATGCATAGACATCGCCAGATGCTGGGTTTCATCCCTGGTGATGCTCTGCCAGGCCTCTACTGCAACTGTCTTCAGTTCCTGCTTGTTCTTGGGGCATTTTCCATTCAGTTTTGTCTTCAGCAAGTGAAGTGCATGCTCAATCGGATTCAGGTCAGGTCAGGTGACTGACTGGCCATTGCATAACATTCCACTTCTTTCCCTTAAAAAACTCTTTGGTTGCTTTCGCAGTATACTTTGGGTCATTGTCCATCTGCACTGTGAAGCACCGTCCAATGAGTTCTGAATAGGTATGAGCCGAAAACCCCCCGGTTCGGTTCGCACCAGAACCTGCGAACGGACTGAAAATTTGCGCAAACTTTAGAACCCCATTGAAGTCTATGGCACTCGAAAGTTCAAAATCAAAAGTGTTATTTTTAAAGGCTAATTTGCATGGTATTGTCCTAAAAAGGGTTTGGGGACCCGGGTCCTGCCCCAGGGGACATGTATCAATGCAAAAAAAAGTTTTAAAAACGGCCAATCTTTCAGGAACAGTGATTTTAATGATGCTTAAAGTGGAAAAAAAAGTGAAATATTCCTTTAAATATCATACCTGGGGGGTGTCTATAGTATGCCTGTAAGGTGGCGCGTGTTTCCCGTGCTTAGAACAGTCCCTGCACAAAATGACATTTTTAAAGGAATAAAAGTCATTTAAAACTGCTTGCGGCTTTAATGTAATGTTGGGTCCTGGCAATAAGGATGAAAAATCGGTGAGACAAACAGCATGGGTACCCCCCACCCCCCAGTCCATTACCAGACCCTTTGGGTTTTGTATGGGTAATAAGGGGAACCCCGCACCCAAATTAAAAAAAGGAAAGGTGTAGGGCCCCCAGGCCCTATATACTCTGAACAGCAGTATACAGGTGGTGCAAACAAAACAGGAACTGTAGGTTTGTTGTTAAGTAGAATCTGTTTGTAATTTTGAACTGGCACATTTTTAAAGTGTAGCTCCTTAAAAAAAATCTATTTTTAAGCTTTTTGGAAAATATAGGTAAGGGTTATCACCCCTGTGACATTTGTTTTGTTGTCTGTGCACCTCTTCAGAAGATTTCACCTCACTTTCTGTCCCAATGGCAAATGTTTTTTTGACAATTTGGGGTTTTTAGTGAAACAAGGATTGGTGATAAAGCATCAGTGGAGAGGAAACACGTTTTTCCCATATTAACTCTTACAGGAGAGAATTTCCCTTCCTAGGGGTAGATTTCATCTCACTTCCTGTTGTCTCTCTTCGTTTCTAAGCAGGAGTCGTTTGTAAGTCGGATGTTTGAAAGTAGGGGCCTGCCCTATATACTCTGCAGAAATTGCGGCCTTACAGTGGCTTGCGAAAGTATTTGCCCCCTTGAACTTTTCAACCTTTTGCCACATTTCAGGCTTCAAACATAAAGATATAAACTTTTAATTTTTTGTGAAGAATCACCAACAAGTGGGACACAATTGTGAAGTGGAACGAAATCTTTTGGATTTTTGAAACTTTTTTAACTAATAAAAAAATGAAAAGTGGGGCGTGCAAAATTATTCGGCCCCCTTGCGTTAATACTTTGTAGAGCCACCTTTTGCTGCGATTACAGCTGCAAGTCGCTTGGGGTATGTCTCTATCAGTTTTGCACATCGAGAGACTGAAATTCTTGCCCATTCTTCCTTGCAAAACAGCTCGAGCTTAGTGAGGTTGGATGGAGAGCGTTTGTGAACAGCAGTTTTCAGCTCTTTCCACAGATTCTCGATTGGATTCAGGTCTGGACTTTGACTTGGCCATTCTAACACCTGGATACGTTTATTTGTGAACCATTCCTTTGTAGATTTTGCTGTATGTTTGGGATCATTGTCTTGTTGGAAGATAAATCTCCGTCCCAGTTTCAGGTCTTTTGCAGACTCCAACAGGTTTTCATCCAGAATGGTCCTGTATTTGGCTGCATCCATCTTCCCCTCAATTTTAACCATCTTTCCTGTCCCTGCTGAAGAAAACCCATGATGCTGCCACCACCATGTTTGACAGTGGGGATGGTGTGTTGAGTGTGATGAGCTGTGTTGCTTTTACGCCAAACATATAGTTTTGCATTGTGGCCAAAAAGTTTGATTTTGGTTTCATCGGACCAGAGCACCTTCTTCCACATGTTTGGTGTGTCTTCCAGGTGGCTTGTGGCAAACTTTAGATGAGACTTTTTATGGATATCTTTGAGAAATGGCTTTCTTCTTGCCACTCTTCCATAAAGGCCAGATTTGTGAAGTGTACGACTGATTGTTGTCCTATGGACAGACTCTCCCACCTCAGCTGTAGTTCTCTGCAGTTCATCCAGAGTGATCATGGGCCTCTTGGCTGCATCTCTGATCAGTCTTCTCCTTGTCTGAGCTGAAAGTTTAGAGGGACAGCCAGGTCTTGGTAGATTTGTAGTGGTCTGATACTCCTTCCATTTCAAAATGATCGTTTGCACAGTGCTCCTTGGGATGTTTAAAGCTTGGGAAATCTTTTTGTATCCAAATCCGGCTTTAAACTTCTCCACAACAGTATTACGGACCTGCCTGGTGTGTTCCTTGGTCTTCATGATGCTCTCTGCGCTTTTAACAGAACCCTGAGACTATCACAGAGCAGGTGCATTTATACAGAGACTTGATTACACACAGGTGGATTGTATTTATCACCATCAGTCATTTAGGACAACATTGGATCATTCAGAGATCCTCGCTGAACTTCTGGAGTGAGTTTGCTGCACTGAAAGTAAAGGGGCCGAATAATTTTGCACGCACCACTTTTCAGTTTTTTAATTGCTAAAAAAGTTTAAAACATCCAATAGATTTCGTTCCACTTCAAAATTGTGTCCGACTTGTTGGTGATTCTTCACAAAAAAATAAAATTTTATATCTTTATGTTTGAAGCCTCAAATGTGGCAAAAGGTTGAAAAGTTCAAGGGGGCCGAATACTTTCGCAAGCCACTGTAGGTGTTGGTGTTGCCACAAAACTGTAAGCCCTCACAGTTACTCTTGGTGGGCGCAGGAACGGGCTCTGCTGTGAAATATTAGATCAAGAATTGTAATTTACATGCCCCTGTTGAACAGGGTCAGAAAAATTGGGCCTTTGTTGGTGGTAGTGGTGGTGCTGGTGCCACAACACTGTAAGTCCTCACAGTTACTCTTGGTGGGCGCAGGAACGGGCTCTGCTGTGAAATATTAGATCAAGAATTGTAATTACATGTCCCTGTTGAACAGGGTCAGAAAAATTGGGCCTTTGGTGGTGGTGCTGGTGCCACAACACTGTAATGACCCGTACACACGGTCGGACATTGATCGGACATTCCGACAACAAAATCCTAGGATTTTTTCCGATGGATGTTGGCTCAAACTTGTCTTGCATACACACGGTCACACAAAGTTGTCGGAAAATCCGATCATTCTGAACGCGGTGACGTAAAACACGTACATCGGGACTATAAACGGGGCAGTAGCCAATAGCTTTCATCTCTTTATTTATTCTGAACATGCGTGGCACTTTGTGCTTCGGATTTGTGTACACACGATCGGAAATTCCTACAACGGATTTTGTTGTCGGAAAATTTTATAGCCTGCTCTCAAACTTTTGCCCCGTACACACGGTCGGACTTTGTTCGGACATTCCGACAACAAAATCCTAGGATTTTTTCCGACGGATGTTGGCTCAAACTTGTTTTGCCTACACACGGTCGCACAAAGTTGTCGGAATTTCCGATCGACAACCACGCGGTCACGTACACCACGTACGACGAGACTAGAAAAGGCCGGTTCAGAACCAAGCGCGGCACCCTTTGGGCTCCTTTTGCTAATCTCGTGTTAGTAAAAGTTTGGTGAGAGACGATTCGCGCTTTTTCAGACTCGTGGCTTTCAGACCGTTTTCTGCCGTTCAGTTTGTGGGTTTGTATCTGCTCTTCAGTGCGTGCAAGCAAGTTCCGCGTGACTTTAAGGAGTCATTGTATTCTTGTTCGTTCGTTACTGTTTTTCAGGTCGCTCTTCACAGGCCTTGCTGTTCTTCAGTGCGTTCTGTTACTTCATTCTGAGCAGCCGACCGTTTTCTAGCCATGTTTCGTATGCGAACTCCTCGTACAGTTCGTGCTGTGCAGGGGCTTGGTGTTGGGGTCCTAACCTTGACACAAGTCCAATCCATGAACAGGGTGGGGAGGAGTTCATGGACCAAGAATTGGTTGCTTTAGCGTTACCAGTTCTCTCACATGCCTTTGCTCCGTGAGATCCGTGAGAATAATCCTGATGATTTCAGGAACTTTCTCAGGATGACGGACCCCGTGTTTCACCGTTTGTTGGCTTCGCTGACCCCCTATATCAGCAGGCAGGATACCTGCATGAGGCAAGCCATCACTCCGGAGCAGAGGTTGGTCGCTACCTTGCGGTATTTGGCCACAGGGAGAAGCCTGCAGGACCTCAAGTTCTCGACAGGCATCTCCCCCAGGCTCTTCTTTGTGGACATTTACTGCTTGTGTTTGTTTGAGCTGACCCTGACAGAAATGTGGGGAGTCCAGAAAATGTCGTGATTGTGTAACCTTACAAAGCACTGTTGGCTGTTATTTACTAAATGCAAAGACACTTTGCACTACTACACTGAAACTGCACTTGTAGTGCAAAGAGTATTTGCCCTTAGGAAATTACCCCCATTTTCTCATCAAACAACAATTACATCACCCCAAAAATGTTGTAGCGTTGAGACAATAATCCACACATTCTTGATGAACAATCTTTTTAATACCTGCACAATCACATGTGCATTTACTAAAGGTTTTTCTGACAAACCGACATGTTTGTTGTATAACAATTTTTGTGGTGTCATTATCCAAAATCAAAATGTCCATTTTATATAAAACAGGCCTGTGTAAAACCAACAAGAAAGACACAAATCTTGATCTTACAAAGTTCACATTTGGTAGAACTGGAAGGCAATATCAGACATCAGTATTTAGGATCTGTGTTTGATACTGCGTTCAGATGGGGTGAAGTCACCCCAGGAAAAGCCAAATTTGGAAGATGCACACAAATTTCACAATGTCAACATGTGCTATCTGCCATCACGGGGGATCAAGGGACGTGTTTTGGGGGAGAAAGCCCTTCCTCACCACTACTTTATTATTGAGGAAGGGGTTGCACCCCCAAAACGCGTCCATTGATCTCCCGTGATGGCAGATAGCACATGTTGGCACACTGTGTGCATCCTCCAAATTTGGCTTTGGGAAAAATCACAAAAACATTTCGCACATTGTAGCACACAAAAGAAGAAAGTGATTTGGAGGGGCTTTAAACTCACCCCAAAACATCAATGATGTTTTTATATTTTGGAATAACATCATTGATGTTTTGCGTGATGTTTTCCAATTGTAAATTACACCCCATGATCTCCCCGATCAGGATCTGGGCACTTTCGGATGTGAAAGGATCTTCATCCACACCCTCACGATCACCTAAAAAGAGAGGAAACCCAAAATAAATTAGGTTTGCCAAAAAATACCGACATCCATCTCTTATCTGAGCCTGTGGTTGCAGACACTCACCTGTTGTGGTGACTAGTTCCACCACGTCTTCATCCTCCTGCTCATCTTGTGTTGGGGGGATTTCCCCTTCTTCCAGAGGGGGGGGGGGGGGGGCTCTGGTCTCCTCAGATGAGGGGTGTCCTCCGAGTCTTTTCTCCCCTATGTAAAACAAAAATGGTATAATTAGCACACAGATATTTGATGGCAGAACTATAAAGATTAAACATTGCTTGGAAGTGGGGTACAATTGTCTATTTTAGCCGAGTTCCAAGATGTAGCTTTTTTAGTGTCCTTTGTCAACCTGCAATACTTTACCTGTTTGGTACAAGCTTCACAGATGGAGACCCCCCTATAGTATACACTGGAGCACCTGTGTGGCCCCCCTAATAAAAATGGTGTTCTTGTGGCACACACTAGTGCTCCAGTGTCCAGATGTGAAAACAGCTGCTCAGTGTCCTCTCCTTACACAAAATCTAGTTTGCATTTCATTCTAGTAACAAAGCCATCTACACAACACAATTCTTTGAAGACAAGTATAGGGCGTCAAAATGGTGGCCAAATGCATATGGCCTAAACAATGGTATTTTATAGTCCGAAAGAAAAATGTGTGATCCGAACGAATAATGTGCCCATGAACATGAAAGTTGCCATTTTAAACTGTACAACAGTTACTAAAAGCACATGGAACAGCACGAACGTAATAAACACCAAAAAAATAGGAACACAGCACAACTACTTACTTTTTTGCAGCACTCTCTGGATCTTTCTGTACTGCTCATGTTCTCGTAATTTGAGGTCCGACCACCGCTTCCTGAGCTGATCTTTCGATCGTCGTACCCCGAAATTCCGGTGCAGACTCCTGACCACTTTCGCCATGATCTTGGCCTTTCGGACATTGGGGTTGGGGTAAGGCCCATACTTTCCCTCATAGTCAGCCCTCTTCAGGATGTCCACCATTTCCAACATCTCCCCAAAGGACATATTTGAGTCCTTTAATCTCCTTCTGGATCGGGACGTTTCAGGCTCCAGCCTTTCCTCCTCCTCCTCCTCGTTGCTACAGTTAGCACGATCCTGCTGTCTATCCGCCATGTGCTCTTCCCCCACTGCGCCGAACGAAAAGGGGCGGGGAATAGACTAGAAAGAACGTCAGGGGCGGGCGGAGTTATACGCATGCGCAGTGTGTATAAAGCGTAACGCGCGTGCGTCTTACGTACGATCTGTGAGCGGAGGAAGGAGCATCGGACACGCCGATCGTGCTAACGAAGGTAAGATCTAAACTTGGGCCTATACTGCTTCGAAATGGAAGCCTATATTGTAACAAGATTATGGGAGTTTGGCCTGATATTAGGGTTTGTCTTGTGTTGTGTCTTGCAGAGAAAATGGATGGCTTCAATGACCACAACTTCCTTCCCCTGTTCATAGACCAGTACAGGGAGCTGCCCTGTCTGTGGCAGGTGAGACATCCCCATTACAACCACAAACAGAAGAGGCAGGCAGCGCTGGAGAAACTGCTGGAGTTGGTGAACCCGGTGGTCCCCACAGCAACCATCCCTTATTTGAAAGCTAAAATTGGTGGCCTGAGGAGCACTTATCTTAGGGAGCGCAAGAAGGTCACAGATTCCCAGAGGTCCGGAGCTGCAGCAGATGACGTTTATGTCCCCAGGCTGTGGTACTATGAGAGACTGCGATTTCTGTCAGACCACACTGAGGTCAGGGAATCACTCTCTACTCTTCCTTCCACACTTCCTTCCATACCAGCTGAGGCTTCTGATGTCCAACCTGGGCCTTCCTGCCAGGAAGAAGTGGAGGAGCCCAGCTGGAGTCAGGTATAGCATTCTTCTACAGATTTATAGTCAATAAATAAATGATGTTTATTAGATGTTATTATTGATCACTAATTGCTGCTTGAAAGTGTTTTACATATTAATAGACAGTAGTGGGCACCCAAAATTGGGACAAGAATGAAAACTGCTGGGCTCACAATGATAGTCTGTTATATTTGTTAACATTCAATTTGCAGCAGTCAGGAGGTAAAAATTGTGTGTGATTGATGAATTAAAAACTAAAACTATGTCCCTTTTTCATACACAGGAAGACCTCAGCCAGGAGGAGGCTGTGGAATGTGGCAGTCAGGAGGAGGCGGGGATTAGTGGCAGCCTGGAGGAGGCGGGGCTAAGTGGCAGCCAGGAGAAGCCTGGGACCAGTCGCAGCCTGACTGAGTCTCAGGTTCCTCCCCTCTGCCTGCCACATAAAAGGGCCAGGAAGATGACTCCCAGTCCTGTGCAGGATTCAGCATACAGGCTGATCCAGGAGGCTTCGGCGTCCCTCCGAGCCTTCCCCAGTCCTGCAGAGGCCTTTGCCTGCATGGCTGCCACAAAATTGCAGGGAATGCAGGAGGGCCAACGCAGGCTCTGTGAGGACCTGCTTTATAAAGTGCTTCGTAAGGGGGAGAGTGGGGAACTGACACCCAAGACGGATATCATGGAGATGGACGATCCTCCTCCTCCTCCTGCTGCCACAACTCCAACACCACAGCCAAAGCCTGCAAGGAAGCGTGGAAGGAAGACCTGAGAGTGATTGCCCTGGGTTCAGTCTGGTCTGACAAGATGCAGTCTCTCGTATGACCACAGCCTGGGGACACAGATGTCATCTGCTGCTTTCCGTATCTCTGGGACTTCTGGACCAGACTGCCCTCCCTAAGATATGGACTCCTCAGGCCACCAATTTTGCTTTTAAATAATTGATGTCTGCCCTGGGGGTCCAAGGCTTCGCCAATTTCTGCAGTTTCTCCAGCGTTGCCTCCCTCTTTGTTTTTTTTATAGTTGTGACCCCTTAATAAAAAAATTTTCGGGAAATTCTACTCTCCTGTGTGTGTTTTCATCCAAAAAAGACAGTTTGTTGGTGACGATTCAGGTACATTTCTAAAGTACAATGTGAAATTAACAAGGGACAACAACACCAAACAATCGCCTACAGATTAAATAGAACAACATATCAATGGTGTTGTGGGAACTTGTCACAAAAAACACACAAACATTTTCGGGAGTACAAATCAAAATCACCAAAAAAAAAAATTAAAAAAGAGAAACACAAAAAAAGATTCTACATTAAAGTCAAAAAAACAAAAAACAAATATGTTGTCAGATGTGAGAAATCAAAATATATTGAGGGAATCCCGATAAATAGTAACGAAAGAAGTTTGTAAGAAGTGTGTGTGAATATGAGCATCAAAACTACTTCATTCTTGTCACATTATAAAGAAGAAGAGAGTGCGCTGTATTAAACCATTTTTAACATTGCAGCGTGACGAAAGTGCTGTATCCATTGCGAATGCTAAGTTTACCAGAACGAGCTGGCCCGTGTCGGAATTTCTTCTGAGCATGCGTGGCACTTTGTGCGTCGGAACAGGCCACACACGGTCGGAATTGACGCGATCGGATTTTGTTGTCGGAAAATTTTATCTCCTGCTATCCAACTTTGTGTGTCGGAAAATCCGATGGAAAATGTCCGATGGCGCACACACACGGTCGAAATTTCCGACAACACGCTCCGATCGGACATGGTCCATCGGAAAATCGGACCGTGTGTACGGGGCATTAGTGTGTCGGAAAATCCCATGGAAAATGTGTGATGGAGCCTACACACGGTCGGAATTTCCGACAACAAGGTCCTATCACACATTTTCCGTCGGAAAACCCGACCGTGTGTACGGGGCATTAGTCCTCACAGTTATGCCCACTACACACGGTTGGACATTGATCGGACATTCCGACAACAAAATCCTAGGATTTTTTCAGACGGATGTTGGCTCAAACTTGTTTTGCATACACACGGTCGTACAAAGTTGTCGGAATTTCCGTTCGCCAAGAACGCGGTCACGTACACCACGTACGACGAGACTATAAAAGGGCAGTTCAGAACCAAGCACGGCACCCTTTGGGCTCCTTTTGCTAATCTCGTGTTAGTAAAAGTTTGGTGAGAGACGATTTGCGCTTTTTCAGACTCGTGGTTTTCAGATCGTTTTCTGCTGTTCAGTTTTTGCTTGTGGGTTTGTATCTGCTCTTCAGTGCGTGCAGCAAGCTACGCGTGACTTGTCATTGTGTTCTTGTTTGTTCGTTACTGTTTTTCAGGTCGCTCTTCACAGGCCTTGCTGTTCTTCAGTGCGTTCTGTTACTTCGTTCTGAGCAGCCGACCGTTTTCTAGCCATGTTGCGTATACGTACTCCTCATAGAGTTCGTGCTGTGTGGGGGCTTGGTGTTTGGGTCCTGACCTTGACACAAGTCCAGTCCATGAACAGGGTGGGGAGGAGTTCATGAACCAAGAATTGGTTGCTTCAGCGTGACCAGTTCTGTCATATGCCTTTGCTCCGTGAGATCCGTGAGAATAATCCTGATGATTTCAGGAACTTTCTCCGGATGACGGACCCCGTATTTCACCGTTTGTTGGCTTTGCTGAACCCCTATATCAGCAGGCAAGATACCTGCATGAGGCAAGCCATCACTCCGGAGCAGAGGCTGGTCGCCACCCTGCGGTACTTGGCGATGGGGAGAAGTCTGCAGGACCTCAAGTTCTCGACAGGCATCTCCCCCCAGGCTCTGGGGATCATTATCCCAGAGACCTGTTCTGCCATCATCCAGGTCCTGCAGAAGGAGTATATTAAGGTAAGATTTTTATCCTTCAACATCACATTTTATTGTATATAATGTTTGATAAAATATTGTATTTCTTTCCTCATTCCCCAATTACCATGATTGTAATATGCTGTGAATGTCCCCTTTGTCCTCATGCATGCTGGATTTTTATGTAATTATTTTTTGTCCTTCATACATATTTGCCTTCACTTACCTCCCCAGCATGGTCTCCTGGGCCTATATTCACTTAACAATGTAACAATCCTATAGTCACTTAACAATGTATTTTAAAAGCTTCATAGTAGTGCTTTATCCCAAACACCCCTAAAATGTTTAGAAATGTGATTTGTGCTTTAAATTCAGGCAGAGTGCCAGAGGCTTTTTTTTGGGTGTCCCCAAATCATTTGGAACCCTCCCTCCCCCCAACTGCTAAGTCAGCTGATACCAATTCTCTATCTAACCTCAATCATCTATCTGCTGACTTTGCCAAACCCATACACACTATACCCACCTCTTTTGTGGTCAGATGTATGGATGAATTCCCCAAAGCATGTAGTGCAAGGGCCTGCCTGTATACTTTCAAATGGTACTGTTTAAGGTTTTTGTATTCTATTATTATGTTGATAGGTAATAGCAGAATGTCCAAATGTGCTAAAATGTGTACAGTGTGTATTTATATCTTTGTATTATGACACGTCTTACCTGTCCAGTGGGCTGCCAATAGTGTAACTAAGGAGGGGCTGTTCAAAGTAATACCCATTATTTAGGCATTCATCTCTCAATGAAGTCAAGAGGGTTACCTGTCCAATAGCTCCCCCCCCCTATAATGTTAGAAATGGCCCATGAGAGGGGGGGAATCTGATAGTTGTACCTTATACTTTGGTCTTTAAAAACTCTCTCAAATAAATGTTATCTTGATGCTGGCCAGGAATGTTTGTGTCTAATCTGCTTTCCCTGTTTATGTGCAAAATGACTAATTTGTGATTTTGTTTTGACTCCACAGTTTCCTTCCACGCCACAGGAATGGCAGACTGTGGCCTCCCACTTTGCCCAGCGGTGGGACTTTCCTAATTGCGGAGGGGCAATTGATGGGAAACATGTCAACATCGTCCCACCACCCAACTCGGGATCATACTATTACAACTACAAGGGGTTCAATAGTATTGTGATGTTGGCGGTGGTGTCGGCTACTTACGAGTTCCTGTATGTGGACGTGGGGAAGAATGGCCGGATGTCCGATGGTGGAGTCATCGTCTAGACGGAGTTTTACAGGCGTCTCCAGAATGGCAGCTTGGACTTGCCACCTCCAGAAGACAATGTGGAAGGACTCCCATTTGTCTTCGTTGCGGATGAAGCCTTTGCGCTGGGGGACCATCTTATGCGGCCATTCCCCATGAGGACCCTCACCCCGAACCAGAGGGTTTTTAATTACCGGCTGGCCAGAGCCAGAAGAGTGGTGGAGAACACGTTTGGAATCATGGCCAGCCGGTTCCGCCTATTTCTTACACCCATACACATGGCGGAGTACAAACTGAATCACATTATCCTGGCGTGCTGTGTTCTACACAACTTTCTACGGAAAAATTCTGCCAACTATGCTGGCTCAGTTGGGCCTGAGGCCAGGATTCAAACGAACCAACCCTGACAGGGCTTGAAAGTGGCCGTCCTGGCTTGCCCCCCCCAAGTGCCCGTGATGTCCGGGTAAGATACCTTGATTTCTTTGTGGGTAGGGGGGCCATTAATATGCCAGACAATGTCTAAAACATTTTTAAAATAAAAAACTAAAAAAAAAAAAAAAGCTTTGGTGACATTTACTGCTTGTGTTTGTTTTAGCTGACCCTGACACAAATGTGGTGAGTCCTGAAAATAGCGTGATTGTGTAACATTACAAAGCACTGTTGGGTGTTATTTACTAAAGGCAAAGACACTTTGCACTACAAGTGCAGTTGAAACTGCACTTGTAGTGCAAAGTGGATTTGCCCTCAGGAAATAACACCCATTGTCACAGAAAACAGCAATTAGAGCACCACAGAAGTGTTGGAGCGTTGAAACAATAATCCACACATTCTTGATTAACAATCTTTTTAATACCAGCACAATCACATGTGCATTTAGAAAAGGTTTTTAAAACAAACCAACATGTTTGTTGTATAACAATTTTTGGGGTCACATTAGAAAAAGTAGAAATGTCCATTTAAGATAAAACAGGCATGTTTAAAAGCAACAAGAAAGACACAAATCTTGAATCTTGAAAGTTCACATTTGGTATAACTTGAAGGCAATATCAGACATGAGTATTTACAAACTGTGTTTGATATTGCGTTTAGATGGGGTGAAGTCACCCCAGGTAAAGCCAAATTTTGAAGATGCACACAAATTTAAGAATGTCAACATGTGCGACCTGCCATCACGGAGGGTCAAGGGACGTGTTTTGGGGGTGCAACCCCTTCCTCACAGCTACTTTATTATTGAGGAAGGGGTTGCACCCCCAAAACGCGTCCATTGATCTCCCGTGATGGCAGATAGCACATGTCGATACACTGTGTGCATCTTCAAAATTTGGCTTTTCTAATATTTATCAAAAAATGGTCAAATTGTAGCACACCAAAAAACAAAGGGATTTTGAGGGCTTTTAAACTCTCCCTAAAACATCAATGATGTTCTTATTTTTTTGAAGAACATCATTGATGTTTTTCTTGATGTTTTCCAAGTCCCTATTACACCCCATGATCTCCCCAATCAGGATCTGGGCACTTTCCGAGGTGAAAGGATCTGGATCCACAACATCACGATCCCCTAAAAAGCCAGAAACCAAAAAAAAAAAAGTATTATAAATATGCCGGCATCCATCTCTTACCTGAGCCTGTGGTCGCAGACACTCACCTGTTGTGGTGACAATTTCCACCATGTCTTCCTCCTCCTGCTCTGCTTGGCTTTGGTGGATTTCACCTTCTTCCAGAGGTGGGGCGTCTGTGGTCTCCTCGGATGAGGGGTGTCCACCGAGTCTTTTATCCCCTATGTAAAAAAAAATAGGTATACTTAGCACACGGATATTTGATGGCATAACTATAAATATGAAACATTGATTGGAAGTGGGGTACAATTGTCTGTTTTGGCAGAGTTCCAAGATGTTGCATTTTTCTTGCCCTTTGTCAAGCTTGAATATTTTACCTGTCTTGTACAAGCTTCACAGATGGAGACACCCCTATAGTATACACTGGAGCGCCTGTGTGGGCCCCCTAATAAAAAGGGTGTTCTGGGGTCCCACACTAGTGCTCCTGCGTCCAGATGTGAAAACAGCTGCTGAGTGTCCTCTCCTTACACAGAATCTAATTGGCATTTCATTCTAGTAACAAACACATCTACACAACCCAATTCTTTTCACACAAGTGGGCCCCAAAAAATGATGGCAATTGCATATGGCCAAACGAACTATGTTTGATACGAATGAATAATGTGCCCATGAACATGAAAGTTGCCATTTTAAACTGAACAGTTAAGAAAAGCACATGTAGCAGCACGAACGTAATAAACATAAAAAGAATAGGAACACGGGACAACTACTTACTTTTTTGCAGCACTCTCCGGGTCTTTCTGTACTGCTCATGCTCCCTTAATTTGAGGTCCGACCACCGCTTCCTGAGCTGATCTTTCGATCGTCGTACCCCGAAATTCCGGTGCAGACTTTTGACCACTTTCGCCATGATCTTGGCCTTTCTGACATTGGGGTTGGGGTAAGGTCCATACTTCCCATCATAGTCGGCCTTCTTCATTATGTCCACCATCTCCAACATATCCCCAAAGGACATATTGGATGCCTTAAATCGTCTCCTCCGGGATCGGGACGTTTCTGCCTCCGGGCTTTCCTCCTCCTCGTTGCTGTAATTAGCACCTGCTGTGTTTCCGCCATGTGCTCTTCCCCCACTGTGCTGAACGAGAAGGGGCAGGGAATAGACTAGAAAGAACGTCAGGGGCGGGCAGAGTTTCACGCATGCGCAGTGTCTATAAAGCGTAACACGCGTGCGTAGTACGTACAATCTGTGAGCGAAGGAAGGAGTAACGGAGGCGCCGATCGTGATAGCAAAGGTAAGATTTTACATTGGGCCTATACTGCTTCTAAATTGAGGCCTGTATTTGCACAAGTTTAGTAGACTTTAGGCTGACATTAGGGTTTGTCTTGTGTTGTGTCTTGCAGTGAAAATGGATATCTTTAGAGAGGATGAATTTATGGCCATATTCATTGATATGTTCAGGGAGCTGACCTGTCTATGGGAGATAAACCACCCACATTATAAGAACCAAACAAAGAGGAAGGCAGCGCTGGATAGTTTGTTGGAATTTGTAAAGACGGTAATCCCCATGGCAGACATCCTCTATTTTAAGGCCCTAATTGGTGGCCTGAGGAGCACTTATCTAAGGGAGCGCAAGAAGGTCCAGCATTCCCAGAGATCCGGAGCTGCAGATGACATCTATGTCCCCAGGCTGTGTTACTATGACAGGCTGCATTTTCTGTCAGGTCAGACTGAACCCGGGTCATCACTCTCCACTCTTCCTTCTACGCTTCCTTCCCCCCAGCTGAGGCTTCTGACGCCCAACCTGGGCCTTCCAGGCATCAACATGTGGAGGAGCCCAGATTGAGCCAGGTATAGCATTCTTCTAAATATTTAGGGTTGTCCAATCAATGATGTTAACTAGATGTTAGATTGGAGTACTAATAATTTAGGATTGTGATTGATGAAGCAAAAACTAAAACCATGTCCCTTTTTCATACACAGGGAAGTCTCAGCCAGGAGGTGGCCGGGCCAAGCAGGCTGCCTGATATGCAGGTCCCTCCCCTACACCTGCAAATACAAAGTGCCAGGAAGAGGAGTACCCTGGAGGAGGCTGCCATAGGCCTCTTTTGGAAGGCTACAGAGGCCCTGAGAACCCCCCACACTGTGGAGGAGGACTTTGCTAGCAGAACTGCCTGCAAAATGATGCGGATGGAGGAGGTCCAATGACTCCTGTGTGAGTTCCTAATTTTGGAAGCTCTCAATAAGGGGTTGAGGGGTGAAATAACATGTGCTACCCACATTTGTGACCTCTCACATGGTCCTCCTCCTCCTCCTCCAGGGCCTACTCCTCCTCCTGCCACATCTCCAACAACAGAGCCACAGCGTGGAAGGAAGCGTCTAAGGAAGAGCAGAGAGTAATGGCCCTGGGTTCAGTCTGGTCTGGCAAAAGATTGTATGACCACAGCCTGGGGACACAGATGTCATCTGCTGCTTTCCGGATCTCTGGGACTTCTGGACCAGACTGCACTCCTTTAGATATGGACTCCTCAGGCCACCAATTTTGCTGGTAAAGAATTGATGTCTGCCCTGGGGGTCAAAGGCTTCGCAAATTTCAACTGTTTATCCAGCGTTGCCTCCCTCTTTGGTTCTGAGCCCTTAATAAAGGAATTTTTGTTCAATTATACTTGCCTATGTGTGTTTTCCTTCAAAAAGGACAGTTTGTGAGTAGGCAGGTACATTTCAAAAATACAATGTGAAATTACCAAGGGACACCAACACCAAACAATCTCCTTGAGATTAAATAATACAGGATATCAATGGTGTTGTGGTAACTTGACACACAAAACACACACAAAAATATTATGGAGTAAAACACCAAAAAACAACAATAAAAACACAGCCTTGAAAAAAATACAAACCCCCCAAAAAAAACAGCCTTGAAAAAAACTATAAAATATTTAAAAACAACCCCAAAAAAATTGGGTCAGATGTGAGAAATCTAAATCTATTGAGGGAATGCCAATAAATAATAAAGAAAGAAGTTTGTGAGAAGTCTGCCTGAATATGAGCAGCAAAACTACTTCATTCTTCTCACATTAGAAAGAAGAAGAGAGTGCACTGCATTAAACTATTTTTGACATTGCAGCGTGACGAAAGTGCTGTATCCATTCCGAACACTAATCTTACCAGACCGAGCTGTTCCGTCTCGGAATTTCTTCTGAGCATGCGTGGCACTTTGTGCGTCTGAAATGGCCACACGCGGTCGGAGTTGACGTGATCGGATTTTGTTGTCGGAAAGTTTTATAGCCTGCTCTCAAACTTTGTGTGTCGGAAAATCCGATGGAAAATGTCCGATGGAGCACACACACGGTCGGAATGTCCGACAACACGCTCCGATCGGACATTTTCCATGGGAAAATCCGACCGTGTGTACGGGGCATTACTCTTGGTGGGACCTGGAATGGGCCCTGCTGTGAAATATTAGATCAAGAATTGTAATTACATGCACCTGTTGAACAGGGGCTAAAAAATTGGCCCTTTGGTGGTGGTGGTGCTGGTGCCACAACACTGTAAGTCCTCACAGTTACTCTTGGTGGGCGCAGAAACGGGCCCTGCTGTGAAATATTAGATCAAGAATTGTAATTACATGTACCTGTTGAAAAGGGGCAGGAAAATTGGGCCTTTGGTGGTGGTGGTGCTGGTGCCACAACACTGTAAGTCCTCACAGTTACTCTTGGTGGGCGCAGAAACGGGCCCTGCTGTGAAATATTAGATCAAGAATTGTAAATACATGCCCCTGTTGAACAAGGGCAGAAAAATTGGGCCTTTGGTGGTGGTGGTGGCGGTGCTGGTGCCACAACACTGAAAGTCCTCACTCACTCTTGGTGGGTGCAGAAATGGGCCCTGCTGTGAAATATTAGATCAAGAATTGTAATTACATGCCCCTGTTGAACAGGGGCAGAAAAATTGGGCCTTTGGTGGTGGTGGTGAGGGTGCCACAACACTGTAAGTCCTCACAGTTACTCTTGGTGGGTGCAGAAACAGGCTCTGCTGTGAAATATTAGATCAAGAATTGTAATTACATGTCCCTGTTGAACAGGGGCAGAAAAATGGGGCCTTAGGCACTGGTGCCACAACACTGCAACCCCTCACAGATACTCTAGTTGGAGCCCAGGAATGAGCCCTCTTGCAAAATATTGCACCAAAAATTGTAATTACACGCCCCTGTTAAACAGGGGCTGAAAAGTTGGGCCTTAGGCACTGGTGCCACAACACTGCAACCCCTCACAGATACTCTAGTTGGAGCGCAGGAATGAGCCCTCCTGCAAAATATTGCATCAAAAATTGTAATTACACGCCCCTGTTAAACAGGGGCTGAAAAATTGGGCCTTAGGCACTGGTGCTGGTGCCACAACACTGCAACCCCTCACAGATACTCTAGTTGAGTGCAGCAACGAACCATCCTTGCAAAATATTGCATAAAAAATTGTAATTATACGCCCCTGTTAAACAGAGGCTGAAAAATTGGGCGCCCCGAAACCAAAAATATTCTTACAAGCTATCAGCATGATCATTGAGGAGGAAGAGGATAGTCACTCAGCATAACAGGATAGTCACTCAGCATCAGCATAGGCAGTCTTGAAGGGATCTGACATTGTGAAAAAAATTATTCGGTTACATCAGCATCAGGTGCTTGGTAGCTGGTGGTGATCCAAGACTGATTCATTTTTATGAAGGTCAGTCGATCGACCGAGTCGGTGGACAGTCGCGCACCCTGTGATTGGTTACAAAGCCTCCAGCAGCACTGAATGTGCGTTTCGAAAGATCGCTGGATGCAGGACAGGCCAGTAGCTCAATTGCATACTGTGCAAGCTCTGGCCAGTGATCCATCCTCAAGACTCAGTAACCCAGTTGATTTTAGTTGGGAAAGGTGTCCAAGTCAGATCTTGCCCCTAGGTATTCCTGCACCATGTAAAACAGACGCTGGCGATGGTTGCTGGAACCGACCATACCTTGGGGCTGCAGACCAAAAAATTGTCTGAACGCATCGGTCAGATGGCCACCTTCTCTCCTGCACCCCCTTTTACTGACCGAAGCCTCAGCAACACGTTGTCCAGGCACAGGAATTTGTAACCTCCCAGTCTCTGGGAACGCATTGCATGGACCTTTCTGCAAGGCCTTCCGAAGATGTTTCATCCTCTGCTCCCTCTGCGATGGCAAGATAAGGTCCGCAACCTTACCCTTGTAACGTGGATCAAGGAGGGTTGCCAGCCAGTATTGATCCCACTCCTTGATACCACGAATACGAGGATCCTTCCGCAGGCTTTGCAGGATCAGGGAGGCCATGCAGCGTAGGTTTGCTGAGGCATTCGGTCTGGAGTCCTCTGGGTCACTAAGGACGACATGATCCGCAGCCACCTCCTCCCAGCCACGTACAAGTCCATGGGTTTCTTGGGACTGTAAATGATCCCTTAAAGACTGCTGTTGATGCTGAGTGCAAGGCTCCACCTCCATGCTGACACAATCCTCCTCTCCCTCCTCCTCCTCCTCTTCCTGTGTGATCGGCGGGCATGCAGGAACACTGTCTGGATAAAAGGGGCCTTGAGAGCTAAGGAAGTCCTCCTCTTCCTGCCTCTGTTCTGCCTCAAGTGCCCTGTCCATTATTCCACACAGCGTGAGCCCCAACAGGTGGACAAGGGGGACAGTGTCACTGATGCATGCACTGTCACTGCTCACCATCCTCATGGCCTCCTCAAATGGTGACAGGACAGTGCATGCATCCCTGATCATGGCCCACTGGCGTGGGGAAAAAAACAAGCTCCCCTGAACCTGTCCTGGTGCCATAGTCGCACAGTTACTCATTGATGCGTGTGCAGCCGCTGCAGCATGGCCAACATTGACTTCCACCTGGTGGGCATGTCACAGATTAGGCGGTTCTTGGGCAGGTTAAATTCCTTTTGGAGGTCAGTCAGCCGAGCACTGGCATTATATGACCTGCGGAAATACACACAGACTTTCCTGGCCTGCCTCAGGACATCCTGTAGGTCCGGGTACCTGCCTAAGAACTGCTGCACCACCAAGTTAAGGACGTGAGCCAAACAGGGCACATGGGTCAGTTGTCCCTGTTGGAGGGTGGAGAGGAGGTTGGTGCCATTGTCGCAAACCACCATACCTGCCTTAAGCTAGCATCTTGTCAACCACCTCTGAACCTGCACCTGCAGAGCTGACAGAATCTCTGCCCCAGTGTGGCTCCTGCCCCCAAGCATACCAGCTCAAGCACCGCATGGCATCTTTTGGCCTGCGTGCTTGTGTAGCCCCTTGAATGCCTACGGAGCACCGCTGGTTCCAAAGACAAATCAGCACAGTAAGAGGCTATGGAGGAAGAAGAAGAGGAGGGGGTGGATGAGAGAGGTGTGGCAGAATCACCACTAGTAGTATTTTGGAGGTGTGGTGGCGGAAGAACCTCCAACACTACTGCACCCTGTCCTGCATCCTTCCCAGCAGCCAGAAGAGTCACCCAGTGCGCGGTGAAAGATAGGTAACGTCCCTGTCCATACCTGCTGGACCATGAGTCAGCGGTAATATGCACCTTACCACTTATCGCCCTGTCCAGCGAGGCCAAGACATTGCCTTCCACATGCCGGTAGAGAGCCAGAATAGCCTTCCATGAGAAAAAGTGGCGTTTGGGAACCTGCCACTGAGGAACCGCACATTCCACAAACTCACAGAAGGGGGTAGAGTCTACCAACTGAAAAGGCAGCAGTTGAAGTGCTAGCAAGTTAGCCAAGCTAGCATTCAACCGCTGGGTATGTCGATGGCTGGGAGTAAAATTCTTTCGGCGGTGCAGCAGCTGGGGCAGGGAAATTTGCCTGGTACAATCTGACGTCGGTGTGTACCGATAGCAGATTGCCCCCAAGTACTTGGCTGTGACACACCTAATTCTACACCTTTATTCCTCTCAGTGCAGGTCTCAGAAAGGACTGAAGGTATAGTGGGGTTGGAGATCCCAGCTGATGAGGAGCAAGGAGAGGTCCTCTTTGTTCTTTGGTGTGGGTCTTTTAGGTACGCTTGCCAACGAACTGCATGGCAGGTCAACATATGTCTGGTCAAGCATGTGGTGCCCAAGCGGAAGTTTTTTTGGCCACGCGAGATACGCTTGAGACATATGTTGCAAATAGCAGCAGTGGGATCTGATGCAATCATCTCAAAAAAGGCCCACACCAAAGAACATTTGGAATAACGCGTGACAGCAGCACCCTGCACATGCGGAGCTCTGCGGTGTAATGCAGTCGGTGTGCTGCCCTTAAGCTGGCCCATGGAGGGCATCCTGCCTCGTTGGTGATGTGCCTCCTCCTCCTCCTCTCTCCTTTCAGGCACCCATTTGGAGTCAGTGACTTCCTCATCATCCCCTCCCTCCTCCTCACTGGAGCAAACCTGGCAGTATGCTGCAGCTGGGGGAACATGACTGCCAGATTGCTGTCCTTCTTGGGCATCCCCTCTCTCTGGGCAAACAGTTCGGGGGACTCCTCAGGAGGACATGGTGGGGCTAGGGAAGGAGTGACTGATGCTATTGAGCCGAGGGAAGAGGCCGCGTTGACAGCTGCTTTGCCAGACAAAGTACCCTGAGCCTGGGTGAGAGAGGATGAGGAGGATGAGGAAGGCTTGGTCATCCACTCTACCAAGTCTTCCGCATGTTGCGGCTCAACACGGCCAGCTGCCGAAAAAAAGGACAAGCGTGTCCCACGGCCACGTGCTGTTGAGTATGCACTGTCTCCACGACCAGCACTGTTGCCTCTAGACACAGAGCCTGCTTGCCCTCTTTTATTGAATTGTGACTGTCTGCCTCTCCTTGTTGGCCTTCCAGACATACTAATGGCCTGCAGTGAGATGAAGCTGCACAAAGCTGGGATGTATATATACTGATACTGCAGCTAGCAGAATCAACTGCCTGCCTGAAGTATTATTAGTATGAGAACACCAGCAATTGTCTTCAGGTAGCTTTAGGTGCACACTGTGCAGAGGACACAGTACACTAACTGTAAATACTGTAGCTGCCTGCCTGTGGTATTAATAGGAGCAGAACAACAGCAATTGAATGTGATCCGATTCTTTACGGTTAGCCAGTGTAGGCTCTTTAGGGATGGGGAAATGGATTCCCAGGTTTTTTTTCCTGTTAACAGTCTTGCCGCCGTGTTTTGGATGAGTTGCAAGCGCGCAAGCTGATATTGGGATAGTCCTACGTAGAGCGAATTTGCGTAGTCGAGTCAGGAATTGATGATTGTTCCCACAACTGCTGCTTTGTTCTCTTCTGGGATGAAGGGGATGAGTCTACATAGCAGGCAGAGGAGATGGTGGGATCCGCTAACTACTGATCCTGAATGAAAATCAAAGTATAGGGAGTGGCGCTGTGTTAAAACTAAGGGTGTGGCTGTAAATTAAACAAGTGCTCAAGTGTATAATATAATTACTATTTAGAAGTGAAAAATTTTGTTATGATACAAAACTCCCAAAAAAACAACAATATATCCCTATTTTAGTGAAAAATCCTTATTTAGTGATAAAGAGAATTTGCTACTGTATGTGCAAAAAATAGCACAAATATTAAATCATTTTTAAAGCCATTGGTGATGAAAGGAAGATCATACCTAAAGGATAGTACACAACTAATCAATGAATTGAAACATGTGACCGAGGTTAATGAGTGCATTCTTGCAACGATAGATGTAAACTCCCTTTACACTAGTATTATACAAAAGTATGGTATCAAGGGGGTTGAGAAAGCACTCCGTGAGGATGGGAACCTCAAACGTGAACAGGTCGATTTTATTTTAGAGGCCCTGAAATTAGCGATGGAAAGCAATTATTTTTGGTACCAGAAAGATTACTACCTCCAGACTAAGGGCTATGCCATGGGGGCTAGATACGCCCCGATCGTGGCAAATTTATTTATGGACATGTGGGAAGCAGAACATATTTACAAGAGATTACGCCCAGAGATAAAATTTTACCGTCGCTACATAGACGACGTGATCATTGTGTGGGAAGGCACGTCAGACTCCTTCCAGGAATTCCTGGGAATGATGAATCGGAACCAATATGGGATCTCCTTTAGTGGTAAATGCGATCCTCAAGAAATAGAATATTTAGACTTACAAATCTTTAAAGAAAACAATGAATTACACACCAGAACTTTTTTTAAAACAACTGATCGCAATGGGTATATCCCGATTTCCAGCTGTCACCACCCCAAATGGAAGGAGAATATCCCGAAGTGTCAACTAATGAGACTACGAAGAAACTGCCATAGAATAGAAGATTATTATATACAAGCTGATAATCTGATTGGAAAATTTATTGATAAAGGGTACCGAAAGGAATCCCTAGTGAGGCAGAAGATGGAGATAGGTGACCTGAACCGTGATTCTCTATTGAGGAAAAAAGAAAAAGATAACAACCCCTCTGGGACAGACACGGCATTTATCACGGGATTTACTAACCAATACCGTTCAGTTGAACATATCATCAGGAAATACTGGCCGATTCTAAAATCCGACAGGACCCTGGCAGGGCTGCTTTCAAAAAAAACAAGATTTATCTACAGAAAGGCCCCCAATTTGAGGAATCAACTGGTACACAATGTGATCGATCCACCTAAGACAATCAGACCTGAAATGAAAGGTTTTTTCAGATGCCAAAAATGTTTGCCTTGTCGGGTAAGCAAAAAACAGCCGAGGAAAAAATTATCTTTTAAATACAGATCCAGCAAAGAGTATCAGATTAGGGAATTGATCACTTGCGACAGTACTCACGTTACATACGTGATCGAATGTCCTTGTCGATTACAATATGTGGGAAGGACTACTAGGCCGCTTTTTGTCAGGATCAGAGAACAAATTACGGTAATAATATCAAAAAAGGATTCCCAAAACACAATCTCTCGAGGCATTTCAACGAATTCCACAATAGGGACCCCACGGGACTGATCTTTTATGACATTGATCTGATTAAAGACTATTGGAGGGGTGGTAACAAGAAAATAAAAGTGTCCCTGAATGAAACTAAATGGATTTACCGCCTGGGCAGTTTGGTTCCAAGAGGGTTGAATGTGGATATAGACCTCAATTGTTTCCTGTCTAATTTTTAATACAATCACTGCCCAATAATACCATCAGTTAATCGAATACATTAAAAGTGTCCTAGTAGTAGACCTCTTTTAGGCTCACGTAGACTTTTATAATTTGCTTATATATCAGAGATTCTACAAAAAAAAATTTTTATATACAGATATGATAGGAACATGTACATATACACATGATTTTTAGTTCCTATTTTCTATTTTTATTGAATTTAATTTAGGGATTGGCCCTTATATAATAAATAGAACTCATTATCCTTTCCCGTATAGATAACCCAATTAGTATACATGGGGTTTATTAAATATGCCCCACATTAATTCTCGTTTACCCTTTGTTTATAGGAATCTCCAGAAGTCTAATTATATAATACTGATTGAGGATCACTCATTTATAAACTGATTTAGGGTCACTCATCTATAAACTCTCTTTTTTATATTTCCATTTGCCCTTTCATGAATATATGGGTATGGTTAGAGATTTCAACAAACAAGAAATTTTATTCACTTTTTTATAATAAAAACACATTTTAATACATTTTTAATTTTTTTTTTATTAATTTTATATTTATTAGTTTTTTTCATTTACTTTTCTAACCTAAAATAATTTTTATCAAGCTCGTACCTCTTGAGAATATTGTAATGCATGTTGGTTTAGGAATGGTTTGAAACAGTCACTTTAATTGCAATATGAATATAATTGTATATCAATAAGTTCTGTAAAACATTTATGTTATAATGAATGCATGAGTGTAAGTGATCGCTGCGGCTGTTGTAGTAATTGGCTTTGTTATACCAGTAGAGGGCGCAACGGGGCTATGCTAGGCTATGCTCCTATGGTATCTTCCATCGCTACATCATTCTCTGTAGGCCTAATCTACCTAGCAACTAATTGCTAATTCACACCGCTGGATGTGTGGGTCCGACAATCGGGAGCTGATTGGCCGCAGCGATGACTACACCCTCGATAAAGGACGTTGGGAGTGCCAAGATGGCAGCGCCTCCGATGACGTCCGTATGATGAAACGCGTAAGGTGGGACTATCTTGGCACGCACGTCATTTCCGCGGATCGTGGTTCCGGATATCCGACCGGTGGAACGCAAGCGGCGGTTCATGCTGACGCTGCGGCCCCCGATTGTGTGGAGAGCATACGAGCCTGTGAGCTCTCTCTCCTACCTGGGAACATTTACTGTTTTATTCGCCAGTGTGATATCAGTCTTTTTTGACTGGACTGTTTTATATAAATAAAGGAACGCATTTTAAACAGAATCACGCTATGTGGAACCCTTTTTTATTATTTTTTTAACACTTAAGTGGATACCCAGTGGGGACCTTTACTACATCAAGGGACAGGAAGTCCCCACCTCCTTGTATGCAAGTAGCTGCCTTTAGGATTGGGACGCGTGGAAGGAAACTGGCACCCACACAACCGGAGTGACAGGACCAACATCATACGCTCGTACCCCTGCAGGGGTGGAGTGCTCCGGTGAGTGCAACCACATTGGGGGGTGACTGCCAGTAATTACAGCACGGCTCTTTACCATTAAAGAAGAACTTTTTGCATGATTTCTATGGGGTTTTGGTGCACGGCACATTATATTACTGTTATGAACATTTTGCACCAAACAGTACATGGGATTTTCTTTGATACATAGTTGCGGTTTTTACACATTATTAATGATTTACTATTGTAGATGGTTTTTGCACACCAATGCACTATGGTTTGATAACCACAGCTTTTGGCACTTGTCACTTTATATTTATTAATTAGAAGATTTATATATGTTACATAATGGTGTTGATTTAATATTTGTGCTATTTTTTGCACATACAGTAGCAAATTCTCTTTATCACTAAATAAGGATTTTTCACTAAAATAGGGATATATTGTTGTTTTTTTGGGAGTTTTGTATCATAACAAAATTTTTCACTTCTAAATAGCAATGATATTATACACTTGAGCACTTGTTTACTTTACAGCCACACCCTTAGTTTTAACACAGCGCCACTCCCTATACTTTGATTTTCATTTTTTTGGGGGATCACTTAGGTGTCCCCTTCCCACATAGGGGGGCTGCAGGTGTAAATCAGTCTGTAAGCGCGGATCTGTTGATATATTTATAACTACTGATCCTATTTGTGCATCCATTGTCATTCCTGAGTCAAAGATGACTCCGAGACTCTTGGCTTTGGTGCTTGGAGAGAAGGTCTGTCCCAGGATGATGGGAGGTGTCCACGGAGTCTTAATTTTGGAATTTTTGTTAGCGTGTAGGAGAAGAAGTTCTGTTTTTGATCCGTTGAGTTTGAGGGAGCTAATGGTCATCCAGTCATCTATTAAAGTGAGGCATTTCTCTAATTGCTGATGAAGGTCTTTTTGTTTGGTGATGCGAAGGTAGAGTTGGGTGTCATCAGCGTATGAGTGGAAGCAGAGGTCCTTTTTCCTGATGATATTGAGAAGTGGGCCGATGTAGATGTTGAATAGCACTGGTGACAAGGGTGAGCCCTGAGGGACTCCACAGGAGATTGCCCGGGTTTCCGAGGTGAATGTTCCTAGTTTCACTATCTGAGAGCGATTCTCTAAGAAGGATGCAAACCATTTTAGAGCAGGAACTGTAGCTCCTGCAACTTCTGAGAGGCAGACAAGTAAAGTATTGTGGTCCACTGTATCGAATGCTGCGCTGAGGTCTAACAGTACCAGGAGACACAATTCTCCGTCATCTGCTGCTTCAAGGGCGTCATCCCATATTTTTAGAAGTGCTGTTTCTGTGTCATGGCCTGGGTGGAAGCCTGATTGCAGAGGGTCCAGGAGTTGGTGTGTGTCCAGGTGGCGTTGTAGCTGCTGTACTACTGCTTTCTCCATAATCTTGGAGATGGTGTTGAGGCTTGTTATCGGTCTGCGGCAGTTAGGGTCCTTAGGGTCGAGATTGGGTTTCTTTAGCAGTGGTTTGATGATGCCTTGCTTGAGGGAGGTTGGCACAGTCCCTTCTTTGAATGATTGATTTATGGGGTGTGTTAGGGTACGGGCCAAGATGTCGGAACATTCTTTCAAGAGTTTTGTGGGAATGATGTGATGGTGATGTGCTGTCTCGAAGGCTTCTGATGATGTTTTTAGTCGTGTCAGTGGTGATTGGGGACAAAGAGAAATTCGGTGGTTGTGTGATGTTCGTTTCGATATCCTCTTTTTGCTTTGGTTGAGTGAGGTTGGTTGTTATTTTCTGATGAATTGATTTCCGAATGTTGTCGATTTTGTCGATGAAGCAATCTGATAACTCATTGCAGAATTCTTGAGTATCATTTGCTGGGGGCTCCAAGCAGGTCGGGTTCATAGACTGAGCGACTATTTTGAAAAGTTCCCACGGACGGTTTAAGGCAGTTGAGATGGTGTCCGAGAAATGTTCTTTTTTGGCTGTGAAGATTGCCTTGTGGTATTTCACAGTGAGTGCTTTGTAGTTAGTATGGTTTTCCTTGGTAGGATTTCTTCTCCATGCTCTTTCAGCTCTTCTACGTTCTTGCTTGAGTAGGGTGAGAGTGCCATTAAACCATCTCAAGTTTGTTTTGCGGATGGGTGTTCTGCGTTTTGGCGCCACTGAGTCTGCTGTTTGTAGTAATACCTTGTTTAGGGAGTTGAGTGTTTGTTCCGTTGAGAGGTTTGAGTTTAGCAAAAGTATTTTGTTTGATAATGTAGTTTTGAAGAGTTCGGAGTGTAGTTTCTTCTGAGATCTATTCCAGTGTGTTGTTGTTGCGCATTTCTGTTTTTGGAGGGTGGTGTTGGTGGTGATTTTAAATTTGATAGCATGGTGGTCCGTCCATGGTAGTGGAGTGTTGTCAAATATGTTGATGTCCATATTCTGTTTGAAGATGAGGTCTAGAGTGTGTCCTGAACCATGCGTGGGAGCATTTATCAGCTATTTGTCATCCACCACAGTTGTTTTCCTTGGTCTTCCAGGTCTTTTGGTGTTGCTGAGCTCATCAGTGCGTTCTTTCTTTTTAAGGATGTTCTAAACAGTTGATTTGGCCATACCTAATGTTTTTGCTATCTCTCTGATGGGTATGTTTTGTTTTTTCAGCCTAATGATGGCTTGCTTCACTGATAATGACAACTCTTTGGGTCTCATATTGAGAGTTGACAGTAACAGATTCCAAATGCAAATAGCACACTTGAAATGAACTCTACACCTTTTATCTGCTCCTTGTAAATGGGATAATGAGGGAATAACACACACCTGGCCATGAAACAGCTGAGCAGCCAATTGTCCCATTACTTTTGGTCCCTTAAAAAATGGGAGGCACACATACAAACTATTGTAATTCGTACACCTTTGACCTTATTTGGATGCAAATACCCTCAAATTAAAGCTGAAAGTCTTCAGTTAAAGCACATCTTGTTTGTTTCATTTCAAATCCATTGTGGTGGTGTATAGAGCCAAAAAGATTAGAATTGTGTCGTATTTGTTAATCGTACATCAGGGGACACAGAGCCATAGTAGTTACTATGTGGTGAATATAGGCCACCTTTAGGTGATGGACAATGGCACACCCTAAACAGGAAAATCTACTCCCTATATAAACCCTCCCCCTACAGGGAGTACCCCAGTTTTATTCGCCAGTGTCTTAGGTATTGGTCACGGGTAAAGATGTGCTGTGCTGAGCTCCGCTGGAATATTCCTTACTGGAGCAAGCCATGCAAACGGATCCACTCAAAGTGCTTTTTTCAGGCCGAATTAAATGGTACCCGGGCCTCGTGTCCAAAGAAACAAGGTTTTACCTGTAACGCTTCTCTTTTTTGAGAGCTGAACCCGGGGATCCAGTATTTGTTTTTTTCAGCCATATTACAGGCTGGGTGCTTTACAGGCCCAGGGTTGTGGATCCCCCATTTAAAAAAAAGGGGGCCCAGTCGCTGAATGTTTTCAAAACAGAGCCCACAGTGAGAGGTGAAGATTGGGTCTGTTACCACAGAACCGTGCAGATGGATAAGGTAAGGAATTTTTCCAATTCTTGTGGGTTTTCTCCTTTAAGTAAAATGTTGCTATGCCTAAAGTCGCCACCGGGGATTTCAAGAGCACGTACCTTTCCATGCTTGTCAGTAGGGATGAGCTTCGAGTCGAACATCGGCTGTTCGCCAGCTCGCAGAACAGCGAACAATTTGGGGTGTTCGCGGCAAATTTGAAAGCCGCGGAACACCCTTTAAAAGTCTATGGGAGAACTCAAAAGTGCTCATTTTAAAGGCTTATATGCATGGTATTGTCATAAAAAGTGTTTGGGGACCTGGGTCCTGCCCCAGGGGACATGGATCAATGCAAAAAAAAGTTTTAAAAACAGCAGTTTTTTCGGAAGCAGTGATTTTAATAATGCTTAACCACCTCAATACAGGGCACTTAAACCCCCTTCCTGCCCAGACCAATTTTCAGCTTTCGGTGCTCTCACACTTTGAATGACTATTACTCAGTAGGGATGAGCTTCGAGTTCGAGTCGAACTCATGTTCTACTCGAACATTGGCTGTTCGCAAGTTCGCCGAACAGCGAACAATTTGGGGTGTTCGCGGCAAATTCGAATGCTGCGGAACACCCTTTAAAAGTCTATGGGAGAAATCAAAAGTGCTAATTTTAAAGGCTTATATGCAAGTTATTGTCATAAAAAGTGTTTGGGGACCCGGGTCCTGCCCCAGGGGACATGGATCAATGCAAAAAAAAGTTTTAAAAACGGACGTTTTTTCAGGAGCAGTGATTTTATTAATGCTTAAAGTCAAACAATAAAAGTGTAATATCCCTTTAAATTTCGTACCTGGGGGGTGTGTATAGTATGCCTGTAAAGGGGCGCATGTTTCCTGTGTTTAGAACAGTCTGACAGCAAAATGACATTTTGAAGGAAAAAACACATTTAAAACTACCCGCGGCTATTGCATTGCCGACAATACACATAGAAGTTCATTGATAAAAACGGCATGGGAATTCCCCACAGGGGAACCCCGAACCAAAAAAAAAAAAAAAAAAAATGATGTGGGGGTCCCCCTAAATTCCATACAAGGCCCTTCAGGTCTGGTATGGATATTAAGGGGAACCCCAGCCAAAATTTAAAAAAAAATTGACGTGGGGTTCCCCCTAAATTCCATACCAGACCCTTCAGGTCTGGTATGGATTTTAAGGGGAACCCCGCGCCAAAAAAAAAAAAAAAAAAAAACGGCGTGGGGTCCCCCTAAAAATCCATACCAGACCCTTATCCGAGCACGCAACCTGGCAGGCCGCAGGAAAAGAGGGGGGACGAGAGTGCGGCCCCCCCCCCCTCCTGAACCGTACCAGGCCACATGCCCTCAACATTGGGAGGGTGCTTTGGGGTAGCCCCCCAAAACACCTTGTCCCCATGTTGATGAGGACAAGGGCCTCATCCTCACAACCGTGGCCGGTGGTTGTGGGGGTCTGCGGGCGGGGGGCTTATCGGAATCTGGAAGCCCCCTTTAACAAGGGGACCCCCAGATCCCGGCCCCCCCCCTGTGTGAAATGGTAAGGGGGTACTTACCCCTACCATTTCACTAAAAAACTGTCAAAAATGTTAAAAATGACAAGAGACAGTTTTTGACAATTCCTTTATTTAAATGCTTCTTCTTTCTTCCTTCATCTTCTTCTTCTTCTGGTTCTTCTGGCTCTTCTGGTTCTTCCTCCGGCGTTCTCGTCCAGCATCTTCTCCGCGGCATCTTCTATCTTCTTCTCCTCGGGCCGCTCCGCACCCATGGCATGAGGGGAGGCTCCCGCTCTTCTCTTCATCTTCTTCTCTTCTTCATCTTCTTCTTCATCTTCTTCTTCATCTCTTCTTCCTTCTTCTCTTCTTCATGTCTTCTGCGGGCCGCTCCGCAGCCATGCTGGCATGGAGGGAGGCTCCCGCTGTGTGACGGCGTCTCTTCGTCTGACGGTTCTTAAATAACGGGGGGCGGGGCCACCCGGTGACCCCGCCCCCCTCTGACGCACGGTGACATGACGGGACTTCCCTGTGACGTCACGGGGAATGCCACAGGGAAGTCCCGTCATGTCACCGGTGACCCCGCCCCCCGTTATTTAAGAACCGTCAGACGAAGAGACGCCGTCACACAGCGGGAGCCTCCCTCCATGCCAGCATGGCTGCGGAGCGGCCCGCAGAAGACATGAAGAAGAGAAGAAGGAAGAAGAGATGAAGAAGAGGATGAAGAAGAAGATGAAGAAGATGAAGAGAAGAGCGGGAGCCTCCCCTCATGCCATGGGTGCGGAGCGGCCCGAGGAGAAGAAGATAGAAGACGCCGCGGAGAAGATGCTGGACGAGAACGCCTGAGGAAGAACCAGAAGAGCCAGAAGAACCAGAAGAAGAAGAAGATGAAGGAAGAAAGAAGAAGCATTTAAATAAAGGAATTGTCAAAAACTGTCTCTTGTCATTTTTAACATTTTTGACAGTTTTTTAGTGAAATGGTAGGGGTAAGTACCCCCTTACCATTTCACACAGGGGGGGGGCCGGGATCTGGGGGTCCCCTTGTTAAAGGGGGCTTCCAGATTCCGATAAGCCCCCCGCCCGCAGACCCCCACAACCACCGGCCACGGTTGTGAGGATGAGGCCCTTGTCCTCATCAACATGGGGACAAGGTGTTTTGGGGGGCTACCCCAAAGCACCCTCCCAATGTTGAGGGCATGTGGCCTGGTACGGTTCAGGAGGGGGGGGGGCCGTACTCTCGTCCCCCCCTCTTTTCCTGCGGCCTGCCAGGTTGCGTGCTCGGATAAGGGTCTGGTATGGATTTTTAGGGGGACCCCACGCCGTTTTTTTTTTTTTTTTTGGCGCGGGGTTCCCCTTAAAATCCATACCAGACCTGAAGGGTCTGGTATGGAATTTAGGGGGAACCCCACGTCAATTTTTTTTTAAATTTTGGCTGGGGTTCCCCTTAATATCCATACCAGACCTGAAGGGCCTTGTATGGAATTTAGGGGGACCCCCACATCATTTTTTTTTTTTTTATTTTGGTTCGGGGTTCCCCTGTGGGGAATTCCCATGCCGTTTTTATCAATGAACTTCTATGTGTATTGTCGGCAATGCAATAGCCGCGGTAGTTTTAAATGTGTTTTTTCCTTCAAAATGTCATTTTGCTGTCAGACTGTTCTAAACACGGGAAACATGCGCCCCTTTACAGGCATACTATAGACACCCCCCAGGTATGAAATTTAAAGGGATAGTACACTTTTATTGTTTGACTTTAAGCATTATTAAAATCACTGCTCCTGAAAAAACGGCCGTTTTTAAAACTTTTTTTTGCATTGATTCATGTCCCCTGGGGCAGGACCCAGGTCCCCAAACACTTTTATTGACAATAACTTGCATATTAGCCTTTAAAATTAGCACTTTTGATTATTCATGTTCGTGTCCCATAGACTTTAACGGTGTTCGCGTGTTCGAACGAATTTTTTTCCTGTTCGCATGTTCTGGTGCGAACCGAACAGGGGGGTGTTCGGCTCATCCCTATTACTCAGTCATGCAACACTGTACCCAAATGAAATTTGTGTCCTTTTTTTCACACAAATAGAGCTTTCTTTTGGTGGTATTTAATCACTAATGGGTTTTTTATTTTTTGTGCTATAAATAAAAAAAGACCGTAAATTTTGTGAAAAATTGCCTTTTTCTTTGTTTTTGTCATAAAATTTAGCAAATTAGTAATTTTTCTTCATAAATTTTGGCCACAATTTATACTGCTATATATCTTTGGTAAAAATAACCCAAATTAGTGTATATTATTTGGTCTTTGTGAAAGTTATAGAGTCTACAAACTATGGTGCCAATCACTGAAAATTGAAAACATCTGATCAGGCCTTCAGTACATCAGGTGAATCTCATTTCTTGAGGTACTAACAAGTCAGAAAAGTACAAATACCCCCCAAATTACCCCTTTTTAGAAAGTAGACATTCCAAGGTATTAAGTAAGTAGCATGGTTAGTTTTTTTAAGGTGTAATTTTTTCCCACAATTCTTTGCAAAAGGAAGATTTTTTTTTTTTTTTTTTTCAAAATTTTCATATTAACTGGTTATTTCTCTCACAGAGCATATGCATACAACAAATTACACCCCAAAATACATTCTGCTACTCTTACCGAGTATGGGGATACCACATGTGTGGGACTTTTACACAGCCTGGCCACATACAAAGGCCCAACATTGAAGTCGCACCATCAGGCGATCTACGAGCATAAATTGCACATCTCATTTCTCAACCACCTATTACACTTTTGAAGGCCCTGGAGCACCAGGACAAAGGAATTGCCCACAAAATGACCCCATTTTGGAAAGCAAACACCCCAACGTATAATCTATGAGGCATAATGAGTCTTTTGAACTGTTATTTTTTTTCCAGAAGTTTTTGGAAAATGTGGAAAAAAAATAAAAATGCATTTTTTTTACACAAAGTTGTCCATTTATAAGATATTTCCAACACATAGCAAATACATAGCAAAAATGACACCCCAAAATACATTCTGCTACCCCTCCTGAGTATGGCGATACCACATGTGTGGGACTTTTACACAGCCTGGCCACATACAAAGGCCCAACATTGAAGTAGCACCATCAGGCGATCTACGAGCATAAATTGCACATCTCATTTCTCAACCACCTATTACACTTTTGAAGGCCCTGGAGCACCAGGACAAAGGAATTGCCCACAAAATGACCCCATTTTGGAAAGCAAACACCCCAACGTATAATCTATGAGGCATAATGAGTCTTTTGAACGGTTATTTTTTTTCCAGATGTTTTTGGAAAATGTGGAAAAAAAATAAAAACGCATTTTTTTTACACAAAGTTGTCCATTTATAAGATATTTCCAACACATAGCAAATACATAGCAAAAATGACACCCCAAAATACATTCTGCTACTCCTCCTGAGTATGGCGATACCACATGTGTGGGACTTTTACACAGCCTGGCCACATACAAAGGCCCAACATTGAAGTAGCACCATCAGGCGATCTACGAGCATAAATTGAACATCTCATTTCTCAACCACCTATTACACTTTTGAAGGCCCTGGAGCACCAGGACAAAGGAATTTCCCACAAAATGACCCCATTTTGGAAAGCAAACACCCCGACGTATAATCTATGAGGCATAATGAGTCTTTTGAACGGTTATTTTTTTTCCAGAAGTTTTTGGAAAATGTGGAAAAAAAATAAAAACGCATTTTTTTACACAAAGTTGTCCATTTATAAGATATTTCCAACACATAGCAAATACATAGCAAAAATGACACCCCAAAATACATTCTGCTACCCCTCCTGAGTATGGCGATACCACATGTGTGGGACTTTTACACAGCCTGGCCACATACAAAGACCCAACATTGAAGTAGCACCATCAGGCGATCTACGAGCATAAATTGCACATCTCATTTCTCAACCACCTATTACACTTTTGAAGGCCCTGGAGCACCAGGACAAAGGAATTGCCCACAAAATGACCCCATTTTGGAAAGCAAACACCCCAACGTATAATCTATGAGGCATAATGAGTCTTTTGAACGGTTATTTTTTTTCCAGAAGTTTTTGGAAAATGTGGAAAAAAAATAAAAACGCATTTTTTTTACACAAAGTTGTCCATTTATAAGATATTTCCAACACATAGCAAATACATAGCAAAAATGACACCCCAAAATACATTCTGCTACTCCTCCTGAGTATGGCGATACCACATGTGTGGGACTTTTACACAGCCTGGCCACATACAAAGGCCCAACATTGAAGTAGCACCATCAGGCGATCTACGAGCATAAATTGCACATCTCATTTCTCAACCACCTATTACACTTTTGAAGGCCCTGGAGCACCAGGACAAAGGAATTGCCCACAAAATGACCCCATTTTGGAAAGCAAACACCCCAACGTATAATCTATGAGGCATAATGAGTCTTTTGAACGGTTATTTTTTTTCCAGATGTTTTTGGAAAATGTGGAAAAAAAATAAAAACGCATTTTTTTTACACAAAGTTGTCCATTTATAAGATATTTCCAACACATAGCAAATACATAGCAAAAATGACACCCCAAAATACATTCTGCTACTCCTCCTGAGTATGGCGATACCACATGTGTGGGACTTTTACACAGCCTGGCCACATACAAAGGCCCAACATTGAAGTAGCACCATCAGGCGATCTACGAGCATAAATTGAACATCTCATTTCTCAACCACCTATTACACTTTTGAAGGCCCTGGAGCACCAGGACAAAGGAATTGCCCACAAAATGACCCCATTTTGGAAAGCAAACACCCCGACGTATAATCTATGAGGCATAATGAGTCTTTTGAACGGTTATTTTTTTTCCAGAAGTTTTTGGAAAATGTGGAAAAAAAATAAAAACGCATTTTTTTACACAAAGTTGTCCATTTATAAGATATTTCCAACACATAGCAAATACATAGCAAAAATGACACCCCAAAATACATTCTGCTACCCCTCCTGAGTATGGCGATACCACATGTGTGGGGCTTTTACACAGCCTGGCCACATACAAAGACCCAACATTGAAGTAGCACCATCAGGCGATCTACGAGCATAAATTGCACATCTCATTTCTCAACCACCTATTACACTTTTGAAGGCCCTGGAGCACCAGGACAAAGGAATTGCCCACAAAATGACCCCATTTTGGAAAGCAAACACCCCAACGTATAATCTGAGGCATAATGAGTCTTTTGAATGGTTATTTTTTTTCCAGAAGTTTTTGGAAAATGTGGAAAAAAAATAAAAACGCATTTTTTTTACACAAAGTTGTCCATTTATAAGATATTTCCAACACATAGCAAAAATGACACCCCAAAATACATTCTGCTACTCCCCCTGAGTATGGGGATACCACATGCGTGAGACTTTTACACAGCTTGGCCACATACAGTGGCCCAACATCCAAGTAGCACCATCAGGCGTTCTAGGAGCATACATTACATAGATAATTTCCTGGCAACCTATCATTTTTGAAGGCCCTTCATATTTCTAACACATAGCATGTACATACCAAGAATTACAATCCAAAATAAATTCTATTGCGGAAAGGATAAAAAAAAAGTATTACCTGTGCTTTTAGTAGTGTCCACAGAAGAGAGCACTGGTCCAGGCAGCAGTCAGGGATGTGCTTAGCGACAGCAATAACTATCCAGGCAGCAGGCAGGAATATTGTCTATAGTCGGCACAGCACAGTCCATAGGAATTGTCCAGGCAGAGACAGCCAGCACAGCCATAATATTGGTCCTGGTACACTGTTACCTGCAGACACACATTATTGTACCGCTCTCCAGCCCTTCATAAACATACTGCCTTTTGCTACAGCGAATTATTTGCATAGTCCAGGTAGCAGGCAGATGTGTGGTCCGTTCATGCGGCAGGCAAAGGCATGATGGCAGTAAGTCAGCAGAAGGCTGAGGGCCGCAATTGGGTAAGACCTGTGCACAGGGGCACAGGGGTAGAGGCTTCGACCCACCCAAATCTCTATGAAGCCTCCGGACTCCAGACCCTAAATTACAAAACCGGGAGAAAACAAAAAAATTGTTATCTCCATCCGGAAAAACTATTCTGGAGCCCCTCACATATGTGAGACCCCTGTGTACTATAGTAGCAGGGCAACAGATCAGTCCAAGCGGTAGGCAAAAGCATAGTCCATAAAACAAGCCAGGGTCAGTTAACGTGCAAGCAGTCCAAGCGGTAGGCAGAAGAGTAGTCACAAAACAGGCCAGGTTCAGTTCACGAGCAAGCAGTCCAAACGGTGGGCAGAGGCATAGTCAAAACAGGCCAGGGTCAGTTCATGTGGAAGCAGTCCAAACGGTAGGCAGAGGCATAGTCAAAAAGCAGGCCAGGGTCAGTTCACATTGAAGGCAGTGGCATGGTTATTTGGGGAAGCATGGAAAATGATCAGCGAAAATGGGGAAAATATGGGCTAATAACTTGGGGATGTATGATACAGTTCGAAGCATTCACCAATGCAAAGGCCAGGTTGGGAGGGACACTGGGGACAATGGTAGCTGGTATCTTTTCGAAAACCTCTTCTGCTGCACACACGACATTTTTTTTGCCGTCTTCGGCCTGCTTCCGATGGTGGAATGTTGTACGGGAAGTGCCATTCATGAAGTCGGCTAACAGCATCAGAACGAGGTAATTCTGGGAGGGGTCTTTGTGGATAGATGAGGGACGTGACTACTTCTTCGATGAATTTTAGGAAGGAGGCGGGGCTTTCTGTGGATTTTGTGTAGATAATGTAGGAATTGTAAATGGCCAAATGGATTAGATATATTGCTACCTTCTTATACCAGAATCGGGACCTCCTTATTGACAAATAGGGCTGAATCATTTGGTCATTGAAATCCACCCCCCCCATGTAGAGATTATAGTCTTGGACACATGTCGGTTTTTCAATGGGACCTCGTCTTCGCTGAACTACAACTGCAGTGTCATCATGAATGGTGGACATCATGTGCACATCCCTCTTATCCTTCCACCTCAAGGCCAGCACTTCATTACATCTCAGTGTTGCTCTTTCCCCCTTTTTCAGCCTTTTGTTCACAATGGATTGTGGGAAGCCCTTCCTATTTTTTCTTGAAGTTCCGCAGGCCAGGGTTTTTTCAATATATAGGTGTCTGAAAAGGGGCAGGCTGGTATAAAAGTTGTCCAGGTATATATGATAGCCTTTTTTTAGAAGTGGGTAAGCCAGATCCCATACGATTTTTCCATTTGTGCCCATGTAGGCCGGGCACTCAGGGGGCTGGAGCTGGGAATCTCTTCCCTCATATATGCGGAATGCATATAGATATCCCTTGGCTCTCTCACACAGCTTGTAAAATTTTACTCCATATTTGGCCTTTTTGCTAGGAATATACTGTTTTATTCCTAGCCGGCCTGAAAATGGTACCAGGGACTCATCCACACATATATTCTTCTCGGGGACATAAAGTTTTGCAAATCGTTGGGAAAATGAATTTATTAGTGGGCGAATCTTGTATAGCTTATCCGAATTTGGATGATTGTTGGGAGGGCACTGGGTGTTGTCGTTAAAATGAAAGAATCTCATAATCATCTCATATCGGGACCTGGACATAGCGGCAGAATACATGGGCATATGGTGGATGGGGTGGGTGGACCAATAGGTATGTCCTTCATTTTTTTTTGTAAGCCCCATATTTAGGGTGAGGCCCAAAAACAATTTGAACTCCTCCATATTCAAATCTCTCCACTCAAACGGACGGGCATAAGATGATTGGGGGTTGCTGGCAATATACTGCTGGGCGTACAAATTTGTCTGGTCCACAATGAACTGCAGCAAAGTGTCGGGCAAAAACAGGTGAAAAAAATTGATCTCTGTAAAATTTTGGGTGTTGGCCTGCACACCTGGCTGTGCTGTGAAAGGGGGAATATTTGGTGATCCCGAGTTGGAAGGCAGCCATGTTGGGTTGGCAAGACCATCTGGCATATAGGTAGCGGCCCTGGCTCTTGGGGGACGTGACACTCCAGTAGTTGGGGGAGTTGAATTTCCTGTGCTGGAACTCGGGTGTGATGTGGCAGCACTGGTACTGGGCATTTGTGCGCGGGGCCCATCTCTGGTGGCAGCACTGGTACTGGGCCTTTGTTCCTGGGGCCTATTGCTGGCGGCAGCACTGGTACTGGGCCTTTCTTCCTGGGGCCTATTTCTGGCGGCAGAGCTGGTACTGGGAATATAATCCCGGTTGCTGGCGGCTTCCTGGGTTCCAGAGTGTCGTGCCCTTTTAGGAGGGACCCATTCTTCATCCGAACCATTGCTACTCTCGATCGGCTCAAATGCCGAATTTGATTCGGAATCAGAATGGGACTCTGATGAGAGCTCCCCGGTGCTCTCATCAGTCATAGAGAGGATCTGGAACGCCTCCTCACTTGTATATCCTCTTTTGGACATGGCTGTGTGGCGGGTAGCTGTGCGACGGGTGACAGATGGGTGGCAGGTGACGGTCACTGATGGGCTGTGCGATGGGTGGCAGGTGACGTTCACTGAGAGGTGATGGTGTGATGGGCGATGGTCACAGATAGTTGACAGGCGACGGTCACTGATGGGTAACAGGTGCACCGCTGATGGTCACTGATGGGTGACAGGGCACAGTCACTGATGGGTGATGGGTGAGAGGGCCCGGTCACTGATGGGTGACAGGCCATGGACGGTGACAGGTGATAGTCACAGATTGTTGACAGGCGACGGTCACTGATGGGTGACGGGTGCACCGCTAATGGTCACTGGTGGGTGACGGGTGACAGGGCATGGTCACTGGTGGGTGACGGGTGACAGGGCAGGTCACTGATGGGTGACGGGTGACAGGGCAGGTCACTGATGGGTGACGGGTGACAGGGCAGGTCACTGATGGGTGACGGGTGACAGGGCAGGTCACTGATGGGTGACAGGTGACAGGGCAGGTCACTGATGGGTGACGGGTGACAGGGCAGGTCACTGATGGGTGACGGGTGACAGGGCAGGTCACTGATGGGCGACGGGTGACAGGGCACGGTCACTGGTGGGTTACAGGGCACCGCTGATGGTCACTAATGGCAGTCTCTATGTGACAGGTGCACTTTTTATGGGGTGACTGTTGGGTGACAGATGACAATTGGGGGGGGCGATGGGACAGAAGTGGTGTTGGTGCAGACACTACAAATACAAAGATCTGTAACTCACTGCTCCTGGCTCTTCTCTCCTCACACTGGAAACGGTGTGTGAGGAGAGAAGGGCTAGTAACAGCTAGTGACAGCTCTTTGTTTACACTTAGTGATCGGCTGTGAATGGATCACAGCCGATCACATGGTACACAGTACTGGCCAATGGCTGTAAACTATCGTCGGTAACGAGCAGTGTTCCCGGGGAACACGCCGACACCGACGTGCACGCGCAGCGCGCTCACGATCGCGCGCATGCGCCGTGCAATGCGGGATGTACCATTAGTGATCAGCCGTGACTTCATCACGGCCGATCACATGGTAAACAGCCATGCCCAGTGGCTGTTCACCCCTGTCGGTGACGAGCGGTGTCTCGGTGACACGCCGCCACCGACAGTACAGGGCTGCGCGCTCACGATCGCGCGCATGCCCTGTTTAAACGGTGGACGTCATATGACGCCCACTCAGAACAATAGGCTTACCGTCCGGCCGTCATATGACAGTGGGCGGTAGGCTAGTGGTTAAAGTGAAACAATAAAAGTGTAATATTCCTTTAAATTTCTTACCTGGGGGGTGTCTATAGTATGCCTGTAACAAAAAAAGTCATTTAAAACTACTCGCGGCTATTAATGAATTGCCGGTCCGACAATACACATAAAAGTTCATTGAAAAAAACAGGCATGGGAATTCCCCATAGGGGAACCCTGAACCAAAATTTAAAAAAAAAAAGACGTGGGGGTCCCCCTAAATTCCATACCAGGCCCTTCAGGTCTGGTATGGATATTAAGGGGAACACCGGCCAAAGTTTTTTAAAAAAATGGCGTGGGGTCCTCCTCAAAATCCATACCAGACCCTTATCCGAGCACGCAACCTGGCAGGCCGCAGGAAAAGAGGGGGGACGAGAGAGCGCCCCCCCTCCTGAACCGTACCAGGCCACATGCCCTCAACATTGGGAGGGTGCTTTGGGGTAGCCCCCCAAAACATCTTGTCCCCATGTTGATGGGAACAAGGGCCTCATCCCCACAACCCTTGCCCGGTGGTTGTGGGGGTCTGCGGGCGGGGGGGCTTATCGGAATCTGGAAGCCCCCTTTAACAAGGGGACCCCCAGATCCCGGCCCTCCCCCCTGTGTGAAATGGTAAACTGGTACAAAAGTAACCCTACCATTTTACAAAAAAACTGTCAAAAATGTTAAAAATGACAAGAGACAGTTTTTGACAACTCCTTTATTTAAATGCTTCTTCTTTCTTCTATCTTCTATCTTCCTTCGGTTTCTTCCTCCGGTGTTCTCGTCCGGCATCTCCTCCGCGGCGGCTTCTTCCCTTCTTCTCCTTGGGCCGCTCCGCATCCATGATGGCATGGTGGGAGGCTCCCGCTGTAGAGAAGAGGAGAAGCGTCAGACAGCGGGAGCCTCCCACCATGCCATAATGGATGCGGAGCGGCCCGAGGAGAAGAAGGGAAGAAGACGCCACGGAGGAGATGCCGGACGAGAACACCGGAGGAAGAACCAGAAAAAGAAGAAGATGGAGGAAGAAACTGAAGGAAGATAGAAGATAGAAGAAGCATTTAAATAAAGGAATTGTCAAAAACTGTCTCTTGTCATTTTTAACATTTTTGACAGTTTTTTTGTGAACTGGTAGGGGTACTTTTGTACCCCCTTACCATTTCACATAGGGGGGAGGGCCGGGATCTGGGGGCCCCCTTGTTAAAGGGGGCTTCCAGATTCCGATAAGCCCCCTGCCCGCAGACCCCCACAACCACCGGGCAAGGGTTGTGGGGATGAGGCCCTTCTCCCCATCAACATGGGGACAAGGTGTTTTGGGGGGCTACCCCAAAGCACCCTCCCAATGTTGAGGGCATGTGACCTGGTACAGTTCAGGAGGGGGGCGCTCTCTCGTCCCCCCTCTTTTCCTGTGGCCTGCCAGGTTGCGTGCTCGGATAAGGGTCTGGTATGGATTTTGAGGGGGACCCCACGCCATTTTTTAAAAAAATTTTGGCATGGGGTTCCCCTTAATATCCATACCATACCTAAAGGACCTGGTATGGAATTTAGGGGGACCCCCCCACGTCATTTTAAAAAAAAAATTTGGTTCGAGGTTCCCCTGCGAGGAATTCCCATGCCGTTTTTATCAATGAACTTTTATGTGTATTGTCAGACAGGCAATTCATTAATAGCCGCGAGTAGTTTTTAATGACTTTTTTTCCTTTGAAATGTAATTTTGCTGTCAGACTGTTCTAAACACGGTAAAACATGCGCCACTTTACAGGCATATTATAGACACCCCCCAGGTACGAAATTTAAAGGAATATTACACTTTTATTGTTTCACTTTAAGCATTATTAAAATCACTGCTCCCGAAAAAACGGCCGCTTTTAAAACTTTTTTTTGCATTGATCCATGTCCCCTGGGGCAGGACCCAGGTCCCCAAACACTTTTTATGACAATAACTTGCATATAAGCCTTTAAAATTAGCACTTTTGATTATTCATGTTCGTGTTCCATAGACTTTAACCACTTGCCGACCGCCTAACGCAGATATACTGCGGTGCCTGAGGTGGTCGGCTTTGGTCTGGGAGCGTTCAGAGATGAGGGGGAGGCCATCCATTCGTGGCCCTCCCCTCGCGATCGCTCCCAGCCAATGAGAATCTTCCCCTGCCCTAGTAGTACACAGAGGCAGGGGATGTGATGTCATCTCTCCTCGGCTCGGTATTTTTCGTTCCGGCGCCGAGGAGAGAAGACATCCGAGTGAGTGCACAACACACACACACACACAGTAGAACATGCCAGGCACACTTTACACCCCCCTTTACCCCCCTAATCACCCCTCCCACCCCCCCCCCACCCCGTCACACTGACACCAAGCAGTTTTTTTTTCTGATTACTGCATGGTGTCAGTTTGTGACAGTTAGTGTGGTAGGGCAGTTAGTGTTAGCCCCCTTTAGGTCTAGGGTACCCCCCTACCCCCCCTAATAAAGTTTTAACCCCTTGATCACCCCCCGTCACCAGTGTCGCTAAGCGATCATTTTTCTGATCGCTGTATTAGTGTCACTGGTGACGCTAGTTAGGGAGGTAAATATTTAGGTTCGCCGTCAGCGTTTTATAGTGACAGGGACCCCCATATACTACCGAATAAATGTTTTAACCCCTTGATTGCCCCCTAGTTAACCCTTTCACCAGTGATCACCGTATAAATGTTACGGGTGACGCTGGTTAGTTTGTTTATTTTTATATAGTGTCAGGGCACTAACACCCACGCACGCACCGTACACCTCCCTTAGTGGTATACTATCTGAACGGATCAATATCTGATCCGATCAGATCTATACTAGCGTCCCCAGCAGTTTAGGGTTCCCAAAAACGCAGTGTTAGCAGGATCAGCCCAGATACCTGCTAGCACCTGCGTTTTGCCCCTCCGCCTGGCCCAGCCCAGCCCACCCAAGTGCAGCATCGATCGATCATTGACACTTACAAAACACTAAACGCATAACTGCAGCGTTCGCAGAGTCAGGCCTGATCCCTGCGATCACTAACAGTTTTTTTGGTAGCATTTTGGGGAAGTGGCAAGCACCAGCGACCTAGTACACCCCGGTCGTAGTCAAACCAGCACTGCAGTAACACTTGGTGACGTGGCGAGTCCCATAAGTGCAGTTCAAGCTGGTGAGGTGGCAAGCACAAGTAGTGTCCCGCTGCCACCAAGAAGAAGACAAACACAGGCCCGTCGTGCCCATAGTGCCCTTCCTGCTGCATTCGCCAATCCTAATTAGGAACCTACCACTTCTGCCGCACCCGTACTTCCCCCATTCACATCCCCAACCAAATGCAGTCGGCTGCATGAGAGGCATTTTCTTTATGTCCTCCCGAGTACCCCTACTCAACGAACCCCCCCAAAAAACATGTTGTGTCTGCAGCAAGCGCGGATATAGGCGTGACACTCGCTATTATTGTCCTTCCTGTCCTGACAATCCTGGTCTTTGCATTGGTGAATGTTTTGAACGCTACCATACACTAGTTGAGTATTAGCGTAGGGTACAGCATTGCACAGACTAGGCACACTTTCACAGGGTCTCCCAAGATGCCATAACATTTTGAGAGACCCGAACCTGGAACCGGTTACAGTTATAAAAGATACAGTTACAAAAAAAAGTGTAAAAAAAACCCACAAAAAAATATATAGAATAAAAAAAAATAGTTGTCATTTTATTGTTCTCTCTCTCTCTATTCTCTATTGTTCTGCTCTTTTTTACTGTATTCTATTCTGCAATGTTTTATTGTTATTATGTTTTATCATGTTTGCTTTTCAGGTATGCAATTTTTTATACTTTACCGTTTACTGTGCTTTATTGTTAACCATTTTTTTGTCTTCAGCTACGCCATTTACAACTTTGAGTGGTTATACCAGAATGATGCCTGCAGGTTTAGGTATCATCTTGGTATCATTCTTTTCAGCCAGCAGTCGGCTTTTATGTAAAAGCAATCCTAGTGGCTAATTAGCCTCTAGACTGCTTTTACAAGCAGTGGGAGGGAATGTCCCCCCCACCGTCTTCCGTGTTTTTCTCTGGCTCTCCTGTCTCAACAGGGAACCTGAGAATGCAGCCGGTGATTCAGCCAGCTGACCATAGAGCTGATCAGAGACCAGAGTGGCTCCAAACATCTCTATGGCCTAAGAAACCGGAAGCTACGAGCATTTTATGACTTAGATTTCGCCGGATGTAAACAGCGCCATTGGGAAATTGGGAAAGCATTTTATCACACCGATCTTGGTGTGGTCAGATGCTTTGAGGGCAGAGGAGAGATCTGGGGTCTAATAGACCCCAATTTTTTCAAAAAAAGAGTACCTGTCACTACCTATTGCTATCATAGGGGATATTTAATTCCCTGAGATAACAATAAAAATGATTTAAAAGAAAAAATGAAAGGAACAGTTTAAAAATAAGATAAAAAAGCAAAAAAAAAAAAAAAAAAAAAAAAAAGCACCCCTGTCCCCACCTGCTCTCGCGCTAAGGCAAGCGCAAGCGTCGCTCTGGCATCAAATGTAAACAGCAATTGCACCATGCATGTGAGGTATCACCGCGAAGGTCAGATGGAGGGCAGTAATTTTAGCAGTAGACCTCCTCTGTAAATCTAAAGTGGTAACCTGTAAAGGCTTTTAAAAATGTAATTATTTTGTTGCCACTGCACGTTTGTGCGCAATTTTAAAGCATGTCATGTTTGGTATCCATGTACTCGGCCTAAGATCATCTTTTTTATTTCATCAAAGAATTTGGGCAATATAGTGTGTTTTAGTGCATTAAAATTTAAAAAAGTGTGTTTTTTCCCCAAAAAATGCGTTTGAAAAATCGCTGCGCAAATACTGTGTGAAAAAAAAATGAAACACCCACCATTTTAATCTGTAGGGCATTTGCTTAAAAAAAATATAATGTTTGGGGGTTCAAAGTAATTTTCTTGCAAAAAAAAAATAATTTTTTCTTGTAAACAAAAAGTGTCAGAAAGGGCTTTGTCTTCAAGTGGTTAGAAGAGTGGGTGATGTGTGACATAAGCTTCTAAATGTTGTGCATAAAATGCCAGGACAGTTCAAAACCCCCCCAAATGCAAGCTATTTGCTGAGAGGCATGTCGAGTCCATGAAATATTTTATATTGTGACATAAGTTGCGGGAAAGAGACAATTTTTTTTTTTTTTGGGCACAAAGTTGTCACTAAATGATATATTGCTCAAACATGCCATGGGAATATGTGAAATTACACCCCAAAATACATTCTGTTGCTTCTCCTGAGTACGGGGATACAACATGTCTGAGAGTTTTTGGGAGCCTAGCCTTGTACGGGACCTCGAAAACCAAGCACCGCCTTCAGGCTTTCTAAGGGCGTAAATTTTTGATTTCACTCTTCACTGCCTATCACAGTTTCAGAGGCCATGGAATGCCCAGGTGGCACAAACCCCCCCCCCCCCAAATGACCCCATTTTGGAAAGTAGACACCCCAAGCTATTTGCTGAGAGGTATAGTGAGTTTTTTGCAGACCTCACTTTTTGTCACAAAGTTTTGAAAATTGAAAAAAAATATATTTTTTTTCTTGTCTTTCTTCATTTTCAAAAACAAATGAGAGCTGCAAAATACTCACCATGCCTCTCAGCAAATAGCTTGGGGTGTCTACTTTCCAAAATGGGGTCATTTGGGGGAGGGGGGTTGTGTCACCTAGGCATTCCATGGCCTCCGAAACTGTGATAGGCAGTGAAGAGTGAAATCAAAAATGTACACCCTTAGAAATCCTGAAGGCGGTGATTGGTTTTCATGGGCCCCGTATGCGGCAAGGCTCCCAAAAAGTCCCACACATGTGGTATCCCCATACTCAGAAGAAGCAGCTAAATGTATTTTGGGGTGAAATTCCACATATGCCCATGGCCTGTGTGAGCAATATATTATTTAGTGACAACTTTGTGCAAAAAAAAAAAATGTCACTTTCCCGCAACTTGTGTCAAAATATAAAATATTCCATGGACTCAACATGCCTCAAAGCAAATAGCTTGGGGTGTCTACTTTCCAGAATGGGGTCATTTGGGGGGTTTTATGCCATCTGGGCATTTTATGGCCTTCAAAACTGTGATAGGTAGTGAGGAGTAAAATCAAAAATTTACGCCCTTAGAAATCCTGAAGGCAGTGATTGGTTTCGGGGCCCTGTACGCGGCTAGGCTCCCAAAAAGTCCCACACATGTGGTATCCCCGTACTCAGGAGAAGCAGCTGAATATATTTTAGGGTGCAATTCCACATATGCCCATGGCCTGTGTGAGCAATATATCATTTAGTGACAACTTTTTGTATTTTTTTTTTGTCATTATTCAATCACTTGGGACAAAAAAAAATAATATTCAATGGGCTCAACATGCCTCTCAGCAATTTCCTTGCATTCTTTCCAAAATGGGGTCATTTGGGGGGGTTTTGTACCGCCCTGCCATTTTAGCACCTCAAGAAATGACATAGGCAGTCATAAACTAAAAGCTGTGTAAATTCCAAACAATGTACCCTAGTTTGTAGACGCTATAACTTTTGCGCAAACCAATAAATATACGCTTATTGACATTTTTTTTTACCAAAGACATGTGCCCGAATACATTTTGGCCTAAATGTATGACTACAATTGAGTTTATTGGATTTTTTTCATAACAAAAAGTAGAAAATATAATTTTTTTTTCAAATTTTTCAGTTTTTCCGTTTATAGCGCAAAAAATAAAAACCGCAGAGGTGATCAAATACCATCAAAAGAAAGCTCTATTTATGGGAAGAAAAGGACGCAAATTTTGTTTGGGTACAGCATTGCATGACCGCGCAATTAGCAGTTAAAGCGACGCAGTGCCGAATTGTAAAAAGTGCTCTGGTCAGGAAGGGGGTAAATCCTTCCGGGGCTGAAGTGGTTAACAGTGTTCGCGTGTTCGAACAAATTTTTTGCCTGTTCGCAAGTTCTGGTGCAAACCGAACCAAGGGGTGTTCAGCTCATCCCTACTTGTCAGTCTCGTCTCTGTACAAGCTGCACGCTCCTCCGAGCCCATGCTCCAGGTAGGATGTGGGAAGGGGTTTTTTTCTTTCCAGGAATGTCCCCCCACAGCTTCCTTCAGGCTAGAGGCCATAGGGCAGTTGTCGGTATGCCGCACCGCCGCCATTACCTCGCCTCTTCATCCACCTGCCCCCTCTCTCCTCCGCCCCAGCCTCCCCTCCATGTGCGATCTGATCGGATCGGAGCCCTCGGCTCACGTGGGAAAAGCGGTCTTTTTTTATAAAAAGACGAGGGGGGGCCGAAAGGGGTGGTCGGAGGAGGGGGGGTGGAGCATTAGCACGGCGTCAACGTGGTTTAACGCTTAAAACGCGGGCTATACAAGGCTATAAAGTGTACTCTTTTGCATGTGTACACAGCTCAAGGAGGGACACAGAGCAGATGGATGCCATGTGAGTGGGATGACACAGGCATTCCCAGGCAACATTTACTTAGCATCAGACTGAGCCTTAATAGCAGCGGCAGTTGCTGGACTATTTTGCTCAGCAGTGGGTTCATTTTTGGTAGTACCTCTGCATTTGTGCTTGGCACTATGGGCAGAAGGGGAGGTACAAATTCCCCAGAGAAATAGGGGCTCAAAGGGATCTCCCTCAGGCTCTGAGGACCCCCCCTCTTCAATGCCATCTCCCCCTGAAAGACCTAGGGAGGCTGGTCAGAGTGAGCCGTCGGGGTCAGGGGCTGCAACTGCTTCTGGCATTTCAGCCCCTGTATATATTACTCAGGATGTTTTTTCCTCAACCATAAGTGGATTAGAGGAAAGATTAGTGACCTTAATTGCATCTTCACAAAGTGGAAGAAAACGCATTAGGTCCCCTTCTACCACCCAGGACCCTCAAACAGAGATGAATCCCCCTCAGAGGACTGGGATGAGGATGACTCCTCTTCTGAGGAATCAAGTGGGCAAGGACCCTCTTCAGCTTCACAGGCTGAGAAATTGCTGGTGCAATCTCTTACTGAAATGGTCCGCTCCACATTTAAGTTACCCATAACTGAGTCGGTTGAAAAACTCACGTCTTGTTTGGGTTCACTGAAGCCTCCTCAAGCTGCGCATGCTTTTCCTGTTCATTTCTTACTGGAAAAGCTTATTTATTCTGAGTGTGATCACCCAGATAAACATTTTTTCCCTCCTAAAACGTTTTCAACACTTTATCCTATGGAGGAAAAATTCACAAAGATGTGGGGTATACCGGCAATTGATGTCACTATATCCTCTGTGAATAAAAGTCTGACTTGTCCTGTTGATAATGCTCAAATGCTTAGGGATTCAACCGATAAAAAATTGGAATTCCTGTTAAAAAAACATTTTTTCCTTGGCAGGTTCAGTAGCTCAACCTGCAGTGGCGGCAATTGGTGTATGTCAATCCTTGAGAGACCACTTGAAGCAGGTGTTCTAGGTTTTCACTGAACAGCAGGCCCAGGAGTTAGCCAACCTGCCAGCGGATTTTTGTTTTGCAGTTGACGCAATCAGAGATTCTATCCTTCAGACCTCTTGCCTTACGCTTGGGTTGGTGCATATGCGTATCTTATGGTTGAAAAATTGGTCAGCCGAAACACCATGCAAAAAGCTCCTGGTTGGTTTTCCCTTCCATGGTGTAAGGCTGTTTGGGGATGATTTGGACAATTGCATCCAAAAAATCTCAAGTGGGAAATATACCCTTTTGCCAGTTAAGAAAAGGAGTAAACGTCCCTCATTTAAACGGGCTTTTCTCGAGTCACAGGGGCATCAGCCTCCAGGCAGTCGCGATGGCCTCCACCGTCAGGTTCAAGAGGTAAAACTCAGAGTCAACCCCAGGGACAAAAAAAGTCCTGGGGGAGGAAATCTACAAGACAGAACCGTAAAACCTCTTTATGAAGGGGTGCCCCCGCTCTTTTGAGTGGGGGGAAGACTGCTACAGTTCTCAAGGGTCTGGCAGGAGGAATTTCAGGAATTTCAGGACAGATGGATGGTCTCCACAATAATTCTAGGTTACAAACTAGAGTTTCGAGAATTCCCGTCTCCTCAGATCAAATGTTCCCATAGACCCAGAGAAAAAGAAGTCTCTCTTTCAAGCGTTGGAGCAACTTTTGTGGCAAAAAGTAATCATGGTGGTTCCCATGCAAGAGCAGGGATTGGGGTGTTGCTCAAACCTTTTCACGATGCCAAAGCCAAATGGAGATGTCAGACCCATCCTAGATCTCAAGGATCTAAACCGGTTCCTAAAAATTTGATCTTTTCGCATGGAATCAATCCGATCAGTAGTCTCCTACAAGGAGGAGAACTTCTGGCATCAATAGACATCAGGGATGCATACCTGCATGTACCTATTTTTCCCGCTCATCAGAAATATCTGAATTTCGAAGTGGAAAAACGTCATCTTCAGTTTGTAGCTCTGCCTTTCAGTCTAGCTACTGCACCTCAGGTGTTCACAAAGGTCTAGACTAGAGTGCTTGGGTCTGGTCATAGATACAACCCAGAAGAGGGTGTTTTTACCCCAGGCAAAGATCAGTACTATAAAAGAGCTGGTTCAGGTAGTCAGGGCAAAGAAGGGTCCTTCTATTCGCCTTTGCATGAGATTGTTGGGAAAGATGGTGGCTTCATTCGAAGCGGTTCCCTATGCTCAGTTTCATTCGAAAATGCTGCAAAACAGTATCCTGTCTGCCTGGAACAAGAAAGTCCAGGCGCTAGATTTACCACTGCGCTTGTCACCAATAGTGCATCAGAGCCTCAGTTGGTGGTTGGTACCCGAGAATCTGTGGAAAGGGAAATCCTTTTTACCAGTTACCTGGAAGGAGGTAACAACAGATGCCAGCCTTTCGGGTTGGGGAGCAGTTCTGGAAGAGACGACTGTCCAAGGGAAATGGTCCAAAACAAAGGGGACATTACCCATCAACATTCTAGAGATTTGTGCGGCGTACCTAGCCCTAAAGGCCTGGATATTTAGGTTGCAGGGTTATCCTGTCAGGATCCAATCCGACAGTGCCACAGCAGTGGCTTATATCAATCACCAAGGAAGCACCAGGAGTCGTGCAGCCCAGGGAGAGATCCTAATCTGGGCAGAAAAGCATATGCCGTGCATATCGGCTGTCACGGAACGTCCCTCACTCCGCTTGAGTGCTTCCGTCAGTATACCACTTCCTCCCAGTCTGGACTCAGATATCAGATATTCCAACCTCTCCCAAGCACAAAACAAGGCGAGACTTGCTTAGATGCTAACATGGACTATTTTATTTAGAATCAAAATTACAAGACTTTATATGCCGTTGGAACCTCCTCTAACAATACAACTGTAACCTAATTAACATGAGCTAGTTTACTAAATCATTTACCCAGACTAGGTGACTATTCAATACACATTACCATAAACATCAACACAGGGTTAATTAGAACAAACAACAATGTGTGGAATACCCTTAGAACCTGTGGTAAGCCAGACTAGACTGTTCGTCTCCTAGCCAGTCCTGGAGGCTAATGTGATCAGCTCATTCAATTAACAGGTTGAGTTCAGAATAAATCAAACCAAGAATAGTCTCTACATACATCCTGGGAGATATTGTGGACAAATATTACTGTCCCATTTTAAGTAGTCCAAGATATATTTTCTCACTCACCCTGTGCCAGGATAGCACAGGGTGACTAATGCCGCGTACACACAAGCGGACTCGGATTTCGTCAGACAATTCGATCGTGTGTGGGCTCCAGCGGACTCTGTTTTCTCAAAAGTTGGACGCACTTAGATTTGAAACATGTTTTAAATCAATCCGTCAAAATCGAGTCCAGTCGAAAAGTCCGCTCGTCTGTATGCTAGTTCGACGGACAAAAAGCCACGCTAGGGCAGCTATTGGCTACTGGCCATGAACTTCCTTGTTTTAGTCCGGTCGTACGTCATCACGTACGAATTCGACGGACTTTGGTGGATTGTGTGTAGGCAAGTCCGTTCATTTAGAAAGTCCATCGTAAAGTTTGTCGAAAAGTCCGCTGGGCAAAGTCTGCCACAAAGTCCGCTCGTGTGTACGCGGCATTAGACATAACAGGTGTATAGGGAGCTGGAACAAGGGCATCCCCTACTTTCCAAGGGATTCTGAGTTCCGTGGGCCCTCCCGTCACATCGGCAATGTTCATTTCAGGGTTAGAGAACTGGCAGGCGGACTACTTAAGTCACCAGCAGTTGTTCCCAGGGGAATGGTCTCTTCACCCTGACACCTTCCTGGCTATATGCCAAAGATGGGGGATCCCGGATGTAGATCTGTTTGCGTCCAGATTCAACAACAAGATCAACAACTTTGTGTCAAGAACAGGGGATCCACTTGCATGCAGGACAGATGCGTTGGTGACTCGGCATCAGTTCTCACTTATTTATGCATTCCCTCCTATTCTGCTGCTACCACAACTTCTTTGCAGGATCAAGCAGGAAAAAAAGTCAGTGCTTCTGGTGGCCCCAGCGTGGCCCAGAAGATCTTGGTATGCAGAAATAGTGAAGATGGCAGTAGGGTCCCCGTGGACCCTACCACCACGTCCAGACCTGCTATCACCGGGACCAGTGTCCCATCCTACCTTACGAACACTAAATTTAACGGTTTGGCTATTGAAACCCACATTCTGAAGGGTCGTGGGCTTTTTAGGCTCAGTAATTTATACCTTGATTAATGCAAGGAAGCCAGCTTCCAGAGTCATTTATTATAATAAGGTTAAAAAAATACTGCGCTAACACAATAAAAAAAAAAAAAAAAATTGGTGACAGCTGATGTCACTTCGTTATATACGGTCATCCCCCATCAATTGGGTTTGGAGGCTGTGTCTGACCATTTACATCGACTCTCTAACCTCCCAGAGCAGCAAATTTTGTTTATTATGTTGCTGTTGGAGTTTGCTGCGACGCATAATTTTTTTTGGTTCGATGGAAATTATTACCGTCAGGATAGGGGAGTTGCAATGGGGGCAAAATATGCCCCCAGCCTGGCCAATTTATTTATGGCCAGGTGGGAGGAGGATGTCGTCTATGCCCAGCCAAGACCTCAGGTGGTCTTGTGGGTTCGTTATATAGACGACATCCTCCTCCTGTGGGACGGCACTATTTCAGACCTATCTGAGTACATGTGCTTCCTTAATAACAACGACAGGGGCATTCAACTCAATTATGAGGCCAGTCCGGAACAGATTAACTTTTTGGATCTCACTATTTCCATCCATAACAATCAATTTGTCACGTCTACATATTTTAAACCAACCGATAGGAACTCCTTTATCCCCCATGATAGCTGTCATCACGCTTCATGGATTAAATCCGTACCTAAAAGCCAGTTTCTTCGGTTAAAACGGAACTGTACGGATGTTGTTACATTTAAGAACCAGGCACTCACTCTGACCCAAAGGTTTGTCGCGAAGGGCTATTCTCCAGATTTTTTGGCCAATACATTAGATCAAGTCGAGAAAGTGGACCGAAAGGATCTGCTTGTTGAGCGGGCCAAAGATCCGATTAACGCTTCATTTCGTTGTCCATTTGTCACCGACTTCACTTGTCAACATGCCAAAGTTAAGCGTATTATAAATAAATATTGGCACATTTTAAAAAATGATAGGGTACTGACATCCATCTTGCCAGTTAAACCCCAGGTAGTTTTTAGGGGGGCACCTTCCCTCAGAGACAAAGTAGCACCCAACATTTTCGACCCTCCTATGTCGAGACCTAGTTTTTTCTCTGAACTAACAGGATACTTCCAATGTAGGAGGTGTCAGGTATGTTCGCTAAACGGCTGTAGGAATAGAAGGTCGGTAAATTTTACTTCTACTAGCACACGTAAATCCTTCACCATTGAGCCTTTCATTACTTGTTCTACCACGGGAGTCGTCTACTTACTGCAGTGCCCTTGTGGCCTGCAGTATGTAGGCCGGACTAAAAGACCCCTGCAGGTAAGACTAAACGAACATATTAACAACATCAGGAGAGGATTTACCAAACACTCTGTATCAAAACATTACCTGACAGCTCATAGCAGGGACCCCACAGGTACAATTTTTTTGGGGATAGACAAATTCAAGCCCCACTGGAGGGGAAGTGTTTTGGTACGAACCATCTCTAGATTAGAGATGGCCTGGGTCCACAAATTAAAGACCTATACCCCCTTCGGCCTTAACATCGATGTTGATGTTAATTCCTTCATAGACAACTCCTAGAGGGTGGAGGTTAATTAGTTACCATTGGTTCTTTTTGCTCATTCACATTTTTTACTCATTTTTATTATTTCTTTTAGATCTATATATTGCATGTAGGATATGATGTCTTTTTATTTAGAAAGGCGTTCCAGAGCTTTTTTGTACTGTAAGTGCCCTCTTGCTTCAGGGAAACTGTTTTTCATGTGTTTTTTATTTTATATTTTTTATTTTTATTTTGCTTTTATTCAATTTTTATTATTAAGTGCCCATATATATCCTTTGGTGTGGCCGGTTTGCCCTGGTGGCTTCCGACACTTTGGTTGTTGTATGGATTATTCGAGTCCCTGGATCATGTCTATTGTGACCGAATGGGATGCACACTGAAGACTTTAATAGAGTTATGTGCGTGTGCTATATTAACTAAAAAGAATATTTCACATATCCACTAGTCTCATAAGCGATAACAACCCACTATGTGATATATATAAAAAAACTTTTTTCCCTCCCATATGAGATTCCTTCTATACTTCTCAGTATGTTATTCTTTTTATATGGGCAATGTTTTATATTTGCCCTCAGTGTCTCCCTTAGACAGGATGGCGCTTTAATCGCTTCCTGTATAGGGAGATGCTGCTGTTGTGTCTATTTGCATTTGCCCTTAGTGTTTCCCTTAGACAAGATGGCGCTTCAATCGCTTCCTGTGTAATAAGATGCTGTTGTCATGTCTATATAAGCGGTGCGTCGGGACGTTGCTCGTATCCCGTGACCACGTCCTGTTGTGACGAAACGACGTAGGGAGGAGGAGCTACGTCCCGACGACACCGCGTTCTGTACACCCGGAAGACACGGGGAGTCTATCAGCCGGCCGGCGTTTTGATGCCTGTTTTTTACAACCATTGTGTAAGTGCAATCTTACTCTTTATTAAATAAAGTCGTGGTTTTTATGCTATGTGGAGCTTTTATTTCTTTTATGGGGAGCCATCTTACTCTATTTGCTGTGTGTGACGGAGCGAGTTCCGGGTCCCGGATGACAACAAGTGTCTGCTGTTCTAGATCCCTGGCTGGGGTTGCAGCCATCCGTTCCATTGGTCTCCTATAATCTAGAGACCAACTCTATTTGGTAAGAGGCAGTTGTTTTAAACGGTGGAGGTCTGCCCATGCACCTGTGTCACTTCAGCAAGTCTGTCTCTGCACTTCACCTAGCACTGGGGGATATCTACTTGCCTGTTTTCCACAATATGCAAGAACTTCAATAATTACTGCTCTTCTGGACTTGGATTTTTTATGGACTTTTTTAGTTTGGTTATAACTTTTATTGTTTCACTTTTTGCTTTTCACAGGGTATATGTTCAGTGTCTTCACAATATTTCTTTACATTGTTGCACGTGGTAATAGTGTTCTGGAAATTAATTTTTGTCGTTCACATTCAACCATGTCAATTTATTTCACTATTTATTTTTCACATAGAAAATAATCCTTTTTGTATATCATTTATTCCATCTCATCGTGGAGTTTATATACATTGGGTATTGTTTCAATTATATTTTTTATTCAAATCTACTTTTTATCACTTTAGGCACTAGATTGTTGCTATTCTCAAATAATTTTTTTTAGCGCGACTTTTTTAAATTATATTTATTATAATAAATCTGTCTGGAAGGCATATGTTTCCTGGTGTGAGTCCAGGGGTTGGTATCCCAGAAAGTATGTCATAGGAAGAATCCTTGCTTTTCTGCAAATGGGGTTAGAGATGAAGCTGGCCTTGGAGTACTATCAAGGGCCAGATCTCAGCCTTGTCGATATTGTTTCAATGTCCGCTTGCTTCACATTCTTTGGTCCAAAGCTTTCTACAGGGGGTAATGCGGCTTAATCCACCAGTTAGAGCTCCCCTGAAGCCCTGGGACTTGAATTTAGTGCTGTCGGCATTACAGAAACAGCCTTTTGAGCCAATACAACATATTCCCTTGGTATATCCTTTGACAAGGAAGCTAATTTTCTGGTAGCCATTTCTTCTGCAAGAAGGGTATCAGAATAGGCAGCTCTTTCTTGTAAAGAGCCATATTTAATTATTCATAAGGATAGAGTAGCATCCTAGCTTTCTACCGAAGGTGGTTTCAGGTTTTCATCTAAACCAGGATATTGTTCTGCCTTCATTTTTCCAGATCCCTGTTCTACGGAAGAAAAGTCACTACATTCTCTGGATGTGGTGAGAGCGGTCAAAACCTATTTTGGAAGCGACTGCTCAGATTCGCAAAGCAGATGTTTTGTTTGTGTTGCCTAGAGGTCCTAAAAAAGGACAGGCAGCGTCGAAATCTACCATTGCTAAGTGGATTCGACAGGTAATTGTTCAAGCTTATGGTTTGAAGATGAAAGTTCCACCCTTTCAAATCAAAGCGCACTCCACCAAGGCTGTTTTTGCTTCATGGGCAGTGCATCACCAGGCCTCCATGGCTCAAATCTGCAAGGCCGCAACTTGGTTTTCAGTCCATACATTCACCAGATTCTGTCAGGGGGATGTAAGAAGGCATAAGGATAATGCCTTTAGGCGCAGTGTACTGCAGGCAGCAGTATAGGTCCTCAGGTCTGATGGCACCCTACTTTTGTTTGTGTCTCCCTCCCCTCAGTTTGGCATTGCTCTGGGACATCCCACTTAGTAACTAGGGATGAGCCCGATGTTCGAGTTGAACGTAAGTTCGACTCAAACATCGGGTGTTCGCCGAATAGCGAACAATTTGGGGTGTTCATGGCAAATTCGAAAGCCGCGGAACACCCTTTAAAGGTCTATGGGAGAAATCAAATGTGCTAATTTTAAAGGCTTATATGCATGGTATTGTCATAAAACGTGTTTGAGGACCTGGGTCCTGCCCCAGGGGACATGTATCAATGCAAAAAAAAAGTTTTAAAAACGGACGTTTTTTTGGGAGCAGTGATTTTAATAATGCTTAAAGTGAAACAATAAAAGTGAAATATTCCTTTAAATTTCGTACCTGGGGGGGGTGTCTATAATATGCCTGTAAATTGGCGCATGTTTCCCGTGTTTACAACACTCCCTGCACAAAATGACATTTCTAAAGGAAAAAAGTCATTTTAAAGTACTTGCGGCTAATGAATTGTCGGTCCCGGCAAAACACATAAAAGTCATTGAAAAAAACGGCATGGGATTCCCCCACAGTTCATTACCAGGCCCTTAAGGTCTGGTATGGATTTTAAGGGGAAACCCGCGCCAAAATTAAAAAAAAAATGACGTGGGGGTCCCCCCCAAAATCCATACCAGGCCCTTATCCGAGCACACAACCTAGCAGGCCGCAGGAAAAAAGGGGGGACGAGAGAGCGCCCCCCCTCCTGAACCATACTAGGCCACATGCCCTCAACATGGGGAGGGTGCTTTGGGGTAGCCCCTCAAAGAACCTTGTCCCCATGTTGATAGGGACAAGGGCCTCATCCCCACAACCTTTGCCTGGTGGTTGTGGGGGTCTGCAGGCGGGGGGCTTATCGGAATCTGGAAGCCCCCTTTAACAAGGGGACCCCCAGATCCTGGTTTCCCCCCTGTATGAAATGTTTTTCCCCCTAGCTTCCCTGTACCGTCAGAGGGGGACAGGGTCACCCAGTTACGTAACTGGGTGGCCCCGCCCCCCTCTGATGCTACGGGGAAGCCATAGGGATGTCCCCATGCATCGGAGGGGGCGTCACTGTGTGGCCCCGCCCTCAGTTATAAAAGAGCTGTCACCTGAGAGGACCGTTTTTATAGCAGGTGCCTCCCATGTAGGCGGGTCGTCCCGTTTTGTTTTGTTTTTTCTTTTTCGGTCCATCGGCGGAGCAAGAGAAGAAGAAGACTATGTGGGACAGTTTTATTTTTTAATAAAGGACTTGTCCCCAAGCCGTGTCATGTAATTTTTAACATTTTCACACTTTTTTTGTGAAATGGTAGGGGTACATTTGTACCCCATTATCATTTCACATGAGGGGGAGGCAAGGATCTGGGGGTCCCCTTGTTAAAGGGGGCTTCCAGATTTTGATAAGCCACCCGCCCGCAGACCCCCACAACCACCGGGCAAGGGTTGTGGGGATGAGGCCCTTGTCCCCATCAACATGGGGACAAGGTGCTTTGGGAGGCTACCCCAAAGCACCCTCCCAATGTTGAGGTCATGTGGCCTGGTACGGTTCAGGAGGGGGGAGGCGCTCTCTCGTCCCCCCTCTTTTCCTGTGGCCTGCCAGGTTGCGTGCTCGGATAAGGGTCTGGTATGGATTTTTGGGGGGACCCCATGCCATTTTTAAAAAAAAAATTGGCGCGGGGTTCCCCTTAATATCCATACCAGACCTGAAGGGCCTGGTATGGAATTTGGGGGGAACCCCAAGCAATTTTTTTTTAAATTTTGGTTCGGGGTTCCCCTTCATATTCATACCAGACCCACAAGGCCTGGTAATGGACTGTGGGGAAATCCCATGCTGTTTTTTTCAATGACTTTTATGTGTATTGCCGGGACCGACAATTCATTATAGCCGCGAGTACTTTTAAATGACTTTTTTCCTTTAGAAATGTAATTTTTCTCTTGGACTGTTCTAAACACGGGAAACATGCGTCACTTTACAGGCATACTATAGTAGACACCCCCCAGGTACGATATTTAAAGGAATATTTCACTTTTATTGTTTCACTTTAAGCATTATTAAAATCACTGCTCCTGAAAAAACAGCCGTTTTTAAAACTTTTTTTGGCATTAATACATGTCCCTTGGGGCAGGACCCAGGTCCCCAAACACTTTTTATGACAATATCATGCATATAAGCCTTTACAATTAGCACTTTTGATTTTTCATGTTCGTGTCCCATAGACTTTAACGGTGTTGGCGTGTTCAAACAAATTTTAACCTGTTCACATGTTATGCTGCGAACTGAACCAGGGGATGTTCGGCTCATCTCTAATAGTAACTACTATGGCTCTGTGTCCCATGATGTACGATTAAGAAAATAGGATTTTTATAACAGCTTACCTGTAAAATCCTTTTCTTTGAAGTACATCATGGGACACAGAGGTCCCTCCTCTCTTATTGGTATAAATGTATATTGTTTTGCTGCAAAACTGTGGTACTCCCTGTAGGGGAAGGGGTTATATAGGGAGTTGAACTTCCTGTTTAGGGTGTGCCAGTGTCCATCACCTAAAGGTGGCCTATATAACCCACATAGTAACTACTATGGCTCTGTGTCCCGTGATGTATGGTACTTCAAAGAAAAGGATTTTACAGGTAAGCTGTTATAAAAATCCTATTATACTCTGCATTCACTGTAGCCTTTATCTACAGTGCATTCTGTGGTGTACTGTTTCTAACACACTTCAGGCAGTGTATATATATATATACAGTGCCTTGCAAAAGTATTCGGCCCCCTTGAACTTTTCAACCTTTTGCCACATTTCAGGCTTCAAACATAAAGATTAGGGATGAGCCGAACACCCCCCGGTTCGGTTCGCACCAGAACCCGCGAACGGACCGCAAGTTCGCACGAACGTTAGAACCCCATTGACGTCTATGGGACTCGAACGTTCGAAATCAAAAGTGCTCATTTTAAAGGCTAATTTGCATGGTATTGTCCTAAAAAGGGTGTGGGGACCCGGGTCCTACCCCAGGGGACATGTATCAATGCAAAAAAAACTTTTAAAAACGGCCGTTTTTTCGGGAGCAGTGATTTTAATGATGCTTAAAGTAAAAAAAAAAAAGTGAAATATTCCTTTAAATATCGTACCTGGGGGGTGTCTATAGTATGCCTGTAAAGTGACGCGTGTTTGCCATGTTTAGAACAGTCCCTGCACCAAATGTCATTTTTAAAGGAAAAAATCTCATTTAAAACTGCTTGCGGGTTTAATGTCATGTCGGGTCCTGGCAATATGGATGAAAATCAGTGAGACAAACGGCATGGGTACCCCCCAGTCCATTACCAGGCCCTTTGGGTCTTGTATGGATATTAAGGGGAACCCCGCACCCAAATTAAAATAAGGAAAGGTCCCTATATACTCTGAACAGCAGTATACAGGCGGTGCAAACAAGACAGGGACTGTAGGTTTGTTGTTAAGTAGAATCTGTTTGTAATTTTGAACATTTTTAACGTGTTTAGCTCCAGCCAAAAAATCTTTTCTAAGCTTTTTGGAAAACATAGGGAAGGGTTATCACCCCTGTGACATTTGTTTTGCGTCTTTCCTCCTCTTCAGAAGATTTCACCTCACTTTTTTGTCCCAATGAAAAATGTTTTTTGAAAATTTGGGTTTTTTTGTGGAACAAGGATTGGAAAGCATCAGTGGAAAGGAGAAATTGTTTTCCCATATTAACTCTTACATGAGAGAATTTCCCTTCCTAGGGGTAGATTTCATCTCACTTCCTGTTGTCTCCTTCCGTTTGCAAGTAGGAGTCGTTTGTAAGTTAGATGTTTGAAAGTAGGGTCCTGCCCTATATACTCAGCAGAAATTTGGGCCTTAGGTGTTGCTGTGGCCACAACACTGTAAGCCCTCACAGGGCCCTGCTGTAAAATATTAGATCAAGAATTGTAATTACATGCCCCTGTTGAACAGGAGCTGAAAAATTAGGCCTTAGGCACTGGTGCTGGTGCCACAACACTGCAACCCCTCACAGACACTCTAGTTGGAACGCAGGAACGAGCCCTGCTGCAAAGTATTGCATCAAAAATTGTAATTACACGCCCCTGTTAGACAGGGGCAGAAAAATTGGGCCTTAGGCACTGGTGCTGGTGCCACAACACTGCAACCCCTCACAGACACTCTAGTTGGAACGCAGGAACGAGCCCTGCTGCAAAGTATTGCATCAAAAATTGTAATTACACGCCCCTGTTAGACAGGGGCAGAAAAATTGGGCCTTAGGCACTGGTGCTGGTGCCACAACACTGCAACCCCTCACAGACACTCTAGTTGGAATGCAGGAACGAGCCCTGCTGCAAAGTATTACATCAAAAATTGTAATTACACGCCCCTGTTAAACAGGGGCTGAAAAATTGTGCCTTAGGCACTGGTGGTGGCGCCCAGAACCAAAAATGTTCTTACAAGCTATCAGCGTGATGATTGAGGAGGAAGAGGATAATTACTCAGGGATAGTCACTCAGCATCAGCATAGGCAGTCTTTGAAGGGATCTGAAAAAAATTATTCAGTTACATCAGCATCAGGTGCTTGGTAGCTGGTGGTGATCCAAGACTGATTCATTTTTATGAAGGTCAGCCGATCGACCGAGTCAGTGGACAGACGCACCCTGTGATCGGTTACCACGCCTCCAGCAGCACTGAATGTGCGTTCCGAAAGAACGCTGGATGCAGGACAGGCCAGTAGCTCAATTGCATACTGTGCAAGCTCTGGCCAGTGATCCATCCTCAAGACCCAGTAACCCAGAGGATTTTCGGTGGGAAAGGTGTCCAAGTCTGATCTTGCCCCTAGGTATTCCTGCACCATGTAAAACAGACGCTGGCGATGGTTGCTGGAACCGATCATACCTTGGGGCTGCGGACCAAAAAATTGTCTGAACGCATCGGTCAGACGGCCACCTTCTCCACCGCTCCTTCTTTGACTGACCGAAGCCTCAGCAACACGTTGTCCAGAAACAGGAGTTTGTAACCTCCCAGTCTCTGGGAACGCGTTGCACAGACCTTTCTGCAAGGCCTCCCGAAGATGTTTCATCCTCTGCTCCCTCTGCGATGGCAAGATAAGGTCCGCAACCTTACCCTTGTAACGTGGATCAAGGAGGGTTGCCAGCCAGTATTGGTCCTTCTCCTTGATACCACGAATACGAGGATCCTTACGCAGGCTTTGCAGGATCAGGGAGGCCATGCAGCGTAGGTTTGCTGAGGCATTCGGTCCGGAGTCCTCTGGGTCACTAAGGACAACAACGTCCGCAGCCACCTCCTCCCAGCCACGTACAAGTCCATGTGTTCCTTGGGACTGATCCCTTAAAGACTGCTGATGCTGAGTGCCAGGCTCCACCTCCATACTGACACAATCTTCCTCCTCCTCCTCCTCCTCGTCCTCTTCCTGTGTGATCGGCGGGCACGCAGGAACACTGTCTGGATAAAGGGGGCCTTGAGAGCTAAGGAAGTCCTCCTCTTCCTGCCTCTGTTCTGCCTCAAGTGCCCTGTCCATTATTCCACGCAGCGTGTGCTCCAACAGGTGGACAAGGGGGACAGTGTCACTGATGCATGCACTGTCAGTGCTCACCATCCTCGTGGCCTCCTCCAATGGTGACAGGACAGTGCATGCATCCCTGATCATGGCCCACTGGCGTGGGGAAAAAAAACCAAGGTCCCCTGACCCTGTCCTGGTGCCATAGTCGCACAGGTACTCATTGATGGCCCTCTGCTGCGTGTGCAGCCGCTGCAGCATGGCCAATGTCGAGTTCCACCTGGTGGGCATGTCACAGATTAGGCGGTTCTTGGGCAGGTTAAACTCCTTTTGGAGGTCCGTCAGCCGAGCACTGGCATTATATGACCGGCGGAAATGCACACAGACTTTCCTGGCCTGCCTCAGGACATCCTGTAAGCCCGGGTACCTGCCCAAGAACCGCTGCACCACCAAGTTAAGGACGTGAGCCAAACAGGGCACATGGGTCAGTTGTCCCTGTCGGAGGGCAGAGAGGAGGTTGGTGCCATTGTCGCAAACCACCATTCCTGCCTTAAGTTGGCGTGGCGTCAACCACCTCTGAACCTGCCCCTGCAGAGCTGACAGAACCTCTGCCCCAGTGTGGCTCCTGTCCCCCAAGCACACCAGCTCAAGCACCGCATGGCATCTTTTGGCCTGCGTACTTGCGTAGCCCCTTGAACGCCTACGGAGCACCGCTGGTTCCGAGGAAGAGGCCATGGAGGAAGAAGAAGAGGAGGGGGTGGAGGAGAGAGGTGTGTCACAATCAGCATTTTGGAGGCGTGGTGGCGGAACAACCTCCAACACTACTGCACCTTGTCCTGCATCCTTCCCAGCTGCCAGCAGAGTCACCCAATGCGCCGTGAAACTTAAGTAACGTCCCTGTCCATGCCTGCTGGACCATGAGTCAGCGGTAATATGCACCTTACCGCTGACCGCCCTGTCCAGCGAGGCATGGACATTGCCTTCCACATGCCGGTAGAGAGCCGGAATCGCCTTCCGTGAGAAAAAGTGGCGTTTGGGTACCTGCCACTGAGGAACCGCACATTCCACAAACTCACGGAAGGGGGCAGAGTCTACCAACTGAAAAGGCAGCAGTTGAAGTGCTAGCAATTTTGCCAAGCTAGCATTCAACCGCTGGGCATGTGGATGGCTGGGAGCAAACTTCTTTCGGCGGTGCAGCAGCTGGGGCAGGGAAATTTGCCTGGTACAATCTGACGTCGGTGTACCAAAAGCAGATTGCCCACAAGTACTTGGCTGTGACACACCTAATTCTACACCTTCATTCCTCTCACTGCAGGTCTCAGAGAGGACTGAAGGTCTAGTGGGGTTGGAAATCTCAGCTGATGAGGAACAAGGAGAGATCCTCTTTGTTCTTTGGTGTGGGTCTTTTAGATATGCTTGCCAACGAACTGCATGGCAGGTCAACATATGTCTGGTCAAGCATGTGGTACCCAAGCGGGAGATGTTTTGGCCACGCGAGATACGCTTGAGACATATGTTGCAAATAGCAGCAGTGCGATCTGATGCACTCGTCTCAAAAAAGGCCCACACCAAAGAACTTTTTGAATAACGCGCAGAGACTGCAGCGCCCTGCACATGTGGAGCTTTGGGGTGTGATGCAGTCAATGTGCTGCCCTTAGGCTGGCCCCTGGAGGGCATCCTGCCTCGTTGGTGATGTGCCGCCTCCTCCTCCTCCTCCTCCTCCTCTCTCCTATCAGGCACCCACGTTGAGTCAGTGACCTCATCATCCCCTCCCTCCTCATCACTGGAGCAAACCTGGCAGTATGCTGCAGCAGGGGGAGCATGACTGCCAGATTGCTGTCCTTCTTGGGCACCCCCTCTGTCCGTGCTCATGTTACTGCCTTCATCGAGCTCAGTATCATCATCAGAGCCTTCCAAACGCTGGGCATCCTCCTGGAGCATGTACCCAACACTGTGGTCAAACAGTTCGAGGGAATCCTCATGAGGACATGGTGGAGCTAGGGAAGGAGTCACTGATGACATTGAGCTGAGGGAAGAGGCCGCTGCTTTGCCAGACAAAGCACCCTGGGCATGGGTGAGAGAGGATGAGGAGGATGAGGACGGCTTGGTCATCCACTCGACCAAGTCTTCCGCATGTTGCGGCTCAACACGGCCAGCTGCCGAAAAAAAGGCCAAGCGTGTCCCATGGCCACGGGCTGATGAGGATGCACCGTCTCCACGACCAGCACTAGACACAGAGCCTGCTTGCCCTCTCTTATTGGCTTGTGACTGTCTGCCTCTCCTTCTTGGCCTTCCAGACATACTAATGGCCTGTAGCTGCACTAAGCTGGGATAGAACACCTGTAATTTTCTTCAGGTAGCTTTATATACTGTAACCAGACAAGCCTGCCTGTCAGTAGGAAGATAACAGGAACGGATCTAGCTGAACACTGTGAGCAGGACGCACTGCACTAAATGTAAATAGCAGGAACGGATCTAGCTGAACACTGTGAGCAGGACGCACTGACTGCACTAAATGTAAATAGCAGGAACGGATCTAGCTGAACACTGTGAGCAGGACGCACTGACTGCACTAAATGTAAATAGCAGGAACGGATCTAGCTGAACACTGTGAGCAGGACGCACTGCACTAAATGTAAATAGCAGGAACAGATCTAGCTGAACACTGTGAGCAGGACGCACTGCACTAAATGTAAATAGCAGGAACGGATCTAGCTGAACACTGTGAGCAGGACGCACTGACTGCACTAAATGTAAATAGCAGGAACAGATCTAGCTGAACACTGTGAGCAGGACGCACTGCACTAAATGTAAATAGCAGGAACAGATCTAGCTGAACACTGTGAGCAGGACGCACTGCACTAAATGTAAATAGCAGGAACAGATCTAGCTGAACACTGTGAGCAGGACGCACTGACTGCACTAAATGTAAATAGCAGGAACAGATCTAGCTGAACACTGTGAGCAGGACGCACTGACTGCACTAAATGTAAATAGCAGGAACGGATCTAGCTGAACACTGTGAGCAGGACGCACTGACTGCACTAAATGTAAATAGCAGGAACGGATCTAGCTGAACACTGTGAGCAGGACGCACTGCACTAAATGTAAATAGCAGGAACGGATCTAGCTGAACACTGTGAGCAGGACGCACTGCACTAAATGTAAATAGCAGGAACGGATCTAGCTGAACACTGTGAGCAGGACGCACTGCACTAAATGTAAATAGCAGGAACGGATCTAGCTGAACACTGTGAGCAGGACGCACTGCACTAAATGTAAATAGCAGGAACGGATCTAGCTGAACACTGTGAGCAGGACGCACTGACTGCACTAAATGTAAATAGCAGGAACGGATCTAGCTGAACACTGTGAGCAGGACGCACTGACTGCACTAAATGTAAATAGCAGGAACGGATCTAGCTGAACACTGTGAGCAGGACGCACTGCACTAAATGTAAATAGCAGGAACGGATCTAGCTGAACACTGTGAGCAGGACGCACTGCACTAAATGTAAATAGCAGGAACGGATCTAGCTGAACACTGTGAGCAGGACGCACTGCACTAAATGTAAATAGCAGGAACAGATCTAGCTGAACACTATGAGCAGGACGCACTGACTGCACTAAATGTAAATAGCAGGAACGGATCTAGCTGAACACTGTGAGCAGGACGCACTGACTGCACTAAATGTAAATAGCAGGAACGGATCTAGCTGAACACTGTGAGCAGGACGCACTGCACTAAATGTACATAGCAGGAACAGATCTAGCTGAACACTGTGAGCAGGACGCACTGCACTAAATGTAAATAGCAGGAACGGATCTAGCTGAACACTGTGAGCAGGACGCACTGACTGCACTAAATGTAAATAGCAGGAACAGATCTAGCTGAACACTGTGAGCAGGACGCACTGCACTAAATGTAAATAGCAGGAACGGATCTAGCTGAACACTGTGAGCAGGACGCACTGACTGCACTAAATGTAAATAGCAGGAACGGATCTAGCTGAACACTGTGAGCAGGACGCACTGACTGCACTAAATGTAAATAGCAGGAACAGATCTAGCTGAACACTGTGAGCAGGACGCACTGCACTAAATGTAAATAGCAGGAACAGATCTAGCTGAACACTGTGAGCAGGACGCACTGCACTAAATGTAAATAGCAGGAACAGATCTAGCTGAACACTGTGAGCAGGACGCACTGACTGCACTAAATGTAAATAGCAGGAACGGATCTAGCTGAACACTGTGAGCAGGACGCACTGCACTAAATGTAAATAGCAGGAACGGATCTAGCTGAACACTGTGAGCAGGACGCACTGCACTAAATGTAAAGAGCAGGAACAGATCTAGCCTAATCTAGCTCTCAAATCAAATGACACTGTCTGTCTCTCTCTCTATCGGCACACCGGAACACACTACACAGGGCCGCCGTGCAGGCGGCCTTATATAGTGTGGGGCGTGTACTAAATCCCCTGAGCCATAATTGGCCAAAGCCACCCTGGCTTTGGCCAATTACAGCTCTCTCTACTGACGGCGCTGTGATTGGCCAAGCATGCGGGTCATATTGCATGCTTGGCCAATCATCAGCCAGCAATGCACTGCGATGCCGCAGTGAATTATGGGCCGTGACGCGCCACACGAATTTGGCGCGAACGGCCCATAACGTTCGCAATTCGACGGACGGTCGAACAGCCGATGTTCGAGTCGAACATGGGTTCGACTCGAACACGAAGCTCATCCCTAATAAAGATATAAAATTTTAATTTTTTGTGAAGAATCACCAACAAGTGGGACACAATTGTGAAGTGGAACGAAATCTATTGGATATTTTAAATTTTTTTAGCAAATAAAAAACTGAAAAGTGGTGCGTGCAAAATTATTCGGCCCCTTTACTTTCAGTGCAGAAAACTCACTCCAGAAGTTCAGCGAGGATCTCTGAATGATCCAATGTTGTCCTAAATGACTGATGGTGATAAATACAATCCACCTGTGTGTAATCAAGTCTCTGTATAAATGCACCTGCTCTGTGATAGTCTCAGGGTTCTGTTGAAAGCGCAGAGAGCATCATGAAGACCAAGGAACACACCAGGCAGGTCCGTAATACTGTTGTGGAGAAGTTTAAAGCCGGATTTGGATACAAAAAGATTTCCCAAGCTTTAAACATCCCAAGGAGCACTGTGCAAGCGATCATTTTGAAATGGAAGGAGTATCAGACCACTGCAAATCTACCAAGACCTGGCTGTCCCTCTAAACTTTCAGCTCAGACAAGGAGAAGACTGATCAGAGATGCAGCCAAGAGGCCCATGATCACTCTGGATGAACTGCAGAGAACTACAGCTGAGGTGGGAGAGTCTGTCCATAGGACAACAATCAGTCGTACACTGCACAAATCTGCCCTTTATGGAAGAGTGGCAAGAAGAAAGCCATTTCTCAAAGATATCCATAAAAAGTCTCGTCTAAAGTTTGCCACAAGCCACCTGGGAGACACACCAAACATGTGGAAGAAGGTGCTCTGGTCCGATGAACCCAAAATCAAACTTTTTGGCCACAATGCAAAACGATATGTTTGGCGTAAAAGCAACACAGCTCATCACACTCAACACACCATCCCCACTGTCAAACATGGTGGTGGCAGCATCATGGTTTGGGCTTGCTTTTCTTCAGCAGGGACAGGGAAGATGGTTAAAATTGAAGGGAAGATGGATGCAGCCAAATACAGGACCATTCTGGATGAAAACCTGTTGGAGACTGCAAAAGACCTGAAACTGGGACGGAGATTTATCTTCCAACAAGACAATGATCCCAAACATACAGCAAAATCTACAAAGGAATGGTTCACAAATAAACGTATCCAGGTGTTAGAATGGCCAAGTCAAAGTCCAGACCTGAATCCAATTGAGAATCTGTGGAAAGAGCTGAAAACTGCTGTTCACAAACGCTCTCCATCCAACCTCACTGAGCTCGAGCTGTTTTGCAAGGAAGAATGGGCAAGAATTTCAGTCTCTCGATGTGCAAAACTGATAGAGACATACCCCAAGCGACTTGCAGCTGTAATCGCAGCAAAAGGTGGCTCTACAAAGTATTAACGCAAGGGGGCCGAATAATTTTGCACGCCCCACTTTTCATTTTTTTATTAGTTAAAAAAGTTTCAACAATCCAATAGATTTCGTTCCACTTCACAATTGTGTCCCACTTGTTGGTGATTCTTCACAAAAAATAAAAATTTTATATCTTTATGTTTGAAGCCTGAAATGTGGCAAAAGGTTGAAAAGTTCAAGGGGGCCGAATACTTTCGCAAGGCACTGTATATATACACATATACACACACATACTCTGCATCCAGTGTAGCTTATATCTACAGTGCATTCGGTGGTGTACTGTTTCTAATACACTTCAGGCGGTGTACACAGTATCTAATACAGTGTGTACAGTTTCTACTACACTTCAGGTGGTGTACACAGTATATAATACAGTATGTACAGTTTCTACTTCACTTCTGGTGGGGTACACAGTACACAATACTGTGCAGCCGTGTACAGTTTCTAATACAGTGCAGGTGGTGTACACAATATCTAATACAGTGTGTACAGTTTCGACTACACTTCTGGTGGAGTACACAATACAGTGCACTAGTAGTACAGTTTCTAATACAGTTCAGGCGATGTACACAGTATCTAATACAGTGTGTACAGTTTCTACTAAACCTCTGGTGGTGTACACAATACAGTGAAGCCATAGTACAGTTTCTACTACTTTTCTGGTGATGTACACAGTATCTAATACAGTTTTTACAGTTTTACTACACTTCTGGTGGTGTAAACAGTACATAATACAGTGCAGCCATAGTACAGTTTCTAATACAATGCAGGCTGTGTACACAGTATCTAATACAGTGTGTACAGTTTCTACTACACTTCAGGCGGTGTACACAGTAGCTAATACAGTGTAGGCCAGAAGGCCACCAAGGAGAGGCAGATGCTCACAGGCCACTAAAAGAGGGCAAGCAGCCTCTGTGTCTACAGTCAACAGTGGTGGTCGTGGACATGATGCATCCTCTGCAGGTGGCCGTGGGGCATGCTTGTCCTTTGTTTTTGCTGCTGGCCATGTTATTGAGCCATAACATGCAGAAGAGTTGGTGGAGTGGATAACAAAGCCGTCCTCATCCTCCATCACCCAGGCTCAGAGTAGTTTGCCTTCCAACGCAGCCAAAGTGGCCTATTGCACCGGCTCCTTGTCCACGCTCCAACCATCATGCACGGAGGAGTCCCCAGAATTTTTTGACCAGAGTGTTGGGTACATGCTGTTGGAGGATGCACAGTGATTTAAAGGCTCTGATGATGGTTCCCAGGTTGAGGAAGGGAATAACGTGAGCCTAGAGAGAGGGGGTGCAACAGAGGGATAAGAAACTGGCAGTAATGTTCCCCCAGCTGCAGCATACTGCAAAGTTTGCTCCAGTGATGAGGAGGAAGGGGATGATGAGGTCACTGACTGTACTTGGGTGACAGAGAAGAGAGGAGGAGGCACAACTCCAATGAGGCAGGATGTCCTCTAGGGGGCAGCTTAAGGACCTCCGCAGGTGCAGGGCGCTACTGACTCCCCACTGACTTTTAAAAGTTCCTTGGTGTGGGCCTTTTTCTTCACAAATTTTTATTAAATAAACATAGGATTATAATACAACATATCATTGTAGTGGTTGAACATTCACATTAAGAAATCATTGGAAATGTATCACATTTTACATCTAACCAATATTTTTTTAGTAAAATAACAATATATTTTAAACAATACAGAAAGATGTATTTTATGCATATACAGTATTTGTATTGACAAGTCATGAGAGAAGTTTATGGTCTTTGTTTTAGTTAGTCCATAACAGTATGCTTGTATCTCATCCCTTATTATAATAGACATAGAGCGATATAATCAGTCCTTTCCTCCTAATGTCAGTTCAATATAATCCTTGCATTGAAGACAGGAAAATAACAGAAATCCTCTGATCCACCAGTGCAGGAAAACTTTCAGCTGCTAAACCTCCACCAGTCCACCTCGTGCTCACCCCTTTGTGTGTGTGCTTACCAGAGGGGATTCATAACAGGGCCTGTTATAATCCTTTGCAGCATGTATCAGCAGCACTCTTGTTGATCACAGCAGCTCTCCATGTTAGGTACAATATGGAACGGATGTTTGTTACATGCAAGAATAACAGGGGATGCCGCTTTGCCAGAGTCCATGACAAGGAAGACACACTACTGTCTATGGAGAGAGACTTCAATACATTACAGGCTCCCTACACATGCAGAGCTGCGCACATAACATTGCCGGGGTCACACTACTCACTACCAGCACATCTACTTCCGGGGCAGAGAAGAGGGCGGGCCTGAACGCTGATTAATGCACTAGATGTTATTACATCGTTGGATATTTTTTACCCATAAGAAGCGCTGTTAATGTTTGATTGTAAATCAGGCATATTTTATTGTTTACTGTTTTTGGATATAATAGTGGCTGAAAGTGCAGTGAATTTGTTCCATTTGAGCGCTGGGATCGGGACTACTTAGTATTTGTGAACAGAAATTAAATAAATTGTAGCGCTAAAAAACACATATGCAAATTATCTCTGTGCACATAAACATAGTGTCCCAATAATGACGTGTTGTCAAAGCAAAAAACAGTCCACAGTGAATATATGTGATCCGTGTGGCAGTTCTTTCAGCTTCTCAACGGTCAGCTAAAGTGTCATCAAGATAAACGGATAGATGGAATACGCTTACCGGAAAAGTTGGATTCTACTGCCATGAGCATAGAATCAATAGAGCTTTGTGCCACCAAGGGCAAAAGTGTGGAATGATGGTTTATATACCCTGTACACTGCCTTTTTACTCGTGATCACGTTTTATGTATTGCAGTGTTTTTAGCAATAAAATACCCTGAGTTACACTATGTGGAAGCATCCCTCTTTTTTCCACATGTTCCGGTGAATTGAGAAATCACTTTCCTTTGGGAACCAATCCTATCCTGTTCCAGTGGACCGAGAGGGACATCCCGGCTGGGTAGAGGCTCCACCCTTGCCTCCATCATTCCACACTTTTGCCCTTGGTGGCACAAAGCTCTATTGATTCTATGCTCATGGCAGTAGAATCCAACTTTTCCGGTAAGCGTATTCCATCTATCCGTTTATCTTGATGACACCTGAGCTGACCGTTGAGAAGCTGAAAGAACTGCCACACGGATCACATATATTCACTGTGGACTGTTTTTTGCTTTGACAACACGTCATTATTGGGACACTATGTTTATGTGCACAGAGATAATTTGCATATGTGTTTTTTAGCTCTACAATTTATTTAATTTCTGTTCACATTTTTGTCATATAGTTTGTAGCAGCTTGTTCACTACTTTCTTTTTGGGTAGCGCATTAATCATCCCCCCTTTTCAGTACTTAGTATTTGTGATTTTTGTTTGTTTCTAACAGTGTGCTTGTGCCAAGCTTTAATTTGAGTTTGTATTAAGTTGTGTAAATATTAAAAGGGAAAAAGGAAAGAAACAAGGTGGATAAATAAAAAAAAAGATATAACTTGGGGATTGGGGTATGAAAGGGTGGGGTGAAGTTATGTTCATAGTTCCCTCTAGATGCTTAAGTGTTTTATTTGTAAGGAGTGGGCTCTGTTTTAATACATTTACTGCTTTATAAGCAGAGGATTGTTTAAATTCTATCCAGTTGTACCATGTTGAAGTGAAATTGTTTTTTTTTACCTGTGATATGCTAATGATTTCTATTTTTTCTATGTTGTTTATTCTATGAAACCATTCTCTTTTCGTTGTAATATTTGAATGCCAGTGGCAAGGAATACAATGTCTTGCCGCATTTGGCCTTTTTTAACACTTGTGCAGCACACTGCATGGTTGCTGTTTCCAACCTATGTCTGAAGCGGATCAAGCGTGGCAAGAACAGCAGCCGCTTGGGCACCAAATGATTGACCAGATATATGACGACTTGTCATGCAGTCCATTGGCAACAGCACTTGAAAGACCCACATCAAAGAAAAAAGGCGAACTTCTCCTTGCTCCTCATCTGGGATCTCCAACCCTGCTATATCAAATGAGAAAAAAGTTGACTCGCGCTAAAACAAAAAAAAGGCTAACGTGTATGAAAAAATCCCAGCCTGTTTGTGATATCTTAGACATTGAAGAAATGTAACAAAAGTGTATATCAAGTTGGGAGATGAATACCACTTCCCCTTAACAGGTATGTGTAACCAATGGCCACTCAAATTGGTACCTAAACCAAAACAAACCACTTAAATTGGCAAAGTGAATAAACTGCTTGAAAAAGAAAATAGTGTAAAAAAGAAAGTCTATGTACAAAAAACACCATAACGTGCTGTGATGAAAACAAAAGGTGTCCAATTGTATACAGTCCCAAATGTGTGGGTCCACCACCATGAATGAAGTGCCTGGCCGCTTACCGGAACCCCATGACCCCCCGTTACAGAGGGTCTAAATGGGCATTGAAGTCCTGCTGCATCCGACAGCCTGGGGACCCGAAAGGAGACTGGATTGGAATCTCTGGAGTTTGTAATGCTGTAAAGGTTGGGTACAGGTGGATCTCCAGGGAAAAAAGGCAAAGCTCGGCCCTCAATGGAATACCAACGTCATGTGGGGAAAACAAAAGGAGGCTTCCATAGTGTAAAATCACTTAAAAATTAATTAAAAAATGTAGTAAACACTCACATTTAAAATAGCACTTTTCCTCAGATGAAAGGCAGTCTGTGACACCGGCCGGATGTACACAGGCCGCCCGTCCTACTGGAGTAACAACGACAGAGGGAGGTGACGCGATGACACCGCTCAGCCCTACGCTGCGTTTCGCAAGAGATTGCGTCTTCCAGGGGCCTGCTATATCTCCAGTCCTCTCAAAAACCTGCACTGAGAGGAATGAAGGTATAGCAATAGGTGTTCCAAGTACTTTCAGCCAATCTGCTAGCAGTAACCACCATCTGATTTTAGCAGACAAATTTCCCTACCCCAGTTGCTGAACTGTAAAAAGAAATTCGGTCCCAGCCATCCACATGCTTAGCGTCTAAATGCTAGCTTGGCCAAATTTCTACCACTGCAACTGCTGCCTTTTCAACTAGTAGACTCTGCCCCCTTGCGTGAATTTGTGGAACATGCTGTACCTCAGTGGCAGGTTCCAAAATGCAATTTCTTCTCACAGAAGGCCATTCTGGCTCTCTACCGGCATGTGAAAGACAATGTTTTGGCCTCGTTGGACAGGGCAGTCAGCAGTAAGGTTCATATTACTGCTGACTCATGGTCCAGCAGGCATGGGCAGGGATGTTACCTTTCCTTCACGGTGCACTGGGTAACTCTGCTGGCAGCTGGGAAGGATGCAGGACAGGGTTCAGTGTTGTTGGAGCTTGTTCCATCACCCCACCTCCAAAATGCTAGCAGTGATTCTGCCACAGCTCTCTCTTCCACCCCTCCTCTTCTTCTTCCTCTATGACCCTTTGTGCAGATTTGTTCTCTGAAGCAGCAGTGCTCTGTATGCGTTCAAGGGGCTATGCAAGCAGTCAGGCTAAAAGATGCCATGCGGTGATTGAGTTGGTCTGCCTAGGGGACAGGAGCTACACTGGGGCAGAGATTCTGTCAGCTCTGCAGGGGCAGGCTCGGAGGTGGTTGACGCCGCGCCAGCTTCAGACAGTAATGGTTGTATGCGACAATGGTACCAACCTTCTCTCCGCCCTCCGGCAGGGACATTTAACCCATGTTCCATGTTTGGCACACGTCCTGAATTTGATGGTGCAGCGGCTTGAGCAGGTACCCAGGCTTACAGGATCTCCTGAGGGAGGCCAGAAAAGTCTGTGGTCATTTCCACCGGTCATACAATGCCAGTGCTCGGCTGGCTGACATTCAAATGGAATGCAACCTGCCCAGCAACCGCCTCATTTGTCACATGCCCACCAGGTGGAACTCAACGTTGGTAATGCTGCAGCGGCTGCACACACAGCAGAGGGCCATCAATGAGTACCTGTGTGAGTATGGCACAGGGACAGGGTCAGGGGAGCTTGGCTTCTTTTTGCCACACCAGTGGCTGCTGATCAAGGATGCATGCACTGTCCTGTCACCATTTGAGAGGGTAACAAGGATGGTGAGCAGCGACAATGCATGTATCAGTGACACTGTACCTCTAGTCTTCCTGCTGGAGCACACGCTTCGTGGAATCGTGGACAGGGCACTTGAGGCAGAACAGAGGGAGGAAGAGGAGGACTTCCTTTCCTCTCAAGGCCCCCTTTATCCAGATAGCATTTCTGCGGGCCCACCAAACACACAGGAAAAAGAGGAAGAGGAGTAGGGATGAGCTTCGTGTTCGAGTCGAACCCATGTTCGACTCGAACATCGGCTGTTCGACCGTCCGTCGAATTGCGAACGTTATGGGCCGTTCGCGCCAAATTCGTGTGGCGCGTCACGGCCCATAATTCACTGCGGCATCGCAGTGCATTGCTGGCTGATGATTGGCCAAGCATGCACTATGACCCGCATGCTTGGCCAATCACAGCGCCGTCAGTAGAGAGAGCTGTAATTGGCCAAAGCCAGGGTGGCTTTGGCCAATTATGGCTCAGGGGATTTAGTACACGCCCCACACTATATAAGGCCGCCTGCACGGCAGCCCTGTGTAGTGTGTTCCGGTGTGCTGATAGAGAGAGAGAGACAGACAGTGTCATTTGATTTGAGTTAGATAGATTAGGCTAGATCTGTTCCTGCTATTTACATTTAGTGCAGTGCGTCCTGCTCACAGTGTTCAGCTAGATCCGTTCCTGCTATTTACATTTAGTGCAGTCAGTGCGTCCTGCTCACAGTGTTCAGCTAGATCCGTTCCTGCTATTTACATTTAGTGCAGTGCGTCCTGCTCACAGTGTTCAGCTAGATCCGTTTCTGCTATTTACATTTAGTGCAGTGCGTCCTGCTCACAGTGTTCAGCTAGATCCGTTCCTGCTATTTACATTTAGTGCAGTGCGTCCTGCTCACAGTGTTCAGCTAGATCTGTTCCTGCTATTTACATTTAGTGCAGTGCGTCCTGCTCACAGTGTTCAGCTAGATCTGTTCCTGCTATTTACATTTAGTGCAGTGCGTCTTGCTCACAGTGTTCAGCTAGATCCGTTCCTGCTATTTACATTTAGTGCAGTCAGTGCGTCCTGCTCACAGTGTTCAGCTAGATCCGTTCCTGCTATTTACATTTAGTGCAGTGCGTCCTGCTCACAGTGTTCAGCTAGATCTGTTCCTGCTATTTACATTTAGTGCAGTGCGTCCTGCTCACAGTGTTCAGCTAGATCTGTTCCTGCTATTTACATTTAGTGCAGTGCGTCCTGCTCACAGTGTTCAGCTCGATCCGTTCCTGCTATTTACATTTAGTGCAGTGCGTCCTGCTCACAGTGTTCAGCTAGATCTGTTCCTGCTATTTACATTTAGTGCAGTGCGTCCTGCTCACAGTGTTCAGCTAGATCCGTTCCTGCTATTTACATTTAGTGCAGTCAGTGCGTCCTGCTCACAGTGTTCAGCTAGATCCGTTCCTGCTATTTACATTTAGTGCAGTGCGTCCTGCTCACAGTGTTCAGCTAGATCTGTTCCTGCTATTTACATTTAGTGCAGTGCGTCCTGCTCACAGTGTTCAGCTAGATCTGTTCCTGCTATTTACATTTAGTGCAGTGCGTCCTGCTCACAGTGTTCAGCTAGATCCGTTCCTGCTATTTACATTTAGTGCAGTGCGTCCTGCTCACAGTGTTCAGCTAGATCTGTTCCTGCTATTTACATTTAGTGCAGTGCGTCCTGCTCACAGTGTTCAGCTAGATCCGTTCCTGCTATTTACATTTAGTGCAGTCAGTGCGTCCTGCTCACAGTGTTCAGCTAGATCCGTTCCTGCTATTTACATTTAGTGCAGTCAGTGCGTCCTGCTCACAGTGTTCAGCTAGATCTGTTCCTGCTATTTACATTTAGTGCAGTGCGTCCTGCTCACAGTGTTCAGCTAGATCTGTTCCTGCTATTTACATTTAGTGCAGTGCGTCCTGCTCACAGTGTTCAGCTAGATCTGTTCCTGCTATTTACATTTAGTGCAGTGCGTCCTGCTCACAGTGTTCAGCTCGATCCGTTCCTGCTATTTACATTTAGTGCAGTGCGTCCTGCTCACAGTGTTCAGCTAGATCTGTTCCTGCTATTTACATTTAGTGCAGTGCGTCCTGCTCACAGTGTTCAGCTAGATCCGTTCCTGCTATTTACATTTAGTGCAGTCAGTGCGTCCTGCTCACAGTGTTCAGCTAGATCCGTTCCTGCTATTTACATTTAGTGCAGTGCGTCCTGCTCACAGTGTTCAGCTAGATCTGTTCCTGCTATTTACATTTAGTGCAGTGCGTCCTGCTCACAGTGTTCAGCTAGATCTGTTCCTGCTATTTACATTTAGTGCAGTGCGTCCTGCTCACAGTGTTCAGCTAGATCCGTTCCTGCTATTTACATTTAGTGCAGTGCGTCCTGCTCACAGTGTTCAGCTAGATCTGTTCCTGCTATTTACATTTAGTGCAGTGCGTCCTGCTCACAGTGTTCAGCTAGATCCGTTCCTGCTATTTACATTTAGTGCAGTCAGTGCGTCCTGCTCACAGTGTTCAGCTAGATCCGTTCCTGCTATTTACATTTAGTGCAGTCAGTGCGTCCTGCTCACAGTGTTCAGCTAGATCTGTTCCTGCTATTTACATTTAGTGCAGTGCGTCCTGCTCACAGTGTTCAGCTAGATCTGTTCCTGCTATTTACATTTAGTGCAGTGCGTCCTGCTCACAGTGTTCAGCTAGATCTGTTCCTGCTATTTACATTTAGTGCAGTGCGTCCTGCTCACAGTGTTCAGCTAGATCCGTTCCTGCTATTTACATTTAGTGCAGTGCGTCCTGCTCACAGTGTTCAGCTAGATCTGTTCCTGCTATTTACATTTAGTGCAGTGCGTCCTGCTCACAGTGTTCAGCTAGATCCGTTCCTGCTATTTACATTTAGTGCAGTCAGTGCGTCCTGCTCACAGTGTTCAGCTAGATCCGTTCCTGCTATTTACATTTAGTGCAGTCAGTGCGTCCTGCTCACAGTGTTCAGCTAGATCTGTTCCTGCTATTTACATTTAGTGCAGTCAGTGCGTCCTGCTCACAGTGTTCAGCTAGATCCGTTCCTGCTATTTACATTTAGTGCAGTGCGTCCTGCTCACAGTGTTCAGCTAGATCCGTTCCTGCTATTTACATTTAGTGCAGTCAGTGCGTCCTGCTCACAGTGTTCAGCTAGATCCGTTCCTGCTATTTACATTTAGTGCAGTCAGTGCGTCCTGCTCACAGTGTTCAGCTAGATCCGTTCCTGCTATTTACATTTAGTGCAGTGCGTCCTGCTCACAGTGTTCAGCTAGATCCATTCCTGTTATCTTCCTACTGACAGGCAGGCTTGTCTGGTTACAGTATATAAAGCTACCTGAAGAAAATTACAGGTGTTCTATCCCAGCTTAGTGCAGCTACAGGCCATTAGTATGTCTGGAAGGCCAAGAAGGAGAGGCAGACAGTCACAAGCCAATAAGAGAGGGCAAGCAGGCTCTGTGTCTAGTGCTGGTCGTGGAGACGGTGCATCCTCATCAGCACGTGGCCATGGGACACGCTTGGCCTTTTTTTCGGCAGCTGGCCGTGTTGAGCCGCAACATGCGGAAGACTTGGTCGAGTGGATGACCAAGCCGTCCTCATCCTCCTCATCCTCTCTCACCCATGCCCAGGGTGCTTTGTCTGGCAAAGCAGCGGCCTCTTCCCTCAGCTCAATGTCATCAGTGACTCCTTCCCTAGCTCCACCATGTCCTCCTGAGGATTCCCTCGAACTGTTTGACCACAGTGTTGGGTACATGCTCCAGGAGGATGCCCAGCGTTTGGAAGGCTCTGATGATGATACTGAGCTCGATGAAGGCAGTAACATGAGCACGGACAGAGGGGGTGCCCAAGAAGGACAGCAATCTGGCAGTCATGCTCCCCCTGCTGCAGCATACTGCCAGGTTTGCTCCAGTGATGAGGAGGGAGGGGATGATGAGGTCACTGACTCAACGTGGGTGCCTGATAGGAGAGAGGAGGAGGAGGAGGAGGAGGAGGCGGCACATCACCAACGAGGCAGGATGCCCTCCAGGGGCCAGCCTAAGGGCAGCACATTGACTGCATCACACCCCAAAGCTCCACATGTGCAGGGCGCTGCAGTCTCTGCGCGTTATTCAAAAAGTTCTTTGGTGTGGGCCTTTTTTGAGACGAGTGCATCAGATCGCACCGCTGCTATTTGCAACATATGTCTCAAGCGTATCTCGCGTGGCCAAAACATCTCCCGCTTGGGTACCACATGCTTGACCAGACATATGTTGACCTGCCATGCAGTTCGTTGGCAAGCATATCTAAAAGACCCACACCAAAGAACAAAGAGGATCTCTCCTTGCTCCTCATCAGCTGAGATTTCCAACCCCACTAGACCTTCAGTCCTCTCTGAGACCTGCAGTGAGAGGAATGAAGGTGTAGAATTAGGTGTGTCACAGCCAAGTACTTGTGGGCAATCTGCTTTTGGTGCACCGACGTCAGATTGTACCAGGCAAATTTCCCTGCCCCAGCTGCTGCACCGCCGAAAGAAGTTTGCTCCCAGCCATCCACATGCCCAGCGGTTGAATGCTAGCTTGGCAAAATTGCTAGCACTTCAACTGCTCCCTTTTCAGTTGGTAGACTCTGCCCCCTTCCGTGAGTTTGTGGAATGTGCGGTTCCTCAGTGGCAGGTACCCAAACGCCACTTTTTCTCACGGAAGGCGATTCCGGCTCTCTACCGGCATGTGGAAGGCAATGTCCATGCCTCGCTGGACAGGGCGGTCAGCGGTAAGGTGCATATTACCGCTGACTCATGGTCCAGCAGGCATGGACAGGGACGTTACTTAAGTTTCACGGCGCATTGGGTGACTCTGCTGGCAGCTGGGAAGGATGCAGGACAAGGTGCAGTAGTGTTGGAGGTTGTTCCGCCACCACGCCTCCAAAATGCTGATTGTGACACACCTCTCTCCTCCACCCCCTCCTCTTCTTCTTCCTCCATGGCCTCTTCCTCGGAACCAGCGGTGCTCCGTAGGCGTTCAAGGGGCTACGCAAGTACGCAGGCCAAAAGATGCCATGCGGTGCTTGAGCTGGTGTGCTTGGGGGACAGGAGCCACACTGGGGCAGAGGTTCTGTCAGCTCTGCAGGGGCAGGTTCAGAGGTGGTTGACGCCACGCCAACTTAAGGCAGGAATGGTGGTTTGCGACAATGGCACCAACCTCCTCTCTGCCCTCCGACAGGGACAACTGACCCATGTGCCCTGTTTGGCTCACGTCCTTAACTTGGTGGTGCAGCGGTTCTTGGGCAGGTACCCGGGCTTACAGGATGTCCTGAGGCAGGCCAGGAAAGTCTGTGTGCATTTCCGCCGGTCATATAATGCCAGTGCTCGGCTGACGGACCTCCAAAAGGAGTTTAACCTGCCCAAGAACTGCCTAATCTGTGACATGCCCACCAGGTGGAACTCAACGTTGGCCATGCTGCAGCGGCTGCACACGCAGCAGAGGGCCATCAATGAGTACCTGTGCGACTATGGCACCAGGACAGGGTCAGGGGACCTTGGTTTTTTTTCCCCACGCCAGTGGGCCATGATCAGGGATGCATGCACTGTCCTGTCACCATTCGAGGAGGCCACGAGGATGGTGAGCACTGACAGTGCATGCATCAGTGACACTGTCCCCCTTGTCCACCTGTTGGAGCACACGCTGCATGGAATAATGGACAGGGCACTTGAGGCAGAACAGAGGCAGGAAGAGGAGGACTTCCTTAGCTCTCAAGGCCCCCTTTATCCAGACAGTGTTCCTGCGTGCCCGCCGATCACACAGAAAGAGGACGAGGAGGAGGAGGAGGAGGAGGAAGATTGTGTCAGTATGGAGGTGGAGCCTGGCACTCAGCATCAGCAGTCTTTAAGGGATCAGTCCCAAGGAACACATGGACTTGTACGTGGCTGGGAGGAGGTGGCTGCGGACGTTGTTGTCCTTAGTGACCCAGAGGACTCCGGACCGAATGCCTCAGCAAACCTACGCTGCATGGCCTCCCTGATCCTGCAAAGCCTGCGTAAGGATCCTCGTATTCGTGGTATCAAGGAGAAGGACCAATACTGGCTGGCAACCCTCCTTGATCCACGTTACAAGGGTAAGGTTGCGGACCTTATCTTGCCATCGCAGAGGGAGCAGAGGATGAAACATCTTCGGGAGGCCTTGCAGAAAGGTCTGTGCAACGCGTTCCCAGAGACTGGGAGGTTACAAACTCCTGTTTCTGGACAACGTGTTGCTGAGGCTTCGGTCAGTCAAAGAAGGAGCGGTGGAGAAGGTGGCCGTCTGACCGATGCGTTCAGACAATTTTTTGGTCCGCAGCCCCAAGGTATGATCGGTTCCAGCAACCATCGCCAGCGTCTGTTTTACATGGTGCAGGAATACCTAGGGGCAAGATCAGACTTGGACACCTTTCCCACCGAAAATCCTCTGGGTTACTGGGTCTTGAGGATGGATCACTGGCCAGAGCTTGCACAGTATGCAGTGTGCTGCTGGAGGCGTGGTAACCGATCACAGGGTGTGTCTGTCCACTGACTCGGTCGATCGGCTGACCTTCATAAAAATGAATCAGTCTTGGATCACCACCAGCTACCAAGCACCTGATGCTGATGTAACTGAATAATTTTTTTCAGATCCCTTCAAAGACTGCCTATGCTGATGCTGAGTGACTATCCCTGAGTAATTATCCTCTTCCTCCTCAATCATCACGCTGATAGCTTGTAAGAACATTTTTGGTTCTGGGCGCCACCACCAGTGCCTAAGGCACAATTTTTCAGCCCCTGTTTAACAGGGGCGTGTAATTACAATTTTTGATGTAATACTTTGCAGCAGGGCTCGTTCCTGCATTCCAACTAGAGTGTCTGTGAGGGGTTGCAGTGTTGTGGCACCAGCACCAGTGCCTAAGGCCCAATTTTTCTGCCCCTGTCTAACAGGGGCGTGTAATTACAATTTTTGATGCAATACTTTGCAGCAGGGCTCGTTCCTGCATTCCAACTAGAGTGTCTGTGAGGGGTTGCAGTGTTGTGGCACCAGCACCAGTGCCTAAGGCCCAATTTTTCTGCCCCTGTCTAACAGGGGCGTGTAATTACAATTTTTGATGCAATACTTTGCAGCAGGGCTCGTTCCTGCGTTCCAACTAGAGTGTCTGTGAGGGGTTGCAGTGTTGTGGCACCAGTGCCTAAGGACCAATTTTTCTGCCCCTGTCTAACAGGGGCGTGTAATTACAATTTTTGATGCAATACTTTGCAGCAGGGCTCGTTCCTGCGTTCCAACTAGAGTGTCTGTGAGGGGTTGCAGTGTTGTGGCACCAGCACCAGTGCCTAAGGCCTAATTTTTCAGCTCCTGTTCAACAGGGGCATGTAATTATAATTCTTGATCTAATATTTCACAGCAGGGCCCTGTGAGGGCTTACAGTGTTGTGGCCACAGCAACACCTAAGGCCCAAATTTCTGCTGAGTATATAGGGCAGGACCCTACTTTCAAACATCTAACTTACAAACGACTCCTACTTGCAAACGGAAGGAGACAACAGGAAGTGAGATGAAATCTACCCCTAGGAAGGGAAATTCTCTCCTGTAAGAGTTAATATGGGAAAACAATTTCTCCTTTCCACTGATGCTTTCCAATCCTTGTTCCACAAAAAAACCCAAATTTTCAAAAAACATTTTTCATTGGGACAAAAAAGTGAGGTGAAATCTTCTGAAGAGGAGGAAAGACAGCAAAACAAATGTCACAGGGGTGATAACCCTTCCCTATGTTTTCCAAAAAGCTTAAAAAAGATTTTTTGGCTGGAGCTAAACACGTTAAAAATGTACCCGTTCAAAATTACAAAGAGATTCTACTTAACAACAAACCTACAGTCCCTGTCTTGTTTGCACCGCCTGTATACTGCTGTTCAGAGTATATAGGGCCTTTCCTTATTTTAATTTGGGTGCGGGGTTCCCCTTAATATCCATACAGGACCCAAAGGGCCTGGTAATGGACTGGGGGGGTACCCATGCCGTTTGTCTCACTGATTTTCATCCATATTGCCATGACCCGACATGACATTAAACCCGCAAGCAGTTTTAAATGAGATTTTTTCCTTTAAAAATGACATTTGGTGCAGGGACTGTTCTAAACATGGGAAACACGCGTCACTTTACAGGCATACTATAGACACCCCCCAGGTATGATATTTAAAGGAATATTTCACTTTTTTTTTTTTACTTTAAGCATCATTAAAATCACTGCTCCCGAAAAAACTGCCGTTTTTAAAAGTTTTTTTTGCATTGATACATGTCCCCTGGGGTAGGACCCGGGTCCCCAAACCCTTTTTCGGACAATACCATGCAAATTAGCCTTTAAAATGAGCACTTTTGATTTAGAACGTTCGAGTCCCATAGACGTCAATGGGGTTCTAACGTTCGTGCGAACTTTCGGTCCGTTCGCGGGTTCTGGTGCGAACCGAACCGGGGGGTGTTCGGCTCATCCCTAGTGTCCATATATTCAAAGTTAGCAGCTGAAGTATTTGTAGCTGCTGACTTTTCATTTTTCATGGGGGGGCTGGACCTCCTCTTTAAGTTCATTCTCGTAAATGATTATTCACTGTGATTGTATTTCAATACATTTTACCTTCGACTAAATACATTTCTAATTTTTTCAGCCTGCCTAATAGTACTTTCCTGTCCTTGTCATGGAAACATATTAATGGACCAAACCTTACAGGGCTAGAAGACTGACTACTCCATAAATAAAAGAACTCTACCTAGAACCAGAATCCTTTTTTTTCCCTCACAGTAACATACCTCCCAACCGTCCCTGATTGGCTGGGACCGTCTCGGAAATCAGTCCCTCTCCCGGAATCCCGCGAATCAGGGCTGAGTCCCGGAATGCCCACGGCGTGTGCGGGTTGTCATGGTTCCCGCATGCTGCGAGCAACACATTTTATAGCAGCCATCATTTCTCCCGGGCACACAGCACAGAGTGGAGTGCACTGAACCCGCCCCTCCTCCTCCTCCTGTTTTCCTGTACACAGAGGAGGAGGCGGGCAGCAGCACACTGCTCTGGCCCAACAACGCGGCTGATCTGAGGTAGAATTTTAGCTGCATAGACTCACTCCCAACAGTCCTGCCAGTGTTCCCCCGCCAGCACCAACAGCAGACCCCCCTCCTACTCGGAATGTCCTCTCTCTCCACTAGGGATGAGCTTCGAGTTCGAGTCGAACTCATGTTCTACTCGAACATTGGCTGTTCGCAAGTTCGCCGAACAGCGAACAATTTGGGGTGTTCGCGGCAAATTCGAATGCCGCGGAACACCCTTTAAAAGTCTATGGGAGAAATCAAAAGTGCTAATTTTAAAGGCTTATATGCAAGTTATTGTCATAAAAGTGTTTGGGGACCCGGGTCCTGCCCCAGGGGACATGGATCAATGCAAAAAAAAGTTTTAAAAACGGACGTTTTTTCAGGAGCAGTGATTTTATTAATGCTTAAATTCAAACAATAAAAGTTTAATATCCCTTTAAATTTCGTACCTGGGGGGTGTCTATAGTATGCCTGTAAAGGGGCGCATGTTTCCTGTGTTTAGAACAGTCTGACAGCAAAATGACATTTGGAAGGAAAAAACTCATGTAAAACTACCCGCGGCTATTGCATTGCCGACAATACACATAGAAGTTCATTGATAAAAACGGCATGGGAATTCCCCACAGGGGAACCCCGAACCAAAAAAAAAAAAAAAATGATGTGGGGGTCCCCCTAAATTCCATACAAGGCCCTTCAGGTCTGGTATGGATATTAAGGGGAACCCCCGCCAAAATTTAAAAAAAAAATTGACGTGGGGTTCCCCCTAAATTCCATACCAGACCCTTCAGGTCTGGTATGGATTTTAAGGGGAACCCCGCGCCAAAAAAAATAAATAAAACGGCGTGGGGTCCCCCTAAAAATCCATACCAGACCCTTATCCGAGCACGCAACCTGGCAGGCCGCAGGAAAAGAGGGGGGGACGAGAGTGCGGCCCCCCCCCCTCCTGAACCGTACCAGGCCACATGCCCTCAACATTGGGAGGGTGCTTTGGGGTAGCCCCCCAAAACACCTTGTCCCCATGTTGATGAGGACAAGGGCCTCATCCTCACAACCGTGGCCGGTGGTTGTGGGGGTCTGCGGGCGGGGGGCTTATCGGAATCTGGAAGCCCCCTTTAACAAGGGGACCCCCAGATCCCGGCCCCCCCCCTGTGTGAAATGGTAAGGGGGTACTTACCCCTACCATTTCACTAAAAAACTGTCAAAAATGTTAAAAATGACAAGAGACAGTTTTTGACAATTCCTTTATTTAAATGCTTCTTCTTTCTTCCTTCATCTTCTTCTTCTTCTGGTTCTTCTGGCTCTTCTGGTTCTTCCTCCGGCGTTCTCGTCCAGCATCTTCTCCGCGGCGTCTTCTATCTTCTTCTCCTCGGGCCGCTCCGCACCCATGGCATGAGGGGAGGCTCCCGCTCTTCTCTTCATCTTCTTCTCTTCTTCATCTTCTTCTTCATCTTCTTCTTCTTCTTCTCTTCTTCATGTCTTCTCCGGGCCGCTCCGCAGCCATGCTGTGGCATGGAGGGAGGCTCCCGCTGTGTGACGGCGTCTCTTCGTCTGACGGTTCTTAAATAACGGGGGGCGGGGCCACCCGGTGACCCCGCCCCCCTCTGACGCACGGTGACATGACGGGACTTCCCTGTGGCATTCCCCGTGACGTCACAGGGAAGTCCCGTCAAGTCACCGTGCGTCAGAGGGGGGCGGGGTCACCGGATGGCCCCGCCCCCCGTTATTTAAGAACCGTCAGACGAAGAGACGCCGTCACACAGCGGGAGCCTCCCTCCATGCCACAGCATGGCTGCGGAGCGGCCCGGAGAAGACATGAAGAAGAGAAGAAGAAGAAGAAGATGAAGAAGAAGATGAAGAAGAAGATGAAGAAGAGAAGAAGATGAAGAGAAGAGCGGGAGCCTCCCCTCATGCCATGGGTGCGGAGCGGCCCGAGGAGAAGAAGATAGAAGACGCCGCGGAGAAGATGCTGGACGAGAACGCCGGAGGAAGAACCAGAAGAGCCAGAAGAACCAGAAGAAGAAGAAGATGAAGGAAGAAAGAAGAAGCATTTAAATAAAGGAATTGTCAAAAACTGTCTCTTGTCATTTTTAACATTTTTGACAGTTTTTTAGTGAAATGGTAGGGGTAAGTACCCCCTTACCATTTCACACAGGGGGGGGGCCGGGATCTGGGGGTCCCCTTGTTAAAGGGGGCTTCCAGATTCCGATAAGCCCCCCGCCCGCAGACCCCCACAACCACCGGCCATGGTTGTGAGGATGAGGCCCTTGTCCTCATCAACATGGGGACAAGGTGTTTTGGGGGGCTACCCCAAAGCACCCTCCCAATGTTGAGGGCATGTGGCCTGGTACGGTTCAGGAGGGGGGGGGCGCACTCTCGTCCCCCCCTCTTTTCCTGCGGCCTGCCAGGTTGCGTGCTCGGATAAGGGTCTGGTATGGATTTTTAGGGGGACCCCACGCCGTTTTTTTTTTTTTTTTTGGCGCGGGGTTCCCCTTAAAATCCATACCAGACCTGAAGGGTCTGGTATGGAATTTAGGGGGAACCCCACGTCAATTTTTTTTTTAAATTTTGGCTGGGGTTCCCCTTAATATCCATACCAGACCTGAAGGGCCTTGTATGGAATTTAGGGGGACTCCCACATCATTTTTTTTTTTAAATTTTGGTTCGGGGTTGCCCTGTGGGGAATTCCCATGCCGTTTTTATCAATGAACTTCTATGTGTATTGTCGGCAATGCAATAGCCGCGGTAGTTTTAAATGTGTTTTTTCCTTCAAAATGTCATTTTGCTGTCAGACTGTTCTAAACACGGGAAACATGCGCCCCTTTACAGGCATACTATAGACACCCCTCAGATATGAAATTTAAAGGGATATTACACTTTTATTGTTTGACTTTAAGCATTATTAAAATCACTGCTCCTGAAAAAACGGCCGTTTTTAAAACTTTTTTTTGCATTGATTCATGTCCCCTGGGGCAGGACCCAGGTCCCCAAACACTTTTATTGACAATAACTTGCATATTAGCCTTTAAAATTAGCACTTTTGATTATTCATGTTCGTGTCCCATAGACTTTAACGGTGTTCGCGTGTTCGAACGAATTTTTTTCCTGTTCGCATGTTCTGGTGCGAACTGAACAGGGGGGTGTTCGGCTCATCCCTACTCTCCACTCAGCCTGAGTCTGCTCTCCGAGTTCTGCCAGCAGCACCTCCCCCGCTCCTGCAGCTAAATGTTCTCGCTCTCTTCTGCCAGGTCTGTGACAATTTCTGTGAGACTTGCAGAGGAGGGAGGCATGGGGGAGAAGGATGGGGATGGAATGGGATGAGGAGGGACACAAGAAGGATGAAGCTGGGGTGGGATGAGGGGGGGGCACAAGAAGGATGGAGCTGAGATGGGAGGGGACAAGAAGGATGGAGCTGGGATGAGGGGGGCAAGAAGGATGGAGCTGGGATGGGGGGACATAAGAAGGATGGAGATGGGATGGGGGATAAGGATGGAGCTGGGATGGGATGAGGGGGACAAGAAGGATGGAGCTGGGGTGGGATGAGGGGGAGCCAAGAAGGATGGAGCTGGGGTGGGATGAGGGGGGGGCAAGAAGGATGGAGCTGGGGTGGGATGAGGGGGGGGGCAAGAAGGATGGAGCTGAGATGGGATGAGGGGGAGGACAAGAAGGATGGAGCTGGGATGGGATGAGGGGGGGACAAGAAGGATGGAGCTGAGATGGGATGAGGGGGAGGACAAGAAGGATGGAGCTGGGATGGGATGAGGGGGGGGACCAAGAAGGATGGAGCTGGGATGGGATGAGGGGGGACCAAGAAGGATGGAGCTGGGATAAAGGGGACAAGAAGGATGGAGATGGGATGGGAGGGGACAAGAAGGATGGAGCTGGGATGGCATTGGGGGAGGACAAGAAGGATGGAGCTGGGACGAGGGGGGACAAGAAGGATGGAGCTGGGATGGGATGGAGGGGGGACACAAGAAGGATGGAGCTGGGATGAGATGAGGGGGGGCAAGAAGGCTGGAGCTGGGATGGGATGGGGGGGGACAAGAAGGATGGAGCTGGGATGGGATGAGGGGGGACAAGATGGATGGAGCTGGGATGGGATGGGATGGGGGATAAGAATGATGGAGCTGGGATGAGGGGGGCAAGAAGGATGGAGCTGGGATGGGATAAGAAGGATGGAGCTGGGATGGGATGAGGGGGACAAGAAGGACCGGGCTGGGGTGGGATGAGGGGGAGCCAAGAAGGATAGAGCTGGGGTGGGATGAGGGGGAGTCAAGAAGGATGGAGCTGGGGTGAGATGAGGGGGGGGACAAGAAGGATGGAGCTGGGGTGGGATGAGGGGGAGCCAAGAAGGATGGAGCTAGGGTGGGATGAGGGGGGGCAAGAAGGATGGAGCTGAGATGGGATGAGGGGGGAGGACAAGAAGGATGGAGCTGAGATGAGATGAGGGGGAGGACAAGAAGGATGGAGCTGGGATGGGATGAGGGGGGGACAAGAAGGATGGAGCTGGGATGGGATGAGGGGGGACCAAGAAGGATCGAGCTGGGATGGTATGAAAGGGGGACAAGAAGGGTGGAGCTGGGATGGGATGAGGGGGGGACAAGAAGGGTGGAGCTGGGATGGGATGAGGGGGGGCAAGAAGGATGGAGCTGGGATGGGATGAGGAAGGGGGCAAGAAGGATGGAGCTGGGATGGGATGAGGAAGGGGGACAAGAAGGATGGAGCTGGGATGGGATCGAGGAAGAATGGCGCTGGGATGGATAGAGCCAGGATGGGATAAGGAGATGGTTGGAGCTGGGATGGGATCAGGATGGTAAATGGACGTGGGGTGGATTGAGCCGGGATGGGATTGGGGGATGGATGGAGCCAGGATAAGATAAGGGGAATGGATAGATTTGGGATGGGATCAGGGATGGATCGGGGTGGTGGATGGAGTCGGGATGGGATTAAAGTGGTTGTATAGGTTCTTTTTTTTTTAAATAACATATTATACTTACCTCCACTGTGCAGTTTGTTTTACACAAAGTGGCCCCGATCCTTTTGTTCTGGGGGCCCACGGCAGCTGTCTCGGTTCCTCCCCGCTAAAGCTAATCCCCTCTGGGAAGCTCTTTCCTGAGAGGGTTAGCTTGCGGGCGTGCTCTGGTGTCATACACTTGGCGTCTATAGCTTGGCATTGCATGTTATTATTGAGCTTATGATCTACCAAAACTCGCAGATCCTTCTCCACTATGGATTTCCCCAGTTGTACTCCCCGTAGTATGTATGATGCATGCATATTCTTAGCCCCCAAGTGCATAACTTTACATTTATAAACATTAAACCTCATCAGCCACATATTTGCCTAAATAGACAGTGCATTGAGGTTGGCTTGTAAATTGGAGACATCCTGTAAGGACGTTATTCCACTGCATAGTTTGGTGTCATCTGCAAAGACTGAAATGATACTTTTAATCCCAGACCCTATATAATTTATAAAGGTATTAAAAAGTAAAGTTCCCAACACAGAACCTTGGGGTTCACCATTGATGACCTTAGACCATTCAGAGTAAGAATCATTAATGACTACTCTCTGAATTCTGTCTTTTATCCAGTTTTCTATCCATTTACAAACTGATATTTCCAAGCCTGTAGACTTTGCCTTACACATTAGCCGTGTGTGGGGAACTGTGTCAAACGCTTTTGCAAAATCCAAGTATACCACGTCCCCAGCCACCCCTCTGTCCAAGGTTTTACTTACCTCTTGATAAAAAGAAATCAGATTTGTTTGACAACTTCTGTCTTTCGTGAACCCATGCTATATGTTGCTTAAAATATTTTTTTTCCCAGCAAGATCTCATCTATGTGGTCTTTTATTAAACTCCCCAGTATCTTCCCGACTATAGAAGTTAAACTAACAGGTTTATAGTTACTTGGTAAAGACTTTGATCCCTTTTTAAATATAGGCACCATGCTAAACCAGTGGTACCATTCCCGTCATTAATGAGTCCCTAAAAATTAGAAACAATGGCTTTGAAATGACAGAGCTCAATTCTTTTAGGATCCGTGGGTGGATGCCATCTGGTCCAGGTGCTTTATCAACCTTTATTCTGTCTAAATATATCTGGACCATATCCCTTTTGAGCCAGTGTGGATCATTTGGGGCTGTGTCAATACCATCCACATTATGGACTTAAGATCCCCCATGCTCCTTTGTATACACAGAACTGAAGAATGTATTTAATAAATTAGTCTTCTCTTTGTCCCCAGTCACCCACTCTAGATTATTTTGTAAAGGGCCTACATGCTCAGACCTGACCTTTTTACTATTATTATATTTGAAGAATATTTTGGGGTTTGTCCTACTATCATTTGCAATCTGTCGTTCGTTTTGAATTTTTGCATCCTTGATTTCTTTTTTACATATTCTGTTATATTTTTTGTAACATTTAAACGACAATAGTGTTCCTTCATTTTTATATTTTTTAAAAGCTCTTTTCTTATTGTTTATAGCTTTTTTAACTTTGGCCGTGAGCCACATAGGTTTTATTTTTAACCTTTTAAACGTATTGCCCATGGGAATATCCTTTGCAGTGAGTTCACAAACAGTCTTTTTGAAGAATTCCCATTTCTGCTCTGTGTTTATCAATGCCAATATTCCCTCCCAGTCTAAGCCCTGGAGAGTAGCCCTCATCCTTGGAAAATTTGCCCTCTTAAAGTTAAGTGTTTTTATCTTTCCCGTATGTGTTTTTTGCTTACAGCTAACATCAAATGAAATCATGTCATGGTCACTGCTACCCAGATGTTACTTTATATGAACATTAGTAATAAGGTCTGCATGGTTTGAGATTACCAGGTCCAACAGAGCATCATTCCTAGTTGGGGCCTCAATAAACTGGACCATAAAATTGTCCTGTAATAGGTTTATAAATGTTTGCCCTTTAACCGATCCAGTAGTGCCACTACTCAAGTCAATTTCCGGGTAGTTAAAATCCCCCATTATTATCACCATCCCAGCCCTTGCAGCCTCTTCCATCTGTGCAAAGAGCTGAGTCTCCATCTCCTCATTAACATTGGGTGGTCTATAACAAACTCCAATGATTAACTTTTAACTACGCACATCTATATGCAGTTCCACCCATAATGCTTCAGCCACATCACACTCTCCATCAATTGAGTCCTCATTCATACTCGGTTTGAGATCACTTCTCACATAGAGACAGACCCCGCCACCTTTCCTTTTTACCCAGGCTCTCTGAAAGTGTTCATAGCCAGGAATTGTAATAGTCCAGTCATGTGAGGAATGAAGCCAAGTTTCAGCAATACTGATTACATCATAGCTCTCCTCGTGCACCAGAGCTTCCAACTCACCTATTTTTGCCTGGCAGACTTCTGGCATTTGTGAACAAACACTTGAATGCATTATTACATTTTGCTCTGGTGTTTTGCATATCTTTTTTTGTAGTACAAATCGCACTATAATTTCCAATGGTTGTTTGCAACATGGGAACTTTTGTGTCACCTGCCATAACCCTCCCCCCATCTATCCCCATTGCACCCCCATAAAAGCCAGCATTAGCAGGGAGCCAGACAGACAGTGATATGAAAAGCAGCACAGTGATGGTCTTGTCGCTCTGTTACTCTGCTCCTTCCTTCTATCACCACATGAACATGTGCTGCTTTTTCCTCTCACACTCCAGTCCTGTAATACAGAGACTGCAAGAGGCGGAACACAGGTTGGATTTAAGTACTTACACTGTTTGCATTTAAAATGATTACAGAGCTCTGTTAATCTGAGTCTTTTATATCTGCTGTAATAGTGAGAGTGCCTGTCTCTGGGAAAAGGGGATTAAAAGGGACACAGAGTTTGCATATCTGAGGATTGCAGAGCTACAGAGCATAGGTTGGAAAAGGAGAGGACTGCTCTGGCAGCTTTCTCCGGATCTTGCTATTTCCGGATGGGGCTGTGTAGTTTGGAGATCCCTCAGAGTCTTGGGTGAGACGGGATCTCTAACCCTGTATCTGGCTCTTGTGGATAGCCAGCAGGGTGTGTGCCCAGGTGCACACAGCCCATATAATGAGGGACTGGTGGGAGAAGGAAGGTGGAGTGTGAGCAGCTTGCCGCTGCTGTTTGTAGACAAACCTGTGTCTGGAGAGTGGTCTTCCCTTATTCATCCAGTCAATGAGACTCAGCTGATCACAGATCAGAGTAGGGGGCCGATTCCAGCTCCTTACCACGTGATCAGCTGTCAGCCAATAGTGGCTGATCACGTAATGTAAACAGAAGCAAGTAATAGGCTTTTCTTAGTCACGCTGACAGCTTGAGGAGAAAAAATAAAAGCTGATTACCTGCTTCTGTAAACGGGACATCAGTCACTCACACAGAGAGGCACTGCCGCCTCATGAGTGCCCACCAGTGCCCACTAGTACTATATGTACTGCAAAGCAGTGCCCACCAGTGCCCACTAGTACTATAAGTACTGCAAAGCAGTGCCCACTAGTGCCACCTATAAGTGTCCACCAGTGCTGCCAATCAGTGCCCACCGGTTTTGCATCACCAGTGCCACCTATCGGTGTTGCCTATCAGTGTCACCTACGAGTGTATCAGTGCCTCCTGATCAGTGCCCACCAGTGTAACCTATTAGTGCCCATCAGTGTAACCTATCAGTGCCCATCAGTGTAGCCTATCAGTGCAGCCTCATCAGCGCACATCAATAAAGGAGAAAAATTACCGGTTTGCAAAATTTTATAACAAACTATGAAACCCCAGAAGTGATTAAATACCACCAAAAGAAAGCTCTATTTGTGTGAAAAAATGATAAAAATGTCATATGGGTACAGTGTTGCATGACCACGCAATTGTCATTCAAAGTGCAACAGCGCTGAAAGCTGAAAATTGGCCTGGGCAGGAAGGGGGTTAAAGTGCCCAGTAAGCAAGTGGTTAATGAGCAATTACAGTAAGTACAAGATCTCTGTACTTTTCTCTTCTACATGTTAATGGGCCAATACCAGCTGCTTATGAAAGACAAGCCTGCTAGGATTATTTAATACACCTCCCTTATCAAAGGGCCAAAAGCGACAACCAAAAAAATGTACCCCTATTGACTTCAAAACATTTGAAATACTTTGTCTGCATTGGTGACACCCAAGCTGATGTCTATTAGAAAAACTGGAACTGCTCAACTCCAAGGAGAGATTTATCCAAGTTCTAAATATAAGTTACAGATTGAGCCATTGAAGTAGAAGTTCAATCAAATACTCTCTAAACTTAAACCTGCTCCCACCTCCATTCTAAGCCCTATATTAACTACCCTGTAAAGGAAAGATGTCTATATGTACCTATGATGAACGTGCTCTGGTCCAGTCACATGATCTCCCTAGCAGCTGGCTTCCGTGGAGAGGAGAGGGCACCGACAATGGCTGCAGTGCCTGGGTGGTGACATCACCCATAGGCTTCATGTTAGAGGAAAATGGTCTGGTTGGTCACATTAAGGGCTCCCAGAGCCGGCTTCAGTGTATTGGAGGGAAAACCGACTAAGGATACCCCATAGTAAGCCTATAGGTTACGAGTAATCACCGTTCAAGGTTGGTCTCCACCTGTACCACCTCCACTGCATACTACCAGGTGCTGGCCCTATTCGTTGTGGGCTTCACAGTAGAGGAAAAGGATCTGGTCGACCACACATCCAATAAAATCACCTTAATTTAGATATATTCCGAATAGACACTCCACAATGTACAATCGAGGGAAAATTGCACACCAGCTAGTGCTATTTTCCCTCAATTGTACATTGTGGAGTGTCTATTTCAGAATATGTCTAAATTAAGGTGATTTTATCAGATGTGTGGCCAACCAGACCCTTTTCCTCTACTGTGAAGCCTGTAATGGACAGGGCCAGCACCTGATAGTGTGCAGTAGAGGTGGTACAGGTGGAGACCGACCTTGAGCGGTGATTACTCTTCACCCATAGGCTTACTATGGGGCATCCGTAGTCAGTTCGGACCAGAGGGCCCTCAGAATAGGCAAGCATAGACATCCTTCCTTTGCAGAGTAGTTAGTATATGGCTTAGAATGGGGGTGAAAGCAGCGTTAAGTTTAGATTTGACTGGACTTCTACTTTAAACAATGTGAATAGGCTTTTTCTGCACAGTAGATAAGAAGAGCTGGAATAAAAACATTATAAAGAGCTGAAAGCTCGATCTGCTGGATGAAAACATAGATTTTAACTCTTCAAATACAATATTTTAAAGTTACCTGACTAAAAACATGAAAAAAAAGTTTGTATTGTAAACAAATTAGAAAGGGGACAAATCACCTCGTTCCTTCTAACTCAGCTGCGGCTGATGATGTATGCGACCAATCATATGCTCCAGTACGGTCATGTAGCCATCTGCTCAATTCCATGATACATTTCTCTTGGAATTTTAATAGGACTATTTTTTTGAAGGAATTGGAGGCAGAATAAAGAAGGTGAACGATGGAACCAATGCTGATGTCAATCAAAAATTTACCATCAACTCGACCTGGAGGAATATTAGAGATTCAGATGTTATCTTAACCAAAACTAATTTCACTGCCAAAAAAGAGATTTCACACTTTCATAACATTTGGCATTCAATGACAGTGCTAGATGAAAATAGCTTTAAAAAATTGTTCACAACCAATATATAATATGGCTCTGGGATTTCTAGGCCAGCCACCATTATATGTCACATATCAGCACCAGATGAAGAGAGAGAGAGGGGGAGAGAGAGGGGAGAGAGAGAGGGGAGAGAGAGGGAGAGAGAGAGAGAGAGAGAGAGAGAGAGAGAGAGAGAGAGAGAGAGAGGGGGGGAGAGAAAGAGGAGAGAGAGAGAGAGAGAGAGAGAGAGAGAGAGAGAGAGAGAGAGAGAGGGGGGGGGGAGAGAGGGGAGAGAGAGGAGAGAGAGAGAGAGAGAGAGAGAGAGAGAGAGGGGGGGGGAGAGAAAAGGGAGAGAGAGAGGGGAGAGAGAGAGGGTAGAGAGGGGGGAGAGAGGGGGAGAGGGGGGAGAGAGGGATAGAGGGGAGAGAGGGGAGAGAGAGAGAGGGAGGAGAGAGAGAGAGAGAGAGGGGGGGGGGAGAGAGAGAGGGGGAGAGAGAGGGGGGAGAGAGGGGGGGGAAGAGAGAGAGAGGGGGAGAGAGGGAGGGGAGAGAGGAGAGGGGGGGAGAGAGAGAGAGGGGGGAGAGAGAGAGGAGAGAGAGAGAGAGAGAGGGGAGAGAGAGAGAGAGAGAGAGGGGGGGGAGAGAGAGGGAGAGAGAGAGAGAGAGAGAGAGAGAGAGAGAGGGAGGGGAGAGAGAGGGGAGAGGGGAGAGAGAGGGGAGAGGGGAGAGAGAGGGGAGAGGGGAGAGAGAGAGAGAGGAGAGGGGAGAGGAGAGAGAGAGAGAGAGTAAAGGGGTCAGAGGGCCATTTGCAGAGAAACAGTCACTTTGCTCTATATCTGTTCTAATCGTTTAGGCCCCAACTTCAAAATTGTGTGATTTCCACTGCGACTTTACAGTGTGACTTGATGCAACTTTTATGCCATGTTGAACGAGTGCGACTTTGTTGCACCTTTGGCTTAGACCATGTGACTGCATGTACTCTTCAAAGTCGCACACACATGTATATGATGCAGGTGCAACTTTTGAGGGTTTACATTGAAGTCTATGGGCCTCAGGTTGCATGAAAATCTGACCAAAGTAGTACAAGAACTACTTTAAAGTCGCTGTGACTTTAAGGCCTCATGCACACAGGGTGTTAAAAAGAACAAGCTGCAAAGCCAGTACCGACATCAGGAAAAACGCGCTTTTACAAGTGTTTTGCATTGGCGTTAGTGGTGTTAATGCACACAGAGTTCCTTTTTACATCAGAGTTTGCAGGATTCCCCCTTACATGCTGCGTTAGCGTTTAGCAGCGTTTCTCTGCCCTCTTCTAATTTCCACTCCCAAATCCAATTACTATAGCTTAAAAACGCTTGATGCGGCTTAATGCTGTATACAGCATTACCATGCATTTAGCCACATCAGGATTTTTTACAGCTGTAATGCTGCTGCTCAAGAACGCGCTGGCCCTGGGGTTTTTTGCAGCTTGAAAATGCCTATGCCACTAAAAGCTCCTAAAAGCCTATGTGGACACATAGAATAATATGGAAAGACGTTTTAAATCTGTTAAAAACAAAAAAAACAAAACGCATGACGCTCCCAAAAGCAGCAGGAATAACACCCTGTGTGCATGAGTCTTAAGTCGCACAAATATGAACGGTAATTATTGAAAAACATGGGGTGCAACTTGGCATGTGACTTTGGAGTCCAAGGTTGCATGACAAGTTGTACAAGTGTAAACTGGGCCTTAAAGATAGAAAACAAATATGATAATGTTTGTGAATTGACCTTTTGCAAGCAAATAAATAAAAAGCGATAATATAATGACTAATGCCGCATACATACGGTCGGACTTTCTAACGGGAAATGTTCGATGTGAGCTTGTTGTCGGAAAGTCCGATCGTGTGTACACAAGTCCGTCGCACAAAAGCTCACGCATGCTTGGAATCAAGCAGAAGGAGCCACACTGGTATTGAACTTCCTTTTTCTTGGCTCGTCTTACGTCTTGTCACCACGTTCTCATGTTCGGAATTTCCGACAACATTTGTGTAAATGTGTGTATGCAAGACAAGTTTGAGCCAACATCCTTCGGAAAAAAATCCATGGTTTTATTGTCGGAAATTCCGATCGTGTGTACGTGGCATAAGAGTGATATAATGTGGTACCAGTTTATGATTTTGTTTTACAATAATCTTCTTTGGATCAGGCTGCCACTGTTGACGTCTCCACCTCAAGTTGGAGTTCTCCATCCCTTCATTGTGCCATTGGATGGAGTAAATGGACAGAGGCTTAATCTTGAAGTTGTTGTTTGCCTCCCATGGAAGTGGCACCCAAGACAGCTTTTCACAATAAAATGTTTTTTAAAACCCGCTGGAGAAGTTTCTAAAAATTATTTCTAGAACCCAACCTTGCTTGGTACTGGTCTAAACCCTTATCCTGGACTTGCTTACTCCAGGAACATTAATTACCCAAAAGTAAACTTCATTCAACCAATTATACTAAATCAGAGTGAGATTGGTTGCTCCAGAGGAAACACATTTTTTTGTGTTGATCTTTGTTATTTATTTACAAATTCAATTTAATGTCATGTACATCAGTGATATAAAATATCAATCAAATCAATTTCTATTGCAGGTCGTAACAAAATGTGGAAGAGCCCATAGTGAGGTGAATCATTTTTTTATAGAAACAGCATGATTTTTTAGTAAGAAATAAAGCATTCCGTCTCTACCAGAAATAGCATACTGTGAGGACAGGGCTATGGGGACTCCTATGTATGTTAGTGATACTCAGGGCTGCTGATAGGCCAGTACAACTGGCCCTGTTGTACCAGGCCTGGCCAGCAGGGGGGGCTGAGCAACCTGAACAGTTAAGTAATTAATGTTAAAAAAAAAAAAAAATCCTCCAGCCATGACTGATCAGAGTCCCCCCACCAACACCCGATGCCCCCACCTCCACCACCATTTACTTTTTACATTGTTTTTTTTTGCCATCTTACTGCTGACTAGGTGGCAGCAGGGGAGAGACTATTTCTTATATTTCGGGCTTGTAAGAATGCCTCTTCCACGCCCGCCCCTCATCCTGGCTCAAGTCACAGCCAGCGCATCCTCCATAATGCCGTCCCCCTGGCGCCATAGAGTGACTCCTCTCTCTCCACGAGAGAGAATTAGCAGTGAGGCGAAGCAGCTGGCATCAGCATCGCATCTGACTGTAATAGTTTGTGGACAGTCCAGGCAGCAGCAGGATCAGGGAAGAAGTGACTCCTTGGGCCCGGCTAACAATTACACAGGTGTGTGCTTGCTTGGGGGGGGGTTCAAGATCTACTACTACATCAGCATCTATACATTATTGCTTTAGCATGATGGGTGGCACTGTCTGCAGCACAATATGGCATGGGTGGCACTGTCAGCAGGTAGCACATGTGTTACGGCATTAGTGTCATGGGTGGCACTGTCTGCAGCACATTACGGCATTAGCATCGTGGGTGGCACTGTCTGCAGCACAATATGGCATTGGCGGCATGGGTGGCACTGTCTGCAGGTAGCACATGCATTATGGCCCATAATGCATGTGCTGCCTGCAGAGACAGTGCCACCCATGCTGCCAATGGCATTATGCCATTGGCGGCACTGTCTGCAGCACAATATTGCATTGGCCATATTGACTTTGTTTCAAGGCAGGGTCTGGGGAGGGGCCAGGGGCAGGGCCAAAGGAGGGACCAGGGGCGGGACCAGGGATGGAGCTGTAGGGGGCCCCGTCAGGTAGGCTGTACGGGACCCCATGATTTCTATCAGCGGCCCTGGTGATACTCATAAGCCTCGTACACATGATCAGATTTTTGGCAGGGAATTGTGTGATTACTGACTGTTGGCCTAAAATCTGACCGTTAGTACGCACCATTAGACAATGGTTATCCAACTTTCCACCAACAAATTTTGGATGGCAGGCTGGTAAATTTTCGCTGGGACAACGGTCTGTTGTCAGATTTTCATATCGTCTTTACACAAGTCCGTCACACAAAAGTCCAAAGTACAAAACACGCATTCTTGGAATCAATGCTCACCAAACACGACATTAGCAGAAGGTGCCCAAAAGGTGGCTCTCAAGAGCTGAAATTCCACGTAGTACGTCACTACGTTCGTGTTTGTTGGTCGACAATTGTGTGCCGTTAGTTTGCAAGACAAGTTCACCTCACACGCCCTTCGGACAAAAGTCTGACGCTCTGTTGGCCAACAATCCGATCGTGTGTACGAGGCTTTAGATTTATTAACAACATTAGTCTTTTTTGGTAAAAACATCAATATAAGCTGTACATACCGGTGCTGAACTGATAGTGAAGCATCGCCATTGGAAATTTTAAAAAATCCTCTGCAAAGACCATGTCCTCCTTGTTAGAGAAATATAAATCCAGAAATTTCTGGAATCCATTCCATGTACATGATAGAGTTTATATGTTGTGGAATCCATCGTCCTGCAATGCTGAATTTCCCCTCTTTGATTTCTGCTTTCAACTAAACTTTAATATTTGAGTTTTATTTACATTCCTTTGAAATAAGGTGGTTACATTTTATTGTTAATATAATCATAAATATATTTATAAAGCAGTCATGTGCATAGTGCTGACTGAGGTATGATTGCCATCTAAGTTTGCAAAGGTTTAACCAGACCAGGCTTTTTTTACATTTGTTGTTTTCAAGCAAAAATCAGTATTTTTTGCTAGGAAATTACTTAGAATACCCAATATTATACAGTGGGGAAAATAATTATTTGATTCCCTGATAATTTTGTAAGTTTGCCCACTTACAAAGAAATGAAGGGTCTATAATTTTTTATCATAGGTGTATTTTAAATGATAGAGACAGAATATCAACCAAAAATCCAAAAAAAACACATAAAACAAATGCTATAAATCTGAGTTGCAGTTCAGTGAGTAAAATAAGTATTTGATCTCCATGCAAAATACGACTTAGTACTTGGTGGAGAAAACCATGTTGGCAAGCACCATGTTGGTAAGATGTTTCTTGTAGTTGGTTACCAGGATTCAGTGTTGTCAACCCCCCCCCCCCCCCCAGTGAAGTGCAATTTACTGGCAAGATGCCAAAGTTTACAAATAGTGCACATTTTTTACTGCCAAAAATCATGAAATTTACTGACAGAGCCAATTTTTTTTTATCACACTGCAAAAGTACCTAAAATGACACTTTTCAGTACTAAACAATGCAAAGAAGATTAATATTTACACTATAAACATGTAGCTAGTGCTATTAGTAAAGTCTTTAAGTTAAACAAATGTCAAAAACACAGAGTTCCTCCTTACATCAGAGTTTGCAGGATTCCCCCTTACTGTGCAAGGGAATTCTGGCATAAAGGGGAATTCTGCAGATCATGATCTAAGGGGGAACTCTGATGTAAAGGGGGGGGGGGGGGCGCTCTGGTCACCAGAGACCACTTTTTATCAGAGTCCACTGCATTCTCCTTTACATCAGAAATAAAAAAAACTGACCAGTTATAGGTGGGGGCAGTGGCCAGTTTTTTGTTACTGTTTGTATAAATGGTCCGGGGACACACTGGGCACCTTCGTTGCCATCGTGCTCTTGCTGGGTGTCCAGTGTGCTCCTGTTCCTTTAAGAGGACTTAGGCTGCCTCCAGGCTCATGTACCACACATCTATCCATTCCATGCATGTGCTTCCACTATGGAGACACTTATAAATTTGTAGTGTTAGGACTGCAAGCAACAAAGGGTGCCGTGACAAGGCCTTGCAGCTTTCACAAAATGTTTGCTAACTAAACCCCGCTTTTAACAGACGGTTAGACAGGTTAATTTGGTTGGTCAGCAGACTGGTTGGTGAGATGAGCTATGGAATTGTTTTTGGCCTCCTTTATATCAGAGTTCCCAGTTACATTAGGGTCTGCAACATTGCCTTTTACATCAGAGTTCCTGTTTACATCAGGTTCTGCAGAATTCCCCCTGCAGACTGATGGAAAGGGAAACACCTGGTACTCTGATGTGGGGGGCACTCTGGTGACCAGAGTCCACCTTCTGCAGAGTGAACACACTAATGTAAGGGGGGGTACTGATGTAAGGAGGAACCTTTATATCAGTGCCCCCTTACACTATTGTTTTCACTCCCCCCTTACACCAGTGACCCCCCCCCCTCAGACTGGCCTGACGGTGATGTCACTGACCTCCTCTCAGGTGCACCGTGCAGGGCTCAGTCAGTCGGATCCAGCTTGGTGGATCTGGTTTTATCCTATGGTCTCTTCTCCACAGTCCAGACTGACTCCTCCCGTAATCCCCATCCCGGTGGCGTTCTAACTTTCAATGCCTCTCTAGGCTCCCCCTCAGAGACTGGAGATATGATACAAGACAAGAGCATAGTTGCCAACATTGCAAAAAAAAAAAAAATGTGGGACACTTTTTTGGCTGTAGGGGGAGTCGTACAATAATTAGGGGGCGTGGCATTCATTTGTAGGCATGGCTTAGCAAAAATAGAAGTGTGCCGCGCCAAAAATGGGCGTGGTTTACAGGAAATAGTGGGTGTGGCTTAAATGGGCGTGGCTCAAGAGGGTGTGGTTAGAGTCTGAGATGAATGAGGGATGGAGAGGGAAACGGGGAGAGGGGGAAAGGGGGAGAGGGGGAAAGGGGGAGAGGGAAAGGAAAAGGGGGAGAGGGAAAGGAAAAGGGGGAGAGGGAAAGGAAAAGGGGGGGAGGGAGAAAGGGGGAATGACGGGACAGCAGCCCCAGATCCTACACAATAAAAAATGTGTATTCTAGAAAGTTTAACAATCAGCAGATAAAGATACTCCAAACACCTGGTGTTGGCGCTTCAATCATCCGGCCCCATGGTTGTTATGGTGTCAGGATGATTGAATCGCATTATTTCTATTATTACATTGTAATATAAAATTAAATCATTCAACTCACCATAATGCCGAATCAGTGGGATCCCTGAGCGTGTCACTAGCCACATCGCCTGCCACCAGCAGAGTCTGTCCTTGCATCAGGTGCCCCCGGCAGAGTCCTCCTTGCATCAGGTGCCCCCGGCAGAGTCTGTCCTCGCATCAGGTGCCCCCGGCAGAGTCTGTCCTCGCATCAGGTGCCCCCGGCAGAGTCCCTCCTTGCATCAGGTGCCCCCGGCAGAGTCCTCCTTGCATCAGGTGCCCCCGGCAGAGTCTGTCCTCGCATCAGGTGCCCCCAGCAGAGTCTGTCCTCACATCAGGTGCCCCCAGCAGAGTCTGTCCTCGCATCAGGTGCCCCCAGCAGAGTCTGTCCTCGCATCAGGTGCCCCCAGCAGAGTCTGTCCTCGCATCAGGTGCCCCCAGCAGAGTCTGTCCTCGCATCAGGTGCCCCCAGCAGAGTCAGTATAGACCCCCTCAGTGCAGACCCCCCTCCATCAGTGCAGACCCCCCTCCGTCAGTGCAGACCCCCCTATTAGTGCAGATCCCCCTCCGTCAGTGCAGACCCCCCTATTAGTGCAGCCCCCCCTCTATTAGTGCAGCCCCCCCCTCTATTAGTGCAGACCCCCCCTCTATTAGTGCAGACCCCCCCCTCTATTAGTGCAGACCCCCCCTCTTTTAGTGCAGACCCCCCCTCTATTAGTGCAGACCCCCCCTCTATTAGTGCAGACCCCCCCTCTATTAGTGCAGACCCCCACCTCTATTAGTGCAGACCCCCCCTCTATTAGTGCAGACCCCCCTCTATTAGTGCAGACCCCCCCTCTATTAGTGTAGACCCCCCTCTATTAGTGCAGACCCTCCCCTTGTCCAGGAGCGGCCGGTGTTCTGCCGAGAAAGTTCCCCTCGGCAAGTAAGGACCCCCTGTACTGCGCAGGCGCAGCGCTTGCGCAGTACAAGCCGGCGGAAACAGCTGAGCTGGGGAACTTTTTGGCAAGACACCAGCGACGTGTGTTCAGTGGAGAGGGGAGGGGCCGATCCGTGCAGCTAAAGAAGCCGATTCATTGGCTGCACGGATCGAGCCCCCTTCCTCTCTCCACTGAACACTAGGGGGAAGATCGAGCGGCGGCGCCGGCGGCCATTTTACTGGAGTCAGCTGCTCCAAAAATGAAAAAAAAACACAACATTCCTGATTTTCCTCATGGAAATCCCGATTCGGGACAGCCTCCAATCGGGACGAGGGTCCCAAAATCGGGATTGTCCCGGGAAAATCGGGACTGTTGGCAACTATGCAAGAGATGGTCAGAGGCTGCCGACATGGTACAGAGGTGGTCAAAGGACGCAGACATGGTACAGAGGTGGTCAGAGGCTGCAGACATGGTACAGAGGTGGTCAGAGGACGCAGACATGGTACAGAGGTGGTCAGAGGATGCAGACATGGTACAGAGGTGGTCAGAGGATGCAGACATGGTACAGAGGTGGTCAGAGGATGTAGACATGGTATAGAGGTGGTCAGAGGATGTAGACATGGTTCAGAGGTGGTCAGAGGATGCAGACATGATACAAAGATGGTCAGAGGATGTGGACAGGATACAGAGAAGGTGGTCAGAGGATGTGGACATGGTACAGAGGTGGTCAGAGGATGTGGACATGGTACAGAGCAGGTAGTCAGACGATGTGGACATGGTACAGAGGTGGTCAGAGGATGCAGACAGGAATGATACAGAGGTGGTCTGAGGATGTGCACATGGTACAGTGGTGGTCAGAGATTAAAATGCATCCAGTATCCGTGCATTAACAACGCAGTAACACTCCGGAGAGGTTATGTTTTCCTGTTCAAAATCACATTTCAAACCCTGCTTGATAAACTAATTTAGGTGCATTTCTTTCTCCTGAATTTCCTCTCTGAATAGAATATTAAATGGGCATTACAGGGAAAGTTTCCAATATTCTGCAAGTGATTATTAGCAACATCTACCAGTGATATTCAGAATTGATTGTAAAGTCTTGTTTTTTCTTGTATAAAAATAACAAACATGTCATTCTTACCTCCTCTGTGCAGTTGGCTTTGCACAGAGCAGCCCGGATCATCCTCTTCTCAGGTCCCTCTTCGGCTCTACTGGCCCCTACCTCCTGTTGAGTGCCCCCACAGCAAGCAGAATGCTATTGGGGCACCCGGGCCGAGCCACAGATTCCTGTGTCAATTCAGACATGGAACTGCGACCCGGCCCCACCCCCTCTCTCTCTCCTGATTGTCTGACTAACTTTGATTGACAGCAGTGGGTACCGCTGCTGAGTCTCAGCCAAATCAGGAGGGAGTGTCTCGGATGGCCGAGACACTCATGGACATCGATGGACAGAGATGGGGCTCAGGTAAGCATTAGGGGTGCTGGGGCGGCTGCTGCACACAGAAGGTGTTTTATCTTAATGCATAGAATGCATTAAGATAAAAAAAAACTTCTGACTTTAAAACTCCTTTAAGGGCCGCACACACGGGCCGCATGTCAGGTGGCATAGACCGATTCAATAGAAATTGGCTGACATCCGGCCCTTCTGTTGAAGGGGCATGACCGAAAAAGGTCTGCTGATCGCCACCCCATCAGCATTCTCAGCCAATGGCTTAGAGCGCTGACCAGTGTGTTCTGGCAGGGGCCCCTGTCAGAACACAATAGCTCAGCCAGGGAGATTGCTAACATCGGATAGTTAGGAAAGCGGCTCCTCCTGAACGCTTCATTTTTTTGTTCAGCATGCAAAAAAAAAAACGGTTATGCTCCGTACACACGGTCAGATTTTCTGATGGAAAATGTTCGATGGGAGCTTTTTGACGGAAATTCCGACTGTGTGTAGGCTCCTTCGGACATTTTCCGTCGGAATTTCTGACAAACAAAATTTGAGATCTGGATCTCAAATTTTCCGACAACAAAATCCGTTCTGGTAAATTCTGATTGTGTGTACACAATTCCGACGCACAAAGTTCCACGCATGCTCAGAATCAATTGCGAGATGGAAGTGCTCGGTCTGGTAAAACTAGCGTTCTTAATGGAGATAGCACATTCGTCACGCAGCAAATTTTTAAATCTTTTAACCGGACCATTTGGCTGGCCAAAGACCAGAGCACTCTTTGCGATTTGGCACTGCGTCCATTTAACTGACAATTGCGCGGTAATGCGACGTGGCTCCCAAACAAAATTGATGTCCTTTTTTCCCCACAAATAGAGCTTTCTTTTGGTGGTATTTGATCACCTCTGCGTTTTTTTGTTTTTTTTTGCGCTATAAACAAAAAAAAAGCGACAATTTTGAAAAAAACACATTTTTTACTTTTTGCTGTAATAAATATCCCCAAAAAAAATATTTAAAAAAACATTTTTTTCCTCAGTTTAGGCCGATACATATTCTTCTACATATTTTTGGTAAAAAAAAATTAAAGTTACATACCGGTAACGTCTTTTCCTGTAGTCTTTCAGGACAGCCACTATTGAGAGATAGTCTCCTCCTCTTCCTCTAGGAAACACTGCGCCAGCCCATAAAACTCTCACTTCCCCTGCTGGACCTCAGTTTTTACAAGATCACCTCCGGTCAGCTGGGCAGACACAAGAAAACATTAATAACATACCATCCAATATCATTATCATACTGCGTTCTGGTCTTTTATAAGACCCCCCAAAGTTTAGGGTGGGTAACTAGGGCTGTCCTGAAAGACCACAGGAAAAGACGTTACTGGTACGTAACTTTAATGTTCCCTTTTCGTCATTCAGGACAGCCACTATTGAGAGGATAATCGAGCACTTACCAATTAGGGTGGGACTACCGCTCGCAGAACCTTTCGTCCAAAGGCCTGCTCACCTGCTGACACCAGGTCCACTCTGTAATGCTTAACGAAAGTGGAGCAGCTGGGCCATGTCGCTGCCTTGCATATTTGCTCCGGCGTTGCTCCAGCCTTCTCTGTCTGGGAAGTTGCCACGGCTCTGGTAGAGTGTGCCCTTATACCCATAGGGATCTCTTTCCCCGCTAATGAATATGCCTGCCCAATAGCTAATCTAAGCCATCTGGCAATCGTGCGTCGAGACGCTCCGAGTCCCTTTCTGGTCCCGGAAAACAAAACAAAGAATCAGACTTTCCTATTGCCTTAGTCATCTCTAGGTATTGGAGGATACACCTCCTAACATCTAAAGAATGAAATTCCAGTTCCCTTTCACCTGAGGGATTGGGACAAAATGAAGGTAGGACTATTTCCTGGCTTCTGTGAAAACCTGATGCCACCTTAGGCAAAAAAGCTGGATCAGTCTTAAGGACTATCCTGTCTGGCAAATTAAGGAGGTCTAATTGATAATGCCTCAATTTCACTGACTCTCCTGGCAGTTGTCACTGCTACTAAAAATACTGTTTTTAAGGATAATTCTTTTAAAAAACATTTGTCCAAAGGCTCTGTTATGCCCCGTACGCACGGTCGGACTTTGTTCGGACATTCCGACAACAAAATCCTAGGATTTTTTCCGACGGATGTTGGCTCAAACTTGTTTTGTCTACACACAATCGCACAAAGTTGTCGGAAAATCCGATCGTTCTAAACGCGGTGACGTAAAACACGTACGTCGGGACTATAAACGGGGCAGTGGCCAATAGCTTTCATCTCTTTATTTATTCTGAGCATGCGTGGCACTTTGTCCGTCGGATTTGTGTACACACGATCGGAATTTCCGACAACGGATTTTGTTGTCGGAAAATTGTATCTCCTGCTCTCCAACTTTGTGTGTCGGAAAATCCGATGGAAAATGTCTGATGGAGCCCACACACGGTCGGACAACACGCTCCGATCGGACATTATCCATCGGAAAATCCGACCGTGTGTACGGGGCATAACACTAAAGATAGATCCCACCCTGGAAAGGGAGGACCTCGGATAGGTCTCTGTCTGGACAGTGCCCTAAAGAATCTGACCACCCATGGATTGGTGGCCAAAGATTTCTCCAAATAAGCACTGAGTGCTGACACCTGGCTTTTAAGGGTACCTACGGATAACCCTTTGTCTGCTCCACACTGCAGAAACTCCAAAACGGCTATGGGGCTCTGCACCCGAAAGGATTTTTCTATGCACCATTTGTTGAAAAGGAGCCAGACCTTTTTATAAATCCGACGTGTCTCCTTTTTTCTACTGTTGAGGAGGGTAGAGATTAATCTCTGAGAAAATCCCTTAGATTTTAATATACTCTCCTCAGTAGCCAGGCTGCTAATTTCCACTGGTGTACCTGTGGACAGAGGATTGGACCTTGTGAGAAAAGATCCTCCTGAGGTGGAAGGAATAGGGGCGCTTCCGCTGCTAGCTGACTGAGAATTGAAAACCATGCCCTTTTCGGCCAATGTGGAGCTACTAGAATGAGGGAGGTGCTCTCTAGTTGGAACTTCCTCAGAACCGCCGGTAATAACACCAGAGGAGGGAAGGCATAGCATGTCTTGAAATGCCAATTCTGTGTTAATGCGTCCACCCCCAGTGCTCCTTCTCCTGCGTTTAGGGAGAAAAAACAGGGGGTTTTCGCATTGTCTCTTGAAGTGAAAAGATCCACTTCCGGGGGTCCCCACTTTTCGGATATGAGATTGAAAACCTCCTAGTTGAGGGCCCAATCTCCCTCTCTCAGCCTCCTCCGGCTGAGAAAGTCGGTATAACGTTCCTTTCCCCTCTCAGAAAAACCGCTGAGAGTGAGAGTGTGTTGGTTTCAGCCCAATTTAGAATGTCTGTTGCTAAGGCCAGCAGATTTACGCTTCTGGTGCCTACCTGTTTGTTTATATAGGCCACGGTAGAAGAGTTGTCTGACCGTACCTGTATATGGTAGCCCTGAAGCTCTTTTTTGAAAAATCTGAGGGCTAGGCCAACTGCCCTCAGCTCCTTCCAATTGGAGGATCTTTTTAGTTCGTCTCCCTTCCACATGCCCTGCGCTAGAAGGGATCCCAGATGTGCCCCCCCAGCCTTTGCCGCTTGCGTCCGTGGTTACTATCTGTGAAACTGGGATAAGCCACAGACGTCCTTGTGACAAGTTCGCTTTCTTCCTCCACCACTAAAGAGATCTCTTTAACTGATGGGGAACCTGTACTAAGGTGTCTAGATCCTTCTGACTGTGGTCCCATATCCTTAGTACATATGACTGCAGGGGACGAAAGTGTAATCCTGCCCACTGCACTGCTGGGAGAGTAGAGGTTAGAAGACCTAGCGTATACATTATGGACGTTTTGGAAACCCGATGGTTGCACTGGAGAGATAAAACTGCTCTGTCCAGTTTTAGAATTTTTTCTCTTGGAAGAAAAACTTTCAAAAGTGTAGAGTCCAGCAGGTATCCTAGGTACATAATGCGCTGTGAAGGAATGAGGCTGGACTTGTCTAATTCAGGAGCCATCCCAATCCTGTTAGTACCCTTTTGGCAGGTCGAGATCCCTGAGTAATTGTTCTGGGGATACTGCAAATAGGAGCAGGTCGTCCAGATAGGCTATAACTGACACTCCCTGCAGTCGCAGGAAGGCCATGGCCTCTGCCAGGATTTTGGTAAATATTCGAGGCGAGGAGGATAGCCCGAAAGGCAGGGCCTGAAATTGTAGGTGCAGTATTGCACCGTCCAGGTCTATTGCTAAATGGAGAAACTTCTGAGAGGTTTCTGCAATAGGGACGTGTAAATATGCGTCTCTGAGGTCCAGAGACACCATGAAACAATTCTGCTGTAGCAGAGCCCTGACCGTAAAAATTGACTCCATGCGGAATCTTTTGTAGCAAATTGACCTGTTTAAGGCCTTTAAATTCAGAATCAATCTGAATTTCCCTGAGGGTTTTTTTACCATAAATACATGGGAATAAACCCCCTCTCCTTCCTCCCCCTTTGGTACTCTGCGATAGGGATGAGCTTCGTGTTCGAGTCGAACCCATGTTCGACTCGAACATCGGCTGTTCGACCGTCCGTCGAATTGCGAACGATATGGGCCGTTCGCGCCAAATTCGTGTGGCGCGTCACGGCCCATAATTCACTGCGGCATCGCAGTGCATTGCTGGCTGATGATTGGCCAAGCATGCACTATGACCCGCATGCTTGGCCAATCACAGCGCCGTCAGTAGAGAGAGCTGTAATTGGCCAAAGCCAGGGTGGCTTTGGCCAATTATGGCTCAGGGGATTTAGTACACACCCCACACTATATAAGGCCGCCTACACGGCGGCCCTGTGTAGTGTGTGTTCCGGTGTGCTGAGAGATAGAGAGAGAGAGAGACAGTGTCATTTGATTTGAGTTAGATAGATTAGGCAGAACAGTCAGTCAGTTAGCTGCACTTACAGTGTATTGTGTATATATATGCATCCCAGGTGTTGCATATATATATATACACTGTATTCAGTTTAGCTAGATCCGTTCCTGTTATCTTCTATCTAGACTATTTAGTGCAGTGTGTCCTGCTCACAGTGTTCAGCTAGATCCGTTCCTGCTATTTACATTCAGTGCAGTGCGTCCTGCTCACAGTGTTCAGCTAGATCCGTTCCTGCTATTTACATTCAGTGCAGTGCGTCCTGCTCACAGTGTTCAGCTAGATCCGTTCCTGCTATTTACATTCAGTGCAGTGCGTCCTGCTCACAGTGTTCAGCTAGATCCGTTCCTGGTATTTACATTTAGTGCAGTGCGTCCTGCTCACAGTGTTCAGCTAGATCCGTTCCTGCTATTTACATTCAGTGCAGTGCGTCCTGCTCACAGTGTTCAGCTAGATCCGTTCCTGCTATTTACATTCAGTGCAGTGCGTCCTGCTCACAGTGTTCAGCTAGATCCGTTCCTGCTATTTACATTCAGTGCAGTGCGTCCTGCTCACAGTGTTCAGCTAGATCCGTTCCTGCTATTTACATTCAGTGCAGTGCATCCTGCTCACAGTGTTCAGCTAGATCCGTTCCTGGTATTTACATTTAGTGCAGTGCGTCCTGCTCACAGTGTTCAGCTAGATCCGTTCCTGCTATTTACATTCAGTGCAGTGCGTCCTGCTCACAGTGTTCAGCTAGATCCGTTCCTGCTATTTACATTCAGTGCAGTGCGTCCTGCTCACAGTGTTCAGCTAGATCCGTTCCTGGTATTTACATTTAGTGCAGTGCGTCCTGCTCACAGTGTTCAGCTAGATCCGTTCCTGCTATTTACATTCAGTGCAGTGCGTCCTGCTCACAGTGTTCAGCTAGATCCGTTCCTGCTATTTACATTCAGTGCAGTGCGTCCTGCTCACAGTGTTCAGCTAGATCCGTTCCTGGTATTTACATTTAGTGCAGTGCGTCCTGCTCACAGTGTTCAGCTAGATCCGTTCCTGCTATTTACATTCAGTGCAGTGCGTCCTGCTCACAGTGTTCAGCTAGATCCGTTCCTGCTATTTACATTCAGTGCAGTGCGTCCTGCTCACAGTGTTCAGCTAGATCCGTTCCTGCTATTTACATTCAGTGCAGTGCGTCCTGCTCACAGTGTTCAGCTAGATCCGTTCCTGGTATTTACATTTAGTGCAGTGCGTCCTGCTCACAGTGTTCAGCTAGATCCGTTCCTGCTATTTACATTCAGTGCAGTGCGTCCTGCTCACAGTGTTCAGCTAGATCCGTTCCTGCTATTTACATTCAGTGCAGTGCGTCCTGCTCACAGTGTTCAGCTAGATCCGTTCCTGGTATTTACATTTAGTGCAGTGCGTCCTGCTCACAGTGTTCAGCTAGATCCGTTCCTGCTATTTACATTCAGTGCAGTGCGTCCTGCTCACAGTGTTCAGCTAGATCCGTTCCTGCTATTTACATTCAGTGCAGTGCGTCCTGCTCACAGTGTTCAGCTAGATCCGTTCCTGCTATTTACATTCAGTGCAGTGCGTCCTGCTCACAGTGTTCAGCTAGATCCGTTCCTGCTATTTACATTCAGTGCAGTGCGTCCTGCTCACAGTGTTCAGCTAGATCCGTTCCTGCTATTTACATTCAGTGCAGTGCGTCCTGCTCACAGTGTTCAGCTAGATCCGTTCCTGCTATTTACATTTAGTGCAGTGCGTCCTGCTCTCAGTGTTCAGCTAGATCCGTTCCTGCTATTTACATTCAGTGCAGTGCGTCCTGCTCACAGTGTTCAGCTAGATCCGTTCCTGCTATATACATTTAGTGCAGTACGTCCTGCTCACAGTGTTCAGCTAGATCCGTTCCTGTTATCTTCCTACTGACAGGCAGGCTTGTCTGGTTACAGTATATAAAGCTACCTGAAGAAAATTACAGGTGTTCTTTTTGATCCTATTAGTACCACGGTCAGGCAGCTAGACTATTTACATTTAGTACAGTGTGTCCTGCTCACAGTGTTCAGCTAGATCCGTTCCTGTTATCTTCCTACTGACAGGCAGGCTTGTCTGGTTACAGTATATAAAGCTACCTGAAGAAAATTACAGGTGTTCTATCCCAGCTTAGTGCAGCTACAGGCCATTAGTATGTCTGGAAGGCCAAGAAGGAGAGGCAGACAGTCACAAGCCAATAAGAGAGGGCAAGCAGGCTCTGTGTCTAGTGCTGGTCATGGAGACGGTGCATCCTCATCAGCACGTGGCCATGGGACACGCTTGGCATTTTTTTCGGCAGCTGGCCGTGTTGAGCCGCAACATGCGGAAGACTTGGTCGAGTGGATGACCAAGCCGTCCTCATCCTCCTCATCCTCTCTCACCCATGCCCAGGGTGCTTTGTCTGGCAAAGCAGCGGCCTCTTCCCTCAGCTCAATGTCATCAGTGACTCCTTCCCTAGCTCCACCATGTCCTCATGAGGATTCCCTCGAACTGTTTGACCACAGTGTTGGGTACATGCTCCAGGAGGATGCCCAGCGTTTGGAAGGCTCTGATGATGATACTGAGCTCGATGAAGGCAGTAACATGAGCACGGACAGAGGGGGTGCCCAAGAAGGACAGCAATCTGGCAGTCATGCTCCCCCTGCTGCAGCATACTGCCAGGTTTGCTCCAGTGATGAGGAGGGAGGGGATGATGAGGTCACTGACTCAACGTGGGTGCCTGATAGGAGAGAGGAGGAGGAGGAGGAGGAGGAGGCGGCACATCACCAACGAGGCAGGATGCCCTCCAGGGGCCAGCCTAAGGGCAGCACATTGACTGCATCACACCCCAAAGCTCCACATGTGCAGGGCGCTGCAGTCTCTGCGCGTTATTCAAAAAGTTCTTTGGTGTGGGCCTTTTTTGAGACGAGTGCATCAGATCGCACCGCTGCTATTTCCAACATATGTCTCAAGCGTATCTCGCGTGGCCAAAACATCTCCCGCTTGGGTACCACATGCTTGACCAGACATATGTTGACCTGCCATGCAGTTCGTTGGCAAGCGTATCTGAAAGACCCACACCAAAGAACAAAGAGGATCTCTCCTTGCTCCTCATCAGCTGAGATTTCCAACCCCACTAGACCTTCAGTCCTCTCTGAGACCTGCAGTGAGAGGAATGAAGGTGTAGAATTAGGTGTGTCACAGCCAAGTACTTGTGGGCAATCTGCTTTTGGTACACCGACGTCAGATTGTACCAGGCAAATTTCCCTGCCCCAGCTGCTGCACCGCCGAAAGAAGTTTGCTCCCAGCCATCCACATGCCCAGCGGTTGAATGCTAGCTTGGCAAAATTGCTAGCACTTCAACTGCTGCCTTTTCAGTTGGTAGACTCTGCCCCCTTCCGTGAGTTTGTGGAATGTGCGGTTCCTCAGTGGCAGGTACCCAAACGCCACTTTTTCTCACGGAAGGCGATTCCGGCTCTCTACCGGCATGTGGAAGGCAATGTCCATGCCTCGCTGGACAGGGCGGTCAGCGGTAAGGTGCATATTACCGCTGACTCATGGTCCAGCAGGCATGGACAGGGACGTTACTTAAGTTTCACGGCGCATTGGGTGACTCTGCTGGCAGCTGGGAAGGATGCAGGACAAGGTGCAGTAGTGTTGGAGGTTGTTCCGCCACCACGCCTCCAAAATGCTGATTGTGACACACCTCTCTCCTCCACCCCCTCCTCTTCTTCTTCCTCCATGGCCTCTTCCTCGGAACCAGCGGTGCTCCGTAGGCGTTCAAGGGGCTACGCAAGTACGCAGGCCAAAAGATGCCATGCGGTGCTTGAGCTGGTGTGCTTGGGGGACAGGAGCCACACTGGGGCAGAGGTTCTGTCAGCTCTGCAGGGGCAGGTTCAGAGGTGGTTGACGCCACGCCAACTTAAGGCAGGAATGGTGGTTTGCGACAATGGCACCAACCTCCTCTCTGCCCTCCGACAGGGACAACTGACCCATGTGCCCTGTTTGGCTCACGTCCTTAACTTGGTGGTGCAGCGGTTCTTGGGCAGGTACCCGGGCTTACAGGATGTCCTGAGGCAGGCCAGGAAAGTCTGTGTGCATTTCCGCCGGTCATATAATGCCAGTGCTCGGCTGACGGACCTCCAAAAGGAGTTTAACCTGCCCAAGAACCGCCTAATCTGTGACATGCCCACCAGGTGGAACTCGACGTTGGCCATGCTGCAGCGGCTGCACACGCAGCAGAGGGCCATCAATGAGTACCTGTGCGACTATGGCACCAGGACAGGGTCAGGGGACCTTGGTTTTTTTTCCCCACGCCAGTGGGCCATGATCAGGGATGCGTGCACTGTCCTGTCACCATTCGAGGAGGCCACGAGGATGGTGAGCACTGACAGTGCATGCATCAGTGACACTGTCCCCCTTGTCCACCTGTTGGAGCACACGCTGCGTGGAATAATGGACAGGGCACTTGAGGCAGAACAGAGGCAGGAAGAGGAGGACTTCCTTAGCTCTCAAGGCCCCCTTTATCCAGACAGTGTTCCTGCGTGCCCGCCGATCACACAGGAAGAGGACGAGGAGGAGGAGGAGGAGGAGGAGGAAGATTGTGTCAGTATGGAGGTGGAGCCTGGCACTCAGCATCAGCAGTCTTTAAGGGATCAGTCCCAAGGAACACATGGACTTGTACGTGGCTGGGAGGAGGTGGCTGCGGACGTTGTTGACCTTAGTGACCCAGAGGACTCCGGACCGAATGCCTCAGCAAACCTACGCTGCATGGCCTCCCTGATCCTGCAAAGCCTGCGTAAGGATCCTCGTATTCGTGGTATCAAGGAGAAGGACCAATACTGGCTGGCAACCCTCCTTGATCCACGTTACAAGGGTAAGGTTGCGGACCTTATCTTGCCATCGCAGAGGGAGCAGAGGATGAAACATCTTCGGGAGGCCTTGCAGAAAGGTCTGTGCAACGCGTTCCCAGAGACTGGGAGGTTACAAACTCCTGTTTCTGGACAACGTGTTGCTGAGGCTTCGGTCAGTCAAAGAAGGAGCGGTGGAGAAGGTGGCCGTCTGACCGATGCGTTCAGACAATTTTTTGGTCCGCAGCCCCAAGGTATGATCGGTTCCAGCAACCATCGCCAGCGTCTGTTTTACATGGTGCAGGAATACCTAGGGGCAAGATCAGACTTGGACACCTTTCCCACCGAAAATCCTCTGGGTTACTGGGTCTTGAGGATGGATCACTGGCCAGAGCTTGCACAGTATGCAATTGAGCTACTGGCCTGTCCTGCATCCAGCGTTCTTTCGGAACGTACATTCAGTGCTGCTGGAGGCGTGGTAACCGATCACAGGGTGCGTCTGTCCACTGACTCGGTCGATCGGCTGACCTTCATAAAAATGAATCAGTCTTGGATCACCACCAGCTACCAAGCACCTGATGCTGATGTAACTGAATAATTTTTTTCAGATCCCTTCAAAGACTGCCTATGCTGATGCTGAGTGATTATCCCTGAGTAATTATCCTCTTCCTCCTCAATCATCACGCTGATAGCTTGTAAGAACATTTTTGGTTCTGGGCGCCACCACCAGTGCCTAAGGCACAATTTTTCAGCCCCTGTATAACAGGGGCGTGTAATTACAATTTTTGATGTAATACTTTGCAGCACGGCTCGTTCCTGCATTCCAACTAGAGTGTCTGTGAGGGGTTGCAGTGTTGTGGCACCAGCACCAGTGCCTAAGGCCCAATTTTTCTGCCCCTGTCTAACAGGGGCGTGTAATTACAATTTTTGATGCAATACTTTGCAGCAGTGCTCGTTCCTGCGTTCCAACTAGAGTGTCTGTGAGGGGTTGCAGTGTTGTGGCACCAGCACCAGTGCCTAAGGCCCAATTTTTCTGCCCCTGTCTAACAGGGGCGTGTAATTACAATTTTTGATGCAATACTTTGCAGCAGTGCTCGTTCCTGCGTTCCAACTAGAGTGTCTGTGAGGGGTTGCAGTGTTGTGGCACCAGCACCAGTGCCTAAGGCCCAATTTTTCTGCCCCTGTCTAACAGGGGCGTGTAATTACAATTTTTGATGCAATACTTTGCAGCAGTGCTCGTTCCTGCGTTCCAACTAGAGTGTCTGTGAGGGGTTGCAGTGTTGTGGCACCAGCACCAGTGCCTAAGGCCCAATTTTTCTGCCCCTGTCTAACAGGGGCGTGTAATTACAATTTTTGATGCAATACTTTGCAGCAGTGCTCGTTCCTGCGTTCCAACTAGAGTGTCTGTGAGGGGTTGCAGTGTTGTGGCACCAGCACCAGTGCCTAAGGCCTAATTTTTCAGCTCCTGTTCAACAGGGGCATGTAATTACAATTCTTGATCTAATATTTCACAGCAGGGCCCTGTGAGGGCTTACAGTGTTTTGGCCACAGCAACACCTAAGGCCCAAATTTCTGCTGAGTATATAGGGCAGGACCCTACTTTCAAACATCTAACTTACAAACGACTCCTACTTGCAAACGGAAGGAGACAACAGGAAGTGAGATGAAATCTACCCATAGGAAGGGAAATTCTCTCATGTAAGAGTTAATATGGGAAAACAATTTCTCCTTTCCACTGATGCTTTCCAATCCTTGTTCCACAAAAAAACCCAAATTTTCAAAAAACATTTTTCATTGGGACAAAAAAGTGAGGTGAAATCTTCTGAAGAGGAGGAAAGACGCAAAACAAATGTCACAGGGGTGATAACCCTTCCCTATGTTTTCCAAAAAGCTTAGAAAAGATTTTTTGGCTGGAGCTAAACACATTAAAAATGTTCAAAATTACAAACAGATTCTACTTAACAACAAACCTACAGTCCCTGTCTTGTTTGCACCGCCTGTATACTGCTGTTCAGAGTATATAGGGACCTTTCCTTATTTTAATTTGGGTGCGGGGTTCCCCTTAATATCCATACAAGACCCAAAGGGCCTGGTAATGGACTGGGGGGTACCCATGCCGTTTGTCTCACTGATTTTCATCCATATTGGCAGGACCCGACATGACATTAAACCCGCAAGCAGTTTTAAATGAGATTTTTTCCTTTAAAAATGACATTTGGTGCAGGGACTGTTCTAAACATGGGAAACACGCGTCACTTTACAGGCATACTATAGACACCCCCCAGGTACGATATTTAAAGGAATATTTCACTTTTTTTTTTTTACTTTAAGCATCATTAAAATCACTGCTCCCGAAAAAACGGCCGTTTTTAAAAGTTTTTTTTGCATTGATACATGTCCCCTGGGGTAGGACCCGGGTCCCCAAACCCTTTTTAGGACAATACCATGCAAATTAGCCTTTAAAATGAGCACTTTTGATTTCGAACGTTCGAGTCCCATAGACGTCAATGGGGTTCTAACGTTCGTGCGAACTTGCGGTCCGTTCGCGGGTTCTGGTGCGAACCGAACCGGGGGGTGTTCGGCTCATCCCTACTCTGCGAACTACGTTCTGCAATTCTAACTCCTTCAGGGCATCTAACAAGGCCTTGGCTTTTGTCATACAGCTGGAAAGCTGCGTGACAAGGAACCTTTGTGGGGGGGGGCATTGTGAATTCCAGGAGATACCCCCTTCTTATGATCCCTAGGATGAACTGATTGGGGGAGATGGTCTCCTACTGTAGAAGGAAGGCCCCCAGTCTTCCTCCCACCGTACTTAAAGAGTCATTGATCTTTATGGGCTTTTTCAGGAGGGCGAAAAATCAATTTTTTAGGAGAAAGAGCTGTGGACAGTCAGAACCCCACAGCTCAACAACAACAACCAAAAATCCCTCTAGAACTCCCACAGAGGATGATAAGAAAAAGAGAAGATGGAGAAGAAGAGGACGACGAGGAGGACAGAAAAACAAAAAAAGGGAAAAGATAACTCCTACACACACCACAATCAAAATTTTCAACCTATCCAGTTCAGTCTTCGATGACACAGAACTAGATGTCCTACGCAAGGGCCTTAATTTTGCCCCTAAAAATCCACCAAACCTCTTCGAGATCTTTGTAGACCTCAACAGGTACACAAGAAATCTCACTTTGAAAAGGTACTTCGCTCTCCAGGAATCGGCCTCTGAAGCATCATCCTCACTCACAAGTACTAGATTTGACAAGACTCCGTATGTAGATAATGCACTCGAAAATCTAGAGAGTCTATACCAAGAAGGAGCTTGCGAGGACTATGAAATAGAACCAGAACTCCTAGCCCTTATGGAAAAACAGATCGTACACACAGAGTTCCAACCCAAGTCTTCTTTTCATCCCCACTGGGCAAAAGGAAAATACATTCCCATCTTCTATGAGATAGTGCTGGATGAAATTAAAAGGATTTGCCAGAACGACCACACCAACGGTAAATATACTAAAATCAGGAACAAAGACTCCGAAGTCTGCAAAGAAACCCTTAAGAACTTCCAAGACCGAGAAGACATCATTATTAGACAAGCTGACAAGGCAAGGGCGGTGGTCTTGTAATTCAAAATAGAGACGACTATATGGCTGAGGCTCTTAGACTACTCGGAGACACTGAGACTTATGAGAAACTCCCTGCCGATCCTTTACCATCTTTTTCCATCTCTCTGGAAATTCTACTTAAACAAGCTAAGGAGAACGGAGTCATCACAAAAAGTGAATTCCTTTTCTTGAACAAACAATACCCACTCACCCCCCACTTTTACCATATCCCCAAGATCCACAAGAACCAGACACATCCACCAGGCAGACCCATCATTGCTGGTATTGACAGTTTAACTAGTAATCTAGCCTGCTATATAGACCATTTCCTACAAGATCTAGTAGCACAACTCCCATCTTACGTTAAAGATTCTGGTCATATGCTCGATATCCTCTCATCTGTCTCGTGGCAGCCACAATACAAATGGCTTTCTCTTGACGTCTCATCTCTTTACACCTCCATAGAACACAAATACGGTTTAGAAGCAGTGGGTTACTTTCTATCAAAAAGCGATACACACCCCCTACAGACTAAATTTCTCCTCGACTCCATAAAATTCTGCCTCACTCACAACTACTTCTCTTTTGTGGGTGAGTTCTTTCGACAAACAAAAGGGACAGCTATGGGAGCAAAATTTGCTCCCAGCTACGCGAACCTATTCATGGGCCTATGGGAAGACTTGTCCATCTGGGCCAACAACCCCTTTAAGGATCAGCTTGCACTGTACACCAGATACATCGATGACATTCTGATCATCTGGAACGGATCGCATACAGATCTCAATAAATTTCTGGACTACTGCAACTCCAATCCCTATGGCATCAACTTTACCCACGTAACTGATGACACATCACTTGTCTTCTTGGACCTCGATCTCTTTATCGACGAAGAAGGAATGATCGCATCTAAAACCCATTTCAAACCCAGTGCAGGGAATTCCTACCTTCATGCCAAAAGCCACCATCATCCCAAGTGGATCCGCAACATCCCTTTTGGGCAATTCTGTAGGTTGAAAAAAACCTGCACCAAAAGAAGTGACTACGAAATACAAGGGTCCATCCTAAAAAAGAAATTTTTCGAGAAAGGATATAAAGAACATCTGATTGAACAAGCCTTCCTAAAATACTGGTCACTCTATGATGAACACCCCACAGCTACCATGGTAACAACCTTCAAAAAAACAGAGAGGAAAAAGCAGACAATGAAGAATTCCATCAGATTTAGCACACAATTCAACACCAAAGCCTTTGACATACAGAGAGCCATCCAGAAAAACTGGAACATTCTCAAGCAAGATCCCATTCTCAATTCAATCTTACCACCCAAACCTGAAGTTGTATTCCGGAAAGCAAAAAACCTCAGAGGTCTAATAGCACCAAGCAGAGTACGCAAACCAGTAAACCAAACCAAGACACCTACAGACCGTTGGACATCCCTGTTTGACCAGAAGGGTAACTACAAATGTGGAATCAGAAACTGTGGAGCTTGCCCTTTCATGGCACATAGAAAAAAAGAAGTCACTGGAACAGACGGCCGGAACCATAAGATTGGCCAATTCATCAATTGTGGCACCCCCTATGTGATTTACGGCCTTATTTGCCCATGCGGGCTACTATATGTCGGACGTACAACACGTCCCTTGAGGACAAGGTTTAGCGAGCACAAATGCAGCATCATCAACAGCAATATACACCATCGGTCCATAAAAAATAAGAAAAACCACAACTACTCAGTACCCAGGCACTTCAGAGAGCACCACAATGGAAACCCAACAGGTCTAAAAGTGTTTGGTATCGAAACCATCAAAAAAGACGATGATGCTGGGAGGAGATTCAAAAAACTCTGCAGACAAGAATCCTTCTGGATATTTTCTCTCGGGTCTATGGTTCCTGATGGACTAAATGAAGATCTGGAAATACATGGCATCATTTAGCTCCAAATTTACATTAGCATCCATCATCACCATTCCCTGTCCTGAGCAATTCCCACCCCCCCACCCCCCCTGTCCCACTCTGTCCAACCCACCCCCTGCCGTCTTGTCATTCCCATCAATTGTCATCACTTTAATACTGATAGTGATGACAATAACAATTAAATAAATAATCATATTATATAATAACCATTTTTTCCATATATATAATTTTTCTTAATTTTTACCGTTTTTTGCCACTGTCACCACTTCCATTTGTAATATTACCATTTCTAATAATAGTTATATTTCTATTTTCATTTTCCATTCATCATTTTTTCATCATCATTTTTTTCATCATTTTTTTCATCATCTTTTTATCACCTTTTCATTCTTCATTTTTATTTTCATTTTTATTTTTTTTTTTTTTTTATTTTTTTTTTATTTTTTTTTTGTTTTTGTTTTTATTTTTATTTTTATTTTTATTTTTGTTTTCATTTTTGTGTTTGTTCCTATTCTTGTCTCTGGTTTCATTTAATAAAAAAAAAAAAAAAAATTAAAAAAATTTTGTTGGATGAGATTGGAGATGGGAATGGGAGTGAACATGGAAATGAAAATGGAAATGGAAATGGAAATAAAAATAAAAATGATAAGGAAAAAAAAAAAAATAAAAAAAAAAAAAAAAATAAATTAAAAAATTTTTTTTTTTTTTTATTATTTTTTTTTTTTTTTTTTATTATTATATTTTTTAATTATTATTTTTTTTATTATTTTTTCATTTCCATTTCTTTTCCTTTTCAAATTCATTTTCATTTTCATGTTTCATTTTCATTTCATCTATTGCTCTTCCATAAATTCATTTCATTTCCAATTACATCTGTATTCTAACACACTTCCCCCCTTCCGATGCTCCTGCACACCTGAGCCGCCTGTGTGTGAGTGTGCGTGTCCGTATGCCTCCATCCGTTCCACACGACACACACCAGACCGGCTCATTCTCCGCCTAGAGCTCTCCTTGTCTCCGGGCGCTGACAGGAGCCAGATCACGTGACCGCACTTGGAGCACACAGCCACGCCCACCCGCCTGAGGGCGTGCGCTCCACCGCTGGCCACACTTACACCTCCCAGTCATCCAATCCTCTTACAGCCCACGCTCAGGCCCGCCCCCTCAACCAGCTTTATAGTAAGTATCCTAGTCTGCCATTCTCCCTCACTTAAGACAGAGTGACTGCTGCGAACACACACGGCTGCAGCATTCTCCCGTGAGACTTCCACCCCCCTCCATCCTCCAATCACTGGACAATACCTTCCCAGGAGCGCTACAAGACAAAAGATCTCCCCTCCACCCAGCCAGTGACAGGCCGCTTTGTCCAACTAGCCATCATGTTGATGTACATACTTTGGCCTACTGGCGATTAAAGACTGCACCCTGGTTCTCAAACAGGCTCTGATGAAGAGGTCATCCTCGAAACGCGTTAGCCAACTCTAAATACCTGCCTTAACATGGGCTCTCGATATTTTTAACCCATTTTTAATTTTTGATGTCTTTTACATTTTGTCACCTGTTTGCATGATACGTAGTATTGGTATTATTCAACTGTTTTTATCTGCTCTTTATTTCCTTTGAAATAAATTTTACATGTTTTGATGTGAGCTTGATCACGCGCCCTTCATCCATCATTCTCCACTTACCCCTCCTCTGCCCTTGCCTCTTTGGCCCAAAGTTTTCTTTTGCCCCCCTTGTTTAGAGGCTTCCCTGCGCCTTTGCGGACGAAACCCCCTCTTTGTCTGTGCTGGGGTTTTTCGTTTGAGTGGGAAGGACTTCTTTTTGTCTGCTGTACGGTCTAAGACTGTATCTAACCCAGGACTAAAGAGTAGATCACCTGTCAGGGGTATCCCACATAACTTGACCTTAGAGGCGGTGTCGCCCGGCCAAGTCTTCAGCCAGAGGGCTCTTCTGGCTGAGTTAGCCAGAGCCGCTGATCTGGCTGACATACGTACTGATTCTGCCGAGGCGTCTGCTATGTATGCAATTCCTCGCAGAATCGTGGGGAAAGAAGCTAGGATAGTCTCTTTAGCCGTGCCAGCCTCAATATGCTCTTGAATCCGAAAAAGCCAGTGTTCTAAATTGCGGGCTACAACAGTAATAGCCATTTCTGGTTTTAAGTTACCGACTGTTGAGTCCCACGTCTTTTTCAGCAGTGAGTCTATCCTTTTGTCCATGACATCCGATAAGGCCCCCATATCCTCGAATGCCAGGTCTGTGTGCCTAGGTACCTGAGAGAAGGCCGCATCCAACTTGGGATTTTTATTCCAAATGGATGCTGGATCCTCTGAAAACAGGAATCTTCTCTTAAGGGAGCTAGAGAAAAAGGGCTTTCTTTCTGGATCCTGCGACTCTTTTTAATCGTTTCCACCAGAACCTCATGTACTGGGAAAACTTTTCTCTTTTGATCTCCTAAGCCCTTGTACATAAGGTCATGGAGTGAAAGGGGTTTTTTATCCTCGTGTATACCGAGGGTTGTATATATTGCCCCTAGGAGATCTTCCACCTCCTCCAACGACAATTTATACCTGGAGATTTTCCTGGACTCCCCGTCCTGGTCCTCCCCCTCTGATTCCTCATGGGAGTCAGAAGTGCCACTGTCTGGTTGCCTATGCTCCACCCCGGAAGGGCCTGAAACCTCCTCTGCCATAACTATATTAGTAGATCTGGCAGGTGCAGAGCCCTGAGCATGAGGCAGGGTTGTATCCTGCTGAATGGGATTAGAGGGAAGCTGAAATTTTTCAAAAAGCGTTTTAAAAGATGAAAAAGTGGATGACAGCTCTTTCAGAGAGGCTGCCAATCCGAAATGCTGTTTAGATTCCCTTTCCTTCACCAGGGAGTCTATGCATTCTTTACACAAAACCTTGGTCCAAGCTTCCCCTAAACTGTCTCTACAAGAGGCACACTTCTTTTTTGAGACATGAGTGGACTTTGTCTTTTCTGTAGATTTCTGAAATTACATACAGAAAGCATATTACATTCAGCGATTTAACGGAAACAACCCTGGGAGTGCACCCGACCCACCTGTAGGGATCTGAGTCACCCCCACCCCCTGACCACCCAGGGGGTCTGTCCCCCCTCTAAGTAAGGAACCATACATGAGGGGGGACAATCCTAGGTAGAGAGGACCCCTCCCCAGGGAACTCTTACCTTCGGAAGGCTGGAGATAGCGTCTGCATGAGTTGCAGCATCTGCCTCAGACATGACTGCAGGTGGTTGCCTGTGTTGAGTCTCACGCTGTCTGCACGTGTAAACGACTCACTCCAGCCTGAGCCCGACCCCCTATCAGCACCGCGACCCGGAACCGGAAGCCGCGGGTCAAAGGGAGACGTCCGCCCTCCGCCGGAAATTACGTCGCCCGTCGTCCGGCCCGCCGGTTCCAAACAAAAAATGCGGCCTGTACAGCGTACAGGGAGAGCGGAGTGTCTCCTTGCTGCGGCCCTGTGGACGCGATAGGGGTCCCCCACAACCTGATGCCACGCTCGACAAGAGAGGGGTGGCTGCTGTTTGCGGGTATGTACCGCCATCCTTACGCTGGAAGCCCCTGCTTCCCTGGGGATGTTTGAGAGAGGCCACAATCTCCCTGACTGTATAAGCCTGGTTCCTTGCACAGTATCTCCCCACCGGAGGAAACACTATTAACTGAGGTCCGGCAGGGGAAGTGAGAGTTTTATGGGCTGGCGCAGCGTTTCCTAGAGGAAGAGAAGGAGACTATCTCTCAATAGTGGCTGTCCTGAATGACGTAAAGGGAAAAATTACAATAAGCGTATATTGATTTGTAATACAGCGATCAGTGCGATTAAAAATGCATTGATTACTGTAAAAATGTCACTGGCAGTGCAGGGGTTAACACTAGGGGGCAGTGAAGGGGTTAATGTTAGTCCTAGGAAGTGTTCTAACTGAAGCGGGATGTGGACTGTGCAAGGAAACTAACAGATCGCCTGTTCATACCCCGTATGAACAGAGGATCTGTCAGTTTTCCCCTCAGAGAACCGGAAACTGTGTGTTTACACACACAGCTCGCGGTTCTCCGTGTGCCCTGAGCGATCGTGGGAGCCCGGAGGTGATCGAGACCTCCGGGCACTTGCATCGGCTCCGTAGGTGAGCAGGGGGTGCGCGTGCCCCCTAGTGGCCGTCTATGGTACAGACGTACCATGACGGCGATTCGCCTGCCTGTGCCATTCTGCCGTAGAATAACTGCGGCGGATGGTTGGCAAGCGGTTAATGCAGCATTCTCTTCTTCTTTAGAATGCTAGAATAATGAAGTTGTTTTACTGCTCATATTCACACAGAGTTCTGACAACCTGATTTCTTTATTATTTCTCGTGATCTCATAAATAATTGTTTTTTTGGGGTTTTTTTCGTCAGATCTTCATAATAATGTTTATAATTTTTGGTTATAGTGTTTTTTTTTTTTATCCAGATCTCCTATTTTTTTTTATAGTGATCTCCATAATTTTTTCTTTCGTTTTGTGTCAAGTTACCACAACACCATTATTATCTTGTATTTTTTAACCTCAAGGTGGTTGGTGTTGGTGTCCCTTTGTTAATTTGACATTGTATTTTTGAAATGTACCTGCCTACTCCCAAACAAACTGGCCTTTTTGAAGTTAAACACATAGGCAAGTATTTGTGAAAAATAAATAGCCATTTATTATGGGTCAGAACAAAAAATAAAGAGGAAGGCAACGCTGGAGAAACTAGTGAAATTTGCGAAGCCTTTGTACCCCAGGGCACACATCAAATATTTTACAGTCAAAATTGGTGGCCTGAGGAGTCCTTATAATAGTGAGCACAATCCGGTCCAGGACTACAAGAGATCAGGAACAGCAGTAGATGACATATATGTCCCCAGGTTGCAGTCTTACAACAGCCTGCGTCTTTTGTCAGACCACACCAAACCTAGGTCATCACTCTCTTGTCTTACTTGCATGCTTGCTTCCAGGCTGTGGCTCTGAAGTTGTAGTTGTGGCAGGCGGTAGAGGAGGAGGACCATGGTTAAACTCACAAACGTGGCTTTGGCTTGTGAGTTCACCCCTCTACCCCTTATTTAGGGCTTGTAACATAACTTCCTCACATAAGAGGCGTTGGCCCTCCTCCATTTCCTGCATATTGCAGGCTGCCATGTATTATTATACAGGATTTATATAGCACCAACAGTTTGCGCAGCGCTTTACAACATGAGGGCAGACAGTACACTTACAATACAAATCAATACAGGAGGGATCAGAGGGCCCTGCTCGTTAGAGCTTACAATCTAGAAGGGAGGGTCAAGTGGAAACAAAAAAGGTAATAACTGTGGGGGATGAGCTGATGGAAAAAATGAAAATACAGTTGTTAGGTGTGGGTAGGGTAGGCTTCTCTGAAGAGAAGGGTTTTCAGGGATCATCTAAAAGCTAATAGAGAAGGAGATAAGCGGACAGATTGGGGTAGGGTAATCCATAGGATTGGAGAGGCTTTGAAAAAGTCCTGGAGGCGAGCGTGGGAGGAGGTGACGAGGGAGCTAGAGAGCAGGAGGTCTTGAGAACGAGTAGGTTGGTATTTAGAGACTAAGCTAGTGATGTAGCTGGGAGTGAAATTGTGGGTGGCTTTGTACATAGTTGTTCGAATTTTGAATTTAATTCTTTGGCCGAGCGGAAGCCAGAGGAGGGCTTGACAGAGAGGAGTGGCAGACACAGAGCGATTGGTAAGGTGGAAGAGTCTGGCAGCGGCATTCATGATGGATTGAAGAGGTGATAGACTATGTAGAGGTAAGCCAATGAGAAGGGAGTTGCAGTAGTCGAGGAGAGAGATGACCAGTGAGTGAATTAAGAGCTTTGTTGTGTCATTGGTTAGAAAGGGGCGTATTTTGGAGATGTTGCGGAGGTTGAGGCGGTAGGGTTTGGACAGTGATTGGATGTGTTGCTTGAAGGAGAGTTCAGAGTCTAGGATTACACCTAGAACCTTGGCATGTGGGAATGGGATTATAGTTGTGCCATCGATTTTGACAGAGAGATCAGGGGAAGGGGCATATGGGGGAGGAAAAATTATAAGTTCGGTTTTGGATAGATTGAGTTTGAGGAAGTGGTGCGACATCCAGACTGATATATCTGATAGTAAATTAGTGATACGTGAGGAGACAGAGGGAGTGAGGGGTAGAGAAATAGATTTGGGTGTCGTCAGCGTAGAGGTGGTATTGGAAGCCATGGAAGGCTATCAGTTGACCCAGGGAGGCGGTGTAGATTGAAAATAGGAGAGGTCCAAGAACAGAAAAAAAAAGAGAGAGGGGCGCACCGGCCATGTGCATTATCTTTTGTAAAATTTATTGAATAAAAATGATAAAAGAAATAACTCACAAGCAGTTGTAAAACCAGGTGCCGTAAACCTCGAGCAGCAACTAGCAGCACGCGGTTGTGGTGATGAGCGAAGCCTTCCAAAGGTCTTAGATGAACATACAGGCCTCACTACCGGCTTACGCGTTTCGAAGGGCACATCCCTTCTTCATCAGAGCTCACTGCTGAGCTCTGATGTGCCCTTCGAAACGTGTAAGCCGGTAGTGAGGCCTGTATGTTCATCTAAGACCTTTGGAAGGCTTCGCTCATCACCACAACCGCGTGCTGCTAGTTGCTGCTCGAGGTTTACGGCACCTGGTTTTACAACTGCTTGTGAGTTATTTCTTTTATCATTTTTATTCAATAAATTTTACAAAAGATAATGCACATGGCCGGTGCGCCCCTCTCTCTTTTTTTTTTCTTTGTCTGCTAGGATTCCCCATCCTTGAGGGCAGCAAGGCCTGTGTCGTTTTACCATCCGTCTGGTTGACCACTTGTGCGCAGGAGTCATTTTCTGTTTCTGTATCGGTCCAAGAACAGAACCCTGGGGGACCCTAACAGAGAAAGGAAGAGGAGAGGAGGAAGTAGAGTTGTAAGAAACACTAAAGGTGCGGTTGAAGTAGGAAGAGAACCAGCGAAGTGTACAGTCACGGAGAACAAAGGCATGTACTTTTTTGAGGAGGAGGGGGTGGTCAACCGTATCAAAGGCAACAGAGAGGTCCAGGAGTAGGAGTACAGAATGTAGGCATAGTCCTCTTGATTATTGGGGGGGGGTTCTGAGGGCCACAGTAGCCTTCCGAAATAGGCCAAGTGCTGCCTCCTCCAGGTTACTCCTCTTCCTGGGACTTTTTTGTGGAAGGCGGAGGGAAGGGACCTGGGATTGGGGCAGGCTACTGGGCCCGGCCACCTCCTGGCTGCCACTTACCCCCGCCACCTCCTGGCTGAGACTTTCCTGTGTATGAAAAAGGGACATAGTTTTAGTTTTTGGTTCATCAATCACACACAATTTTCAGCTCATGACTGTTTCAAATTGAATGTTAATAAATAGAAAAGACTATCATTCTGACCCCAGCATTTTTCATTCTTGTCCCAATCATTTGTGGCTACTATTGTCTATTGATATGTAAAATGCTATACCTGGCTCAACCTGGGCTCCTCCACTTCTTCCTGGCTGAAAGGCCCAGGTTGGACGTCAGAAGCCCCAGCTGAAGTGGAAGGAAGCCTTGAAGGAAGATTGGAAGCCGTTTACACATCTGGACGCAGGAGCACTAGTGTGGGACACCAGAACAAACTTTTTAGGGTGTCCCACACAGGTGCTACAGTGGATACTAGGGGTCTCTACATGTGTGATACTTTAACAAAAAAGGTAAGTATTTCAGCTTTGTAAAAGGGAAAAAATAATATGTCTTCAGCTTTGAACTCTACCAAAACAGACAGACAATTGTACGAAACTTCCAAGCAATGTTTCATATTCCTATTTCTTGCCTCAAATATCTGTGTGCTAAGTAGGGATGAGCCGAAACATGAATAATCAAAAGTGCTAATTTTAAAGGCTTATATGCAAGTTATTATCATAAAAAGTGTTTGGGGACATGTATCAATGCAAAAAGAAATTTTGAAAATGGCCGTTTTTCAGAAGTGATTTTAATAATGCTTAAAGTGAAACAATAAAAGTGTAATATTCCTTTAAATTTAATACCGGGGGGGGGGTCTATAGTATGCCTGTAAAGGGGCGCATGTTTCCCGTGTTTAGAACAGTCTGACAGCAAAATGACATTTCAAAAGGAAAAAAAAGTCATTTAAAACTACTCGCGGCTATTAATGAATTGTCGGTCCGACAATGCACATAAAAGTTCATTGATAAAAACAGCATCGGATTTCCCCACAGGGTAACCCCCGAACCAAAATTTAAAAAAAAAAAAAAAAAAAAGCCGTGGGGTCCCCCTCGAAATCCATACCAGATCGCAGGAAAAAAGGGGGGGACGAGAGAGCCCCCCCCGAACCATACCAGGCCACATGCCCTCAACATTGAGAGGGTGCTTTGAGGTAGCCACCCAAAGCAACTTGTCCCCATGTTGATGGGGAGAAGGGCCTCATCCCCACAACCCTTGGCCGGTGGTTGTGGGGGTCTGTGGGTGGGGGGGCTTATCGGAATCTGGAAGCCCCCTTTAAACAAGGGGACCCCCAGATAATGCCCCCCCCCCTGTGTGAATTGCTAATGGGGTACAAATGTACCCCTACCATTTCACAAAAAAAAGTGTCAAAAAGGTTAAAAAACACAAGACGGTTTTTTAAAGCCCTTTATTAATTTCTTCTTCTTTCGGCTTCTTCTTCCATCTTCTTTCTTCTGGTGTTCTTTCAGTGTTCTTCTTCTTCTCCTCCTCCATCTTCTTCTTCCTCTGCTCGTCCCGCATCTTCCTCCAGGCTTCTTCTCTGCTCCGTCCGCACGATCTGCGATCTTCCTCTGTGGGAGTCTTCAGCCGTCTGACGTTTCGCTTCTGACATTTCTTATATAACGGAGGGCGGGGTGACCCCACCCTCCTGATGCACGGGGAATTCACGGGAGTTCCCTGTGGCTTTTCCCATGTTGTCAGAGGGGGGCGGGGTCGGGATCTGGGGGTCCCCTTTTTAAAGCGGGCTTCCAGATTTTGATAAGCCTCCCACCCTTGGACCCCCACAACCACCGGGCAAGGGTTGTGGTGATGAGCCCCTTCTCCCCATCAACATGGGGACAAGGTGCTTTGGGGGGCTACCTCAAAGAACCCTCCCAATGTTGAGGGCATGTGGCCTGGTACGGTTCAGGAGGGGGGGGCGCTCTCTCGTCCCCCCTCTTTTCCTGTGGACTGCCAGGTTGCGTGCTCAACTAAGGGCCTGGTATGGATTTTTGGGGGGACCCCATGCCATTTTTTTTAAATTTTGGCGCGGGGTTCCCCTTAATATCCATACCAGACCTGAAGGGCCTGGTATGGAATTTAGGGGGACGCCCACGCATTTTTTTTTATTTTGGTTTGTGGTTCCCCTGTGGGGAAATGCCATGCCGTTTTTATCAATGAACTTTTATGTGTATTGTCGGACTGACAATTCATTAATAGCCGCGAGTAGTTTTTTTTACTTCAATATTCTTTATTAACAAAAAGTTTAATACAAAACACGCATACCAATGCAGGCATATATATATATATATTTTTTATACATCCAGTTTATAAATAAGTAACTAATAAGCACTGCATAGGTTAACTATAAATACCTAATACTTTAATTTTTCCCCTTTATTTACTCTATTCCCCTCCCCTTCCCTCCACCGAGTTATATCTACCCACCCCCCTCCCACCTACAGCCCACCCCAAAGTTCCCTCCCCCCACCCAATCCAATTAATAAGCTTGACAGGTAGGGTTTCCCAGCCGAGTAGTAAGTTTCCTCAGTCCGAATCTTCCCCCCCCTATTCCTCCTTGTTCACACATACACCTCTATTTAAGTCAAGGTTTAGGTTCCTCAATTTCTCAGAGGGAGGAGCCCAGACTTTCTAACCATGGTCTCCATAACTTTATAAATTTACCATAACAACCCCTTCTAATGTACGTTGTCTTTTCTGTCCATACCATCTTATTTATTACTTCAATCCACTCTTCCGGGGTTAGAGGGGTAGCAGAGAGCCAACACTGGGCTATCAACTTCCTATAATACATAAGAGAACCGCGCTAGATATGAGCAATCATAGATCCTCAAATACTTCAATAATATAGAGCGATCAATACAGAATATTAATTTAGATATTGACACAATATATATATATAAAAATAGTCAAAGAAATGTGCTAAAAAATGAAAAGAAAAAATATGAAAGGTGACAACAAAAGGAAAGTCTGTGACAATAAGAGTGACTTCTGATATCAACAGTCCTTATTGCAATATGTTCCACCAGTAGTGATTGGAAACTTTAGTGAAATAAAAACATCTTGTGAGAAGAATCCACCACCTATGTAGATATATGTTTACCAGAGGTAAGCTGTAATGAAGCTTATGCCAGAAATCCACTCAGTGGGGACACCACCATCTGTCTCAGCAAAGAGGAAGGATCACCCGGGGACTCACCGACAGCAAGGCCAGATAACTCAGCAATGGGAACCCAGGGGAATAAAAAACACATCCTCCATAGTGTGAATCTGCTTAAACAGTTTATTGAGAACAGTAAAAGTAGCGCACTTACCAAAAAGAACGAATAAAACAGCATGTATTAAAAATCAGCCGGCCGGCCTGCATACACCCGTTCGCCGTGGGATAGAAACGATGACGTCAGCGCGTCTGCCTTCCGACGTACGTTTCGTCCTATTGGACGTTGTCATAGGAACTTCCACATATCAACTTCCTAGCCTGGTAGAGACATCTCCGCACCGCGGTGTTAGTACTAGTATCCCCAATGTGCTCCCCAATTAGGCCAAGGATGCATACCCTGTCTTCCAAAGCTATTTTCACTTTCCACCTTGTTCCTATGGTCTTTACTATCTCCCCCCAGTACCTTGCTAGTTTTGGGCATCGCCACATCATATGGATAAGGTCTCCTGTATCCTGACACCTGGGGCACTTATCATCTTGTCTACAACCAAATTTATATAATCTTTTTGGGGTATAGTACTCTATGCAGCAGGAGGAGATGCAAGGCTTGCTGCGATGGAGAGACAGATACCAGCGGGCCATACTCCAGAATCTTCTTCCACTGGAGGTCTGTGATCTCCCCCACATCTGCCTCCCATCTCACCCTGACTCCCATAGCCTCCTGTGGGGCGAGCATCTTTTCAACCAGTTGTCCATACACCTTTGCTATCTGGCCCTTAGTGCTGCTTGATCTGATAATACTTTCAAGGAGGGGGGCCTTACACCATACAAGCGGGCAGTTCTTAAACTGACTGTCCAGGGCATGCCTAACCTGCAAGTAACAGTAGAATGTTTTTTTTGGGATACCATATATGCTCCTAAGCTCTGTAAAAGATTTTAGTATATTATTATTTGCGTATAGCTGTGTCAGCCTATTTATACCATAATGTTCCCAAACCCTATTTCTTTCCAGGGCCGCCAGTTCATACAAGAATTTATTTTGCCATATGGATGAAAATTAGGTGAACCCTCTATATCCCAAAATCCGCTTAATCGTCAGCCAAACTTTGTTAACTAATCTGCTTGTTGGGGGGCCGTCCTGTAATGACCCAGCCTCCAGTGCCTCTGTCAAGGTTTTGTGCAAGCAGTCCTGTAGCATAATTTTACCACTAGAATCCTTCCAATCCTGTGTCTCGCATCCCCCTATGTGCTGCAATTGAGCGGCAAGAAAATAGTTATATGGTTGGGGCACTGCCATTCCCCCCTCCCCAGTGGGGCGCTGCAGTATTTGCAAGCCAATCCTTGCCTGTCCTTTTCTCCAGATTAGTTCTCTAAACAAGGTATTTATTTTTAGAAACCATTTTTTCCCGATCCAAACTGGGGAATTATGGAGCACATATAGAAGTTGTGGCATCCATATTATTTTAATTAGGTTGGTTCTGCCTGCCATAGATAGAGGGAGTTTACTCCAAATATCACTTTTCCTTTTGAATTTTTCCAGCAAGGGAGCTAAGTTATCTTCAATGTACTTGTAGGGATTGCTAGATACTTTTATACCCAAGTACCTCATTTTCTCCGTTACCTTTAGCTGGGCCCTACAGCCTATCGGGACATTAATAGTTGAGTTTATTGGTAATAGCACAGATTTACCCCAATTAACTACAAGTCCCGATAGGTTCCCAAACCTTCTCACAAGCTAGAATGCTTCTTCTAATGATGGGCCTGTGTCGCCTAGGAACAGTAATACGTTGTCTGCATATAACGCTATCTTATCTTCCCCATTGTTTCTCTTAAATCCTTGCACCCTGGTCGATTTTCTAACTACTTCCGCTAGTGGCTCCATAGCTAGGGCAAACAACAGGGGTGATAATGGGCACCCCTGTCTCGTCCCTCTCTCAAGTGGCATCCACTCGGCGAAGTCGTTATTTATTTTTAATCTGGCCCTTGGTTGAGAGTACAATATTTTCACCCATCTTATAAACGTGGGGCCAAACCCAAGTCTCTCCAGTACCCACCAGAGGTAGTCCCATTCTATGCTGTCAAATGCCTTGGAAATATCCAGGGACAATATCGCCCTAGAGACGTTTCCCCCTGCCGGTGCCTGGAGGCACAGATACGCCTGCCTGATGTTTATACTCGCAGACCTGTTGGGAATAAATCCCGACTGGTCCGGGTGTACCAAACCCGAAATACATTTATTTAGCCTATTTGCCATTATTTTTGCAAGAATTTTAATATCAGAGCAGAGTAGTGAAATAGGTCTGTATGTTGATACGTCCAGGCTATCTTTCCCCTCTTTTGGTATTAATATTATTAGCTTCTGACATTGACGGGGGTAACCTTCCCTCTGCCATCACCCAGTTAAATGTTTTCAGGAGCAGTGGGAGCAGCACTGTCCCAAAATGTTTGTTGATTTCTAAAGGGAGTCTGTCCGGGCCTGGGGACTTTTGATTAGGCATATCCGCTACTGCTTGTTTTAACTCCTCTAGGGTTATAGGGGCTTCCAAGTCAGTCCTACCAGTTTCGGGGAGAACCGGCAACTGCAAATCCTCTAGGAAACTCTCCACTTCATTTAATTCTAACCTACACTTTGACTTGTATAGATCTTTATAGTAATTAAAAAATGTTTCTTTAACTATCTGGGGATCGAATGAATTTTTGCCACTAGGAGTCCTAATCGTAGGTAATGATGAGGAGGAAGAGTTGGTGTTGGCCAACAATGCCAACATTCGCCCCACTCTTTCCCCCTCGCCAAAACACCTCTGCTTGTGAAACAGTCTCCTGTTCTCAATATTTCTAATTGAGTCTATCTTATACTCCTGTTGTTTTTTTACCCATAGCGTCTGATTTTCCAAACTTGGATCCTCCACATATTGCCTCTCCAGCTTCAATACTTCTTCTCTAATCGTTTCTTAACCCATGTTACCTGCTGAATAAGCAACCCTCTGAGGAATGCTTTTAAGGAGTCCCAGACCACCCCCTCCGACGCTGTACCCTGATTATTTCCAATGTACTCTTCTAATTTTACAGAGATCTCCTCTATTCCTCCCATGACCTCCAGCCATACTGGATTTAGCGCCCATGCCCTTAGAACGCATCTATCTTGGGTCCTTATCTTGAGCGCCAGAGGGGAGTGATCCGAGATCCCCCTCAGTTGATACTCTATCTTAACTATACGGGACTGTGCTGCCCCGGTACCTATCGCTAGGTCTATCCTAGAAAGTGTGTGGTGCGACCCCGAAAAACAAGAATATCGCCGAGCCTCTGGGTTCCGGGTTCTCCAGAGGTCGCACCACCCAACCTCCTCCAAGAATTGGGCAAGCCGTCCCACCCTGGCACTCCCACCGACTTGGGACCAGGTGGATATCTATCTAAATATCTATCTAAAACCATGTTAAAGTCGCCCACTATTATAATCGGGACGCCAGGTTTATCCTCTGTGTACTCTAATAGACAATACAAGATTTCCAGTTTAAAGGGCAGAGGGATATACAAATTGGCTATGATAAATGGGTGACCCTGTAAGAGACAATATAAGAACACATAGCAACTAGGGATGAGCCGAACACCCCCCGGTTCGGTTCGCACCAGAACCTGCGAACGGACCGAAAGTACGCACGAACGTTAGAACCCCATTGACGTCTATGGGACTCGAACGTTCTAAATCAAAAGTGCTCATTTTAAAGGCTAATTTGCATGGTATTGTCCTAAAAAGGGTTTGGGGACCCGGGTCCTACCCCAGGGGACATGTATTAATGCAAAAAAAACGTTTAAAAACGGCAGTTTTTTCGGGAGCAGTGATTTTAATGATGCTTAAAGTAAAAAAAAAAAAAGTGAAATATTCCTTTAAATATCGTACCTGGTGGGTGTCTATAGTATGCCTGTAAAGTGACGCGTGTTTCCCGTGTTTAGAACAGTCCCTGCACCAAATGACATTTTTAAAGGAAAAAATCGCATTTAAAACTGCTTGCGGGTTTAATGTCATGTCGGGTCATGGCAATATGGATGAAAATCAGTGAGACAAACGGCATGGGTACCCCCCAGTCCATTACCAGGCCCTTTGGGTCTTGTATGGATATTAAGGGGAACCCCGCACCCAAATTAAAATAAGGAAAGGTGTGGGGCCACCAGGCCCTATATACTCTGAACAGCAGTATACAGGCGGTGCAAACAAGACAGGGACTGTAGGTTTGTTGTTAAGTAGAATCTCTTTGTAATTTTGAACGGGTACATTTTTAACGTGTTTAGCTCCAGCCAAAAAATCTTTTTTAAGCTTTTTGGAAAACATAGGGAAGGGTTATCACCCCTGTGACATTTGTTTTGCTGTCTTTCCTCCTCTTCAGAAGATTTCACCTCACTTTTTGTCCCAATGAAAAATGTTTTTTGAAAATTTGGGTTTTTTTGTGGAACAAGGATTGGAAAGCATCAGTGGAAAGGAGAAATTGTTTTCCCATATTAACTCTTACAGGAGAGAATTTCCCTTCCTAGGGGTAGATTTCATCTCACTTCCTGTTGTCTCCTTCCGTTTGCAAGTAGGAGTCATTTGTAAGTTAGATGTTTGAAGTAGGGTCCTGCCCTATATACTCAGCAGAAATTTGGGCCTTAGGTGTTGCTGTGGCCACAACACTGTAAGCCCTCACAGGGCCCTGCTGTGAAATATTAGATCAAGAATTGTAATTACATGCCCCTGTTGAACAGGAGCTGAAAAATTAGGCCTTAGGCACTGGTGCTGGTGCCACAACACTGCAACCCCTCACAGACACTCTAGTTGGAACGCAGGAACGAGCCCTGCTGCAAAGTATTGCATCAAAAATTGTAATTACACGCCCCTGTTAGACAGGGGCAGAAAAATTGGGCCTTAGGCACTGGTGCTGGTGCCACAACACTGCAACCCCTCACAGACACTCTAGTTGGAACGCAGGAACGAGCCCTGCTGCAAAGTATTGCATCAAAAATTGTAATTACACGCCCCTGTTAGACAGGGGCAGAAAAATTGTGCCTTAGGCATGGTGGTGGCGCCCAGAACCAAAAATGTTCTTACAAGCTATCAGCGTGATGATTGAGGAGGAAGAGGATAATTACTCAGGGATAGTCACTCAGCATCAGCATAGGCAGTCTTTGAAGGGATCTGAGATTTCAAAAAAAAATTATTCGGTTACATCAGCATCAGGTGCTTGGTAGCTGGTGGTGATCCAAGACTGATTCATTTTTATGAAGGTCAGCCGATCGACCGAGTCGGTGGACAGACGCACCCTGTGATCGGTTACCACGCCTCCAGCAGCACTGAATGTGCGTTCCGAAAGAACGCTGGATGCAGGACAGGCCAGTAGCTCAATTGCATACTGTGCAAGCTCTGGCCAGTGATCCATCCTCAAGACCCAGTAACCCAGAGGATTTTCGGTGGGAAAGGTGTCCAAGTCTGATCTTGCCCCTAGGTATTCCTGCACCATGTAAAACAGACGCTGGCGATGGTTGCTGGAACTGATCATACCTTGGGGCTGCGGACCAAAAAATTGTCTGAACGCATCGGTCAGACGGCCACCTTCTCCACCGCTCCTTCTTTGACTGACCGAAGCCTCAGCAACACGTTGTCCAGAAACAGGAGTTTGTAACCTCCCAGTCTCTGGGAACGCGTTGCACAGACCTTTCTGCAAGGCCTCCCGAAGATGTTTCATCCTCTGCTCCCTCTGCGATGGCAAGATAAGGTCCGCAACCTTACCCTTGTAACGTGGATCAAGGAGGGTTGCCAGCCAGTATTGGTCCTTCTCCTTGATACCACGAATACGAGGATCCTTACGCAGGCTTTGCAGGATCAGGGAGGCCATGCAGCGTAGGTTTGCTGAGGCATTCGGTCCGGAGTCCTCTGGGTCACTAAGGACGACAACATCCGCAGCCACCTCCTCCCAGCCACGTACAAGTCCATGTGTTTCTTGGGACTGATCCCTTAAAGACTGCTGCTGATGCTGAGTGCCAGGCTCCACCTCCATACTGACACAATCTTCCTCCTCCTCCTCCTCCTCCTCTTCCTGTGTGATCGGCGGGCACGCAGGAACACTGTCTGGATAAAGGGGGCCTTGAGAGCTAAGGAAGTCCTCCTCTTCCTGCCTCTGTTCTGCCTCAAGTGCCCTGTCCATTATTCCACGCAGCGTGTGCTCCAACAGGTGGACAAGGGGGACAGTGTCACTGATGCATGCACTGTCACTGCTCACCATCCTCGTGGCCTCCTCGAATGGTGACAGGACAGTGCATGCATCCCTGATCATGGCCCACTGGCGTGGGGAAAAAAAACCAAGCTCCCCTGACCCTGTCCTGGTGCCATAGTCGCACAGGTACTCATTGATGGCCCTCTGCTGCGTGTGCAGCCGCTGCAGCATGGCCAACGTTGAGTTCCACCTGGTGGGCATGTCACAGATTAGGCGGTTCTTGGGCAGGTTAAACTCCTTTTGGAGGTCCGTCAGCCGAGCACTGGCATTATATGACCGGCGGAAATGCACACAGACTTTCCTGGCCTGCCTCAGGACATCCTGTAAGCCCGGGTACCTGCCCAAGAACCGCTGCACCACCAAGTTAAGGACGTGAGCCAAACAGGGCACATGGGTCATTTGTCCCTGTCGGAGGGCAGAGAGGAGGTTGGTGCCATTGTCGCAAACCACCATTCCTGCCTTAAGTTGGTGTGGCGTCAACCACCTCTGAACCTGCCCCTGCAGAGCTGACAGAACCTCTGCCCCAGTGTGGCTCCTGTCCCCCAAGCACACCAGCTCAAGCACCGCATGGCATCTTTTGGCCTGCGTACTTGCGTAGCCCCTTGAACGACTACGGAGCTCCGCTGGTTCCGAGGAAGAGGCCATGGAGGAAGAAGAAGAGGAGGGGGTGGAGGAGAGAGGTGTGTCACAATCAGCATTTTGGAGGCGTGGTGGCGGAACAACCTCCAACACTACTGCACCTTGTCCTGCATCCTTCCCAGCTGCCAGCAGAGTCACCCAATGCGCCATGAAACTTAGGTAACGTCCCTGTCCATGCCTGCTGGACCATGAGTCAGCGGTAATATGCACCTTACCACTGACCGCCCTGTCCAGCGAGGCATGGACATTGCCTTCCACATGCCGGTAGAGAGCCGGAATCGCCTTCCGTGAGAAAAAGTGGCGTTTGGGTACCTGCCACTGAGGAACCGCACATTCCACAAACTCACGGAAGGGGGCAGAGTCTACCAACTGAAAAGGCAGCAGTTGAAGTGCTAGCAATTTTGCCAAGCTAGCATTCAACCGCTGGGCATGTGGATGGCTGGGAGCAAACTTCTTTCGGCGGTGCAGCAGCTGGGGCAGGGAAATTTGCCTGGTACAATCTGACGTCGGTGTACCAAAAGCAGATTGCCCACAAGTACTTGGCTGTGACACACCTAATTCTACACCTTCATTCCTCTCACTGCAGGTCTCAGAGAGGACTGGAGGTCTAGTGGGGTGGGAAATCTCAGCTGATGAGGAGCAAGGAGAGATCCTCTTTGTTCTTTGGTGTGGGTCTTTTAGATACGCTTGCCAACGAACTGCATGGCAGGTCAACATATGTCTGGTCAAGCATGTGGTACCCAAGCGGGAGATGTTTTGGCCACGTGAGATACGCTTGAGACATATGTTGCAAATAGCAGCGGTGCGATCTGATGCACTCGTCTCAAAAAAGGCCCACACCAAAGAACTTTTTGAATAACGCGCAGAGACTGCAGCGCCCTGCACATGTGGAGCTTTGGGGTGTGATGCAGTCAATGTGCTGCCCTTAGGCTGGCCCCTGGAGGGCATCCTGCCTCGTTGGTGATGTGCCGCCTCCTCCTCCTCCTCCTCCTCCTCTCTCCTATCAGACACCCACGTTGAGTCAGTGACCTCATCATCCCCTCCCTCCTCATCACTGGAGCAAACCTGGCAGTATGCTGCAGCAGGGGGAGCATGACTGCCAGTTTGCTGTCCTTCTTGGGCACCCCCTCTGTCCGTGCTCATGTTACTGCCTTCATCGAGCTCAGTATCATCATCAGAGCCTTCCAAACGCTGGGCATCCTCCTGGAGCATGTACCCAACACTGTGGTCAAACAGTTCGAGGGACTCCTCAGGAGGACATGGTGGAGCTAGGGAAGGAGTCACTGATGACATTGAGCTGAGGGAAGAGGCCGCTGCTTTGCCAGACAAAGCACCCTGGGCATGGGTGAGAGAGGATGAGGAGGATGAGGACGGCTTGGTCATCCACTCGACTAAGTCTTCCGCATGTTGCGGCTCAACACGGCCAGCTGCCGAAAAAAAGGCCAAGCGTGTCCCATGGCCACGTGCTGATGAGGATGCACCGTCTCCACGACCAGCACTAGACACAGAGCCTGCTTGCCCTCTCTTATTGGCTTGTGACTGTCTGCCTCTCCTTCTTGGCCTTCCAGACATACTAATGGCCTGTAGCTGCACTAAGCTGGGATAGAACACCAGTAATTTTCTTCAGGTAGCTTTATATACTGTAACCAGACAAGCCTGCCTGTCAGTAGGAAGATAACAGGAACGGATCTAGCTGAACACTGTGAGCAGGACGCACTGTACTAAATGTAAATAGTCTAGCTGCCTGACCGTGGTACTAATAGGATCAAATAGAACACCAGTAATTTTCTTCAGGTAGCTTTATATACTGTAACCAGACAAGCCTGCCTGTCAGTAGGAAGATAACAGGAACGGATCTAGCTGAACACTGTGAGCAGGACGCACTGTACTAAATGTAAATAGTCTAGCTGCCTGACCGTGGTACTAATAGGATCAAATAGAACACCAGTAATTTTCTTCAGGTAGCTTTATATACTGTAACCAGACAAGCCTGCCTGTCAGTAGGAAGATAACAGGAACGGATCTAGCTGAACACTGTGAGCAGGACGCACTGTACTAAATGTAAATTGTCTAGCTGCCTGACCGTGGTACTAATAGGATCAAATAGAACACCAGTAATTTTCTTCAGGTAGCTTTATATACTGTAACCAGACAAGCCTGCCTGTCAGTAGGAAGATAACAGGAACGGATCTAGCTGAACACTGTGAGCAGGACGCACTGTACTAAATGTAAATTGTCTAGCTGCCTGACCGTGATACTAATAGGATCAAATAGAACACCAGTAATTTTCTTCAGGTAGCTTTATATACTGTAACCAGACAAGCCTGCCTGTCAGTAGGAAGATAACAGGAACGGATCTAGCTGAACACTGTGAGCAGGACGCACTGTACTAAATGTAAATAGTCTAGCTGTCTGACCGTGGTACTAATAGGATCAAATAGAACACCAGTAATTTTCTTCAGGTAGCTTTATATACTGTAACCAGACAAGCCTGCCTGTCAGTAGGAAGATAACAGGAACGGATCTAGCTGAACACTGTGAGCAGGACGCACTGCACTAAATGTAAATAGTCTAGAAGATAACAGGAACGGATCTAGCTGAACACTGTGAGCAGGACACACTGCACTAAATGTAAATAGTCTAGAAGATAACAGGAACGGATCTAGCTGAACACTGTGAGCAGGACGCACTGTACTAAATGTAAATAGTCTAGCTGCCTGACCGTGGTACTAATAGGATCAAATAGAACACCAGTAATTTTCTTCAGGTAGCTTTATATACTGTAACCAGACAAGCCTGCCTGTCAGTAGGAAGATAACAGGAACGGATCTAGCTGAACACTGTGAGCAGGACGCACTGCACTAAATGTAAATAGTCTAGAAGATAACAGGAACGGATCTAGCTGAACACTGTGAGCAGGACGCACTGCACTAAATGTAAATAGTCTAGAAGATAACAGGAACGGATCTAGCTGAACACTGTGAGCAGGACGCACTGCACTAAATGTAAATAGTCTAGAAGATAACAGGAACGGATCTAGCTGAACACTGTGAGCAGGACGCACTGCACTAAATGTAAATAGTCTAGAAGATAACAGGAACGGATCTAGCTGAACACTGTGAGCAGGACGCACTGTACTAAATGTAAATAGTCTAGCTGCCTGACCGTGGTACTAATAGGATCAAATAGAACACCAGTAATTTTTTTCAGGTAGCTTTATATACTGTAACCAGACAAGCCTGCCTGTCAGTAGGAAGATAACAGGAACGGATCTAGCTGAACACTGTGAGCAGGACGCACTGCACTAAATGTAAATAGTCTAGAAGATAACAGGAACGGATCTAGCTGAACACTGTGAGCAGGACGCACTGCACTAAATGTAAATAGTCTAGAAGATAACAGGAAAGGATCTAGCTGAACACTGTGAGCAGGACGCACTGCACTAAATGTAAATAGTCTAGAAGATAACAGGAACGGATCTAGCTGAACTCTGTGAGCAGGACGCACTGCACTAAATGTAAATAGTCTAGAAGATAACAGGAACGGATCTAGCTGAACACTGTGAGCAGGACGCACTGCACTAAATGTAAATAGTCTAGAAGATAACAGGAACGGATCTAGCTGAACACTGTGAGCAGGACGCATTGCACTAAATGTAAATAGTCTAGAAGATAACAGGAACGGATCTAGCTGAACACTGTGAGCAGGACGCACTGCACTAAATGTAAATAGTCTAGAAGATAACAGGAACGGATCTAGCTGAACACTGTGAGCAGGACGCACTGCACTAAATGTAAATAGTCTAGAAGATAACAGGAACGGACCTAGCTGAACACTGTGAGCAGGACGCACTGCACTAAATGTAAATAGTCTAGAAGATAACAGGAACGGATCTAGCTGAACACTGTGAGCAGGACGCACTGCACTAAATGTAAATAGTCTAGAAGATAACAGGAACGGATCTAGCTGAACACTGTGAGCAGGACGCACTGCACTAAATGTAAATAGTCTAGAAGATAACAGGAACGGATCTAGCTAAACTGAATACAGTGTATATATATATGCAACACCTGGGATGCATATATATACACAATACACTGTAAGTGCAGCTAACTGACTGACTGTTCTGCCTAATCTATCTAACTCAAATCAAATGACACTGTCTCTCTCTCTCTCTATCTCTCAGCACACCGGAACACACACTACACAGGGCCGCCGTGCAGGCGGCCTTATATAGTGTGGGGCGTGTACTAAATCCGCTGAGCCATAATTGGCCAAAGCCTCCTTGGCTTTGGCCAATTACGGCTCTCTGTTCAGGCGGCGCTGTGATTGGCCAAGCATGCGGGTCATAGTGCATGCTTGGCCAATCATCAGCCAGCAATGCACTGCGATGCTGCAGTGAATTATGGGCCGTGACGCGCCACACGAATTTGGCGCGAACGGCCCATATCGTTCGCAATTCGACGGACGTTCGAACAGCCGATGTTCGAGTCGAACATGGGTTCGACTCGAACACGAAGCTCATCCCTAATAGCAACCCAGTGCGTCGATCTTGACATCCCTACAGGAGAATATAACACCTTTTTTTACCAATATACTAACCCCCCCTTGAGTAAGACGAATATACCGAGTGGAACTGGGCTTGAATTTTTCTATTCCTATTCAATAGTTTAGTCTCATTAGTCAGGTGAGTCTCCTGGAGGCATGTCAGTCCCGAGCCATAAGACTCCAGCTCAGCAAATACCGCAGCTCTCTTAGTGGGATCACCCATGCCCCTGATATTCCATGAGCTTATACTCACAGTATTAGGTAGCATTTATGAAAATAATCATCAATAATAAGAAAAAAAAAAAGAAAAACAGGGATAACCCCTGTAATCAGAGGGCCAAGAAATTACCAAAAAAAAGAGAAGAAAAAACAAAACAAAAAAAAAAGTTGTTCTACCCAACCTTTGGTGCTCCTAATCTTTTTACCATAATCACCTTGTCTAATGTGTCTATCTTTTAATGTGCCTTTCCTACCGTGCTCAACCCTTTCATTATTAACCTTACTTTTGTGGGGTTTTTTTTACTGTGCACAATACTCTCAGCGAACTATAAATCCTTTTAACCTCTTCATTTCTCAGTTTTTGACCTGGTGTAGTGTGATCCTTTTTTATTATTTTAACACTCTTTTACCCTCCTGTAACCCCCCCTCCTCCCCCCAAACCCATCTTGGTACGCCCCAAGGACATACTTTGTGACCATTCTAACCCCAACACTACACTCAATCCAACTTTCCCTCCCCTCATCCGGATACATTCCCACCCCCATCTCCACCCTCCCTTCCCTAACCCCCATCCGAAATTCGTACCCCAGTGCTCCCAAGTAAAGTGGATCCCCCACTCTCCACCCCTTTACCATCTCTCACAAAAACACTTCTAACAATCCGCTCCTCCCCCCTCAGCCCTTGCTGCAAAAAAAAAAAACAAGAAAACAAAAAAACAACATAATCAGCAATATTTTTCATTCAATGTGATCCAGCATTAAAAGTTCCTCTTGTTATCTTCGAGCCACTTAGTGGCCTTATCTACAGTGTCAAAAAATTGTGTCGCTCCTAGGGCTTCAATGCGCAATCTTGCCGGGTACAACAGCGCATATGGTATTTTAAAAGTTCGCAAACTTCGCTTTATATCCGCAAACCCGGCCCTCTTCTTCTGTAACTCCGGGGAGTAGTCTGGGTACAGTGACACACGGGCTCCGTTGTAAAAAATATCTCCCCTCTCTCTAGACTTCTGCATCAATGTCACCTTATCCTTATAGTTAAATATTTTCATGATCATAGGTCTAGGGAGGGTACTGGATGCGGCTACCCTTATAGGTACTCTGTGCGCCCTTTCAATGGAGAAGAGACGTGAAAATGTCTCAGCGCCAAAGACCTCCCTCAGCCATCCTTCCAGAAATTCTTCAGGTCGGGGTCCCTCACTTTTCTCAGGGAGGCCTAGTACCCTCACATTCTGTCTCCGTAGCCTGTTCTCCATTTCATCCATTTTTGACCTATAGGTATCCAACTGCGTTTGCATTATTTTAAATTCTTGTTGCATTGAGTGCAAAATGTCCTCAGCTTGACTTAACCTCTCCTCTAAAGTTGAGGCCCTGTCTGCAGCTTTTTGTAATTCCTGACTCATAAGGTGTAACTCATCGTTAAGGCCCCTTAGTTGATCATTTAAACTAGTCAGCGAACTCCTACAGGAATTGACTGCTTTTAACACTTCCTTTAATGATGGCTCTGGTTCACTTAATTCATTAGATGCAAGAGTATCCTCTGATGTTTTTTCCAATGGGGCTTTTTCAGGGCTCTTTTTAATCGCCCCTTTAGCAGGGATTACAGGCATAGCTGAAGCTTTACCTGTACTTTTCCTGTCCCCCGTGCCTCCTGACTGCATTTTTTCTTGTGTCGGATGATTACCCCTAACCGGGGAATGCAAGGGGGTATGTGCATATTTTTCCAATTTGGCTGCCACTGCCATTGCGGATGGCGCATGGCTCCCCTTTTCCGGGTGGCTTGGGCCACTGAACCCTCCTGTGTATGCTGGGCCTGCTCCTCCCCCTTTTTCCTGGTCATATTACAACAATGAAACCAGTACAATAAAAATGTAGGATTAGGTTATATGATGGATATCATAAAGTTTTGCAGAGATTAGTACCAGAGGTGTCCTCAACAAAGCAGGATGTCCCGTGCAGCAATCACCCCCTCTCTTTCAGTTTCTATAAACAGCGTCTAAGTCCACCATTGTTCATTGCTAAGAGGCATAAGAAGGCATAAAATAGAGAAGGAAGAAAAAAAAAAAAAGGAAGGCTGTCACATTACCAGTCCCAGCAGTATGTCCTTTTCAACGGTGCAGTGCAGTTATCCAGCAGCCTGTACCGGGCTGCTTTGAGTAAGTTGCTGATCCTAGCGCCGTCCCAGTGCATTCGACGGCTAAGGCGTCTGGTTGGCCTGGTGTACTGTCTGTTTTCCTACCCTGTGCCTCTCTCGCGAGAGCATGGAGCTGCTGCCAAGTAGCCCGCCGATGTGTGCAGTCAGAGGATCCGTCACTCGCGTCTGACGTCCAGCCTCCTTCTGCGCAGGTCCGCCTCTCTCGCTCCACAACACAGCGCCGACACACTCGTCTCCGCTGATCCCAGCGGGAGCAGGCTGTAAACTATACGGGGGTGTAAGCAAAGAGCCATGCATAGAGGAACTGCAGCTATGCTAAGCGGGAGGGGTTTATCTCATTGTACAACGCTGTAGTTTTAAATTACTTTTTTTCCTTTGAAATGTCATTTTGCTGTCAGACTGTTCTAAACACGGGAAACATGCGCCCCTTTACAGGCATACTATAGACACCCCCCAGGTACGAAATTTAAAAGGAATATTACACTTTTATTGTTTCACTTTAAGCATTATTAAAATCACTGCTCCGGAAAAAACAGCCATTTTTAAAACTTCTTTTTGCATTGATACATGTCCCCTGGGGCAGGACCCAGGTCCCCAAACACTTTTTATGACAATACCATGCATATAAGCCTTTAAAATTAGCACTTTTGATTTCTCCCATAGACTTTTAAAGGGTGTTCCGCGGCTTTCGAATTTGCCGCGAACACCCCAAATTTTTCGCTGTTCGGCGAACAGGCGAACAGCCGATGTTCGAGTCGAACTCATGTTCGACTCGAACTCGAAGCTTATCCCTAGTGCTATGTATACCTTTATTTTATTCACATAGGGGAGAGAAGATTTGGGATGTCTGAGGTCACCAGGGACCCCCAACCTCCTAAAGAAGGGGAAATCCAAAAACAACAACCAGAGAATGTGGAGGAAGGAGAGGTTTTTGAAGTGGACAAAATAGTGACCACAACAGGTGAGTGTCTGAGACGACAGCTTCAGGTAATAGATAGATGTCTCCATATTTATAATGCATGTTTTTGTTTTTTTTTTTGTTTTTTTTGTGGATGTTATTGAAGAAGAAACACATTTCACAAGTGCACATGTCCTCATCGGGGAGATCATGGTGTGCAATCGGGATTTACAGAAGATCAAGTAAGACATCAATGGTGTTGAAAAAAGACTCAAAAACATCATTGATGTTTTAGGCAGAATCGAAAAATGCACCAACATTTATCAAATTCTTTTTCAAATGTTTTTATTGAGTTTGATAATAAAACAAGAATTGTACAACATGAACATAATAGACAAATGAATTGTCGTTAGAAGATACAGTAGATCATTATAGTAGGCAAATAACATAAAAGAATCTTGTTACTTATTAGTCAAATGATTTGTTTGAGCCTTGCTCCTTTTCATTATCAGCGCCGCTGTAGCACTCCCGGCACCCCATTAAGGGAAATAGCTGCGCCATGGAGTTCTGAGCCGCACCATTTATAGTATTTAATCTTGACTATGTAATTGTTTATCTCTGTATAATCAAGTTTTCTCTAACGACGACTCAGAGACAATCAAAAAGAAAAAGAAAGAAAAAACAAACAAGTTTATTAACTCAAATACGAAACATGTACCATACCAATCTATGAGTATTGTTAGGATAAGCCTCTAATCATCACTTGGGTAGCTCGCAATCCATGAATCCCAATGGAGTGTAAATTTGGTTAAATTTTGGGACCGTTTGGCGAAGTATCTTTCGTACAAGTATTGCATTTTAATTCTGAAAATTACTTCAGATAGGTTAGGGGCTTCTAAAGATTTCCATTTAGAGGTAATAGTTATTTTTCCCGCTATAAGAACATGTGTTACTACGGGTCTAAATTGTGTGGGTATTTTATGTATTCCTATATTCAGTATGGCCATCTGTGGTGATGGAACAATGATTAGACCTGTGATTTTAGTGATAAGGGAGAACACTGTTTTCCAGAAACTTCTCACTCCTTTGCACTTCCTTGGAATATGTAAAATTCCTCCTTCTTCTCCACACTCTCTCCAACAGGTGGGAGAAGAGCCTGGGTAAATCTGAGCCAGTCTGACTGGAGTTAAATTTGTCCTCTACATCATTTTTAGCATCATTTCCCAGTGGTTTACACAGTGGGAGTATCGGAAGTGAGACTGTATGGCACTACTCCATTCTCCCTGGGTGTATGTAGTTTCCATTTCTTTTTCCCAGTTTTGCATGTTGGAAGATTTTTGAAAGGGTCCACTGAAATGTAGTATGTTGTAGAACCATGAGAGCCCTTTGGGGTTGTCATGGCTAGACAGCAAGTATGACCAAGTTTTCCTATGAATGTTATAAGATATATTTGGGTTATTCTTGTGAAGATATGTGATTTGAATATGTAAAAATGTTGTGGGATTAGGTTGTTTAGATAACAGCTCTTTATAAAAAGTCAGTATTCCCTTTTTGATCCATGGTTGACTATTCATATTAGGAATTATATATTCGTAGATTTGTAATGGGAAATCAGTATAAGTATCTATTTCCTCTCGTGGTACTATAGTATGTAATTTGCGCCATGCTAATAAAGTAGCGTCTGTTGCTGGAAAAGCCTTACAATTTATTTTCATATGGGTCAAGCTCGACAACATCAGGGTAGGCAAATGTTTGTTTCCCACCACACTTTTCTCAATCCGTACCCACAGTTTGTCCGACCGTGGGTCAAACCACGCTTTGATTTGATCTAAACGGGCCGCTAAGTAGTCATTTTTAAGATTGGGAACGTTTACCCCCCCTCTATATTTATGCCTTCCTAGTAGGGAATATGAGATTCTGGCCATTTTTTTACCCCAGATAGATTGTTTAAATAGTTTATCCACTTCTGTAAAGAAACGGTCAGGTATAATTATTGGTATGGTTCTAAAATGGTATATTATTTTGGGAAGAAGAATCATCTTCAGAGCTGCAATTCTCCCTATCCAGGACAACTCGAACTTAGATATATGTTGCAGATGTTTTTTAATAGTTTCTATTAATTTAGGAAAGTTTGCTGCATATGTGGAAGTTGATGGCGACATCAGTGTGACCCCCAGATATGTTAAATTGTTAGACGCCCATTGAAATGTGTTGCTTTGAGATATTCTTTTAGTTGATGGGTCAATCCTATTGGTAGGATGGTAGACTTGTTTGAATTGAGTTTATAATAAGATGCTAACCCAAATTCACTTAAAAACGATTTAACTTTTTCCAGTGAGGAAGCCGGACTAGTTAGTGTTAAAACAACGTCATAGGCGAATAGTCCGATTTTATGGGAATAATCTTGACTCCCGATATTGCATCACAAGCTCTAATGGTCTCCGCCAGGGGCTCCATCACTAATGAGAACATCAAGGGCGATAAAGGGCAGTAAAATTTGTCTGACAGAACATTATAGGAAAATACTTTAGCTGAGGGCTTAGTGTACAAAGCCATTATTGCAGAGTACATAAGACCAGTTATGCCAAACTTATTCAATGTTGCGCTTAGGTACCCCCAGTGCACCCTTTCAAACGCCTTTTCAGCATTTATCACCAGGACTACAGTGGGGGTTCCACGAATTTCTGTTATGTGTATCAAATTATATAGTCTACGTGTACCATCTGGAGACTGACGTCCCTTTACAAGCCTACCTGGTCCGCTTTGACTAGTTGGGGGGTTACTATTGCAAGGCGGTTAGCTATTAGTTTTGCATAAATTTTCAAGTCTGTATTGAGCAGCGAAATTGGTCTAAAATTTTGTGGGCAGTCCGGCTTCTTCCCTGGTTTTGGTAGGGCTACAATTGTGGCTTCCAGCATTTCCTCGGGAAAAGAGGCAGTTGAGGCAGTGCAGTTAAATATTTTTTTTAAATGCAGAGAAAGGATTTTTGCAAATGTTTGATAGTATTCTGCAGAGAACCCATCACTGCCAGGAGATTTATGTACTGGGAGTGATTTGATTGTGTGTAAAATTTCTGTTTCTGACATCGGTGTGTTAAGCGTTTCTAAAGCTTCCTCATTTAATTTGGGCAGGTTTACTGAATTACGAAAGGTGTTTATATTGAGGTCAGTTGGTTGTGGAGTGTTTAGGTCAAATTTCAGGTTGTATAAGTCCCTATAGTATTTCTGTAATGCGTTGGCAATTTTAGTTGGGTGATAAACTGTTTGGCCTGTATGAGGGTCAGTGATAGAGCTTAATTTAAAGTTTTGATGTTTTTTCCTTATGTAGTTAGCTAGGAGTTTGCCTACTTTGTTGCCGTGTGCATAGTAAGTAGCTTTAAAGCGATGCAGAGAGGTTGTATGTTCTGTTAATAGAGCTGACCTAAGCTTTTGTCTGCATTCTATAAGTGCTGATTGTGTGGTAGGGGATGGACTCTGTTTGTTATGGGTCTCTAATGTGGTTAAATTCGATAGTAAATTAGTGAGCATTTTAGTTTTCTGCCTCTTTTCCCTAGCCACAGCTTGGATCAGCAAGCCTCTACTATATGCCTTGTGAGCACACCACAATGACATCACATTCACTTCTGCATTGTCATTATATTGAAAATATTCTGTAAGCAATTTAGAGAGTTGTACCTTATGGAGCGGGTAGAGAGTATCGAAACATTATTTCTCCAAAAGGTACACGGGGTTGCACGAGTTCTTTTCATGTATTGTTATTGTCACTGGGGCGTGATCTGACCACGTAGTCGTGTGAATTTTCACCTCTATAATGTTTTGTAGAGTATTGAGGTCAGATAGTATCAAGTCGATCCTTGAGTAGGAGTTATGAGGGGCCGAATAGTACGTATAGTCCCTTTCTGTAGAATCTGATGCAGTTTTGTTTTCCCTTGTAATGAGGATTTTGGTTGGAAACCCCCAGGTATAGGGTATCTTGTGGTTTTGAAACAGCTTTGTCAGTGTGGCAAGGTTCTTCCTAGCCAGCATAGTATGCTGTGAGATGTCAGAATATACAGAAATGTCCGCATATGGGTCAGGTAAGGGTGAATTCTTCCTAGTGTATCTCACCAGATTCTCTTTCACATGAAAAAAGTGAATACGTGCAATAATGTCTCTTGGTACTCTGTCGGGCAAGTGCTTAGGTTTAGGCAGGCGGTGTGCACGATCTACAATCACCTCCCCCTCTGCTGTTTCTGGCAGCAATGTAGAGATAAGTTGCTGGACATCTTTCCTGAGGTCTGCTGGTGGTATAGATTCAGTCACCCCTCTCAGCTTCACATTGTTCCTCCTTGAGCGGTCTTCTAAACCTGCCATTTTGTTTTTAATCGCTAGTATTTCGTCCTCTGCTTCATTATAGGCATACTACTAGCTCGTTATGGGCCGTGGCAAATTCCCCCATTTTGTCCTCTGTATGAGAGACTGTCTCCTATAGCGACAACTTCAGCTTTTAATTGAGTCGTGCATTCCATGAGATCCCTGTGCAGTGAGTCCCCTTAATGTTACCAGCATATCTTTCATAATAGTGTCAGTTAGTGGCTGATCCAGGGTGGGGAAGTCATGCATTTGTTCTATGAACTCTTTTGTACTGTCCTGTGAAGTATCATGTCCCCCACAGCTCGCCCGGATATGTGTGCTCCACTGACCTTTTTTGTGTTGCCTTCTGTGGGCTGTGCACAGGTGTCCCGCTTGGTGAGGATCTGCTGCTTGCTCCTGGGGAGGATGCCAGATGCTGGTGATCGTTCCCTGAGCCTCCTCTGACTCCATGGCTGCGCCGTGAGGAGAAGCCGCACCGCCACCTTGAGGCCCGTAGCTCGTGGCTAGGCAAAAAAAATGCGTCAGCTTCCTGGGGCCCCGTTCGGGCTTTCTTTTAAACATACTGGTATCAGATGATAGCTGAGGGTTTAAGCTATCAATATCACCGTTTGCTGCCTTTCTGTGTTGCTTTTGGTCGCTGGATTACTCTGGATTCTCACGGAGCTCTCTCCTTAGGCTGCCATCTCCTCAGCTGCTGGCCACGCCCCCAGAGTGCTTTTTTCTTTTACCCGGTTCTTAGCACTACAAGCTTTTGATGCAAGAAAGGCTTGCTATCGATGGGATGGGATGAATTAGAGCAGAGACTGTGAGCCAGGCCTTCTCGTCCAGCATCAGTGCCTTACCTCACAAATACGCCTCTGGAAGTATGGTCAAACATTCCCATATATACACTCCTAAACCTTGTGGACAGCCTTCCCAGAAGAGTTGAAGCTGTTATAGCTGCAAAGGGTGGGCCAACTCAATATTGAACCCTACTACAGACGAAGACCCCATAAACACTATTAGATTTTCTGCAGATTTTTGTCTTTCGATTTACCGAAACCATGTAGTGCAAGGGCCTGCCTGATTGCATACAAATTGAAACTCTTATGCCCCGTACACACGGTCGGATTTTAAGACGGAAAATGTGTGATAGGACCTTGTTTTCGGAAATTCCAACCGTGTGTAGGCTCCATCACACATTTTCCATCGGATTTTCCGACACACAAAGTTTGAGAGCAGGCTATAAAATTTTCTGACAACAAAATCCGTTGTCGGAATTTCCGATCGTGTGTACACAAATCCGACGCACAAAGTGCCACGCATGCTCAGAATAAAAAAAGAGATGAAAGTTAAGGGCTACTGCCCCGTTTATAGTCCCGATGTACGTGTTTTACGTCACCGCGTTCAGAATGATCGGATTTTCCAACAACTTTGTGTGACCGTTTGTATGCAAGACAAGTTTGAGGCAACATCCGTCGGAAAAAATCCTAGGATTTTGTTGTCGGAATGTCCGATCAATGTCCGACCGTGTGTACGGGGCATTAAGGTTTGACCTCATATTATATGGTTTTGGTAAACCTAAAGACAAAAATCTGCAGAAAATCTAGTAGTGTGTGTGGGGTCTTAGACTGGGATGCCTTTAGCCCGGGTTCACACATGTGCATTGCGAATTGAAGCTCCGGTTTCACTGCGAAGATAAAAATCAGTTGTTCAGAGGTTCCTCTGTGTTTTAGCTGCAGATCAGGGAGTGGGGGGGGAGAGGGGGGAGGTGTAGTGAGGAGAAGGAGAGAATTTGTGTTCAGAACGGAATGCATCTGTAAACATCAGATGCGTTTCCATAGAAGATAATGTGCTTGTAATTCGCACCGCAATGCCCAGAAAACGCACGCGTTTTTTCTGCAATGCGCAGTGCGAATGCAACGCACATATGTGAACCTGATGCATTCAAATGAATGTATTTTAAAATGTCCTGCGAATTGGATGTGGTGTAAGCCGCATCTAATTCGCATAGGTGTGAACGGGGGCTCAAAGTTCATGTGCGTGTAAAGGCAGGTGTCCCAATACTTTTGGTTTAAGTCTATAGAAATCGGGGGGGGGGGGGGGGGGGTCGGGGTGCAGAAACCTTTTTTCTGAGTCACAGCAATTTGAAGGATTCTATTGCCGACAATGAGGTGCGACTTGTCATGCGATTTGGAACTGTCAGATTGCATGACAAATCGCACAGGTGTGAACGAGGTCTCACTGCTCCACTTCATCCAGAGAATGGACGCAATTTGCAAAGCATTCTCTGAATGGTAGCCAATGCTGAGCGTTCGACCTCCTGTGTTTACAATGCAGCAAAGCAGCCACCCAGCACAGGACCCGGAAGGAACTGGAGATCATTGGAGTACTGATGTCTACTACAGAGATTTCCAGCTTCCAGGGGCATCGGGCAGGTATAGTCAATACATAGTTACACATTGTATTTATTAGAGCTGCACGATTCTGGATAAAATGAGAACCTTTAACATTTTTTTTGCTTAGAATAAAGATCACGATTCTTAAGAACTTTCTTATTTTAAAGATTTACAACCCCTGAACATTAGGTCATCAAACAAGATGGCAATAAAATAAGACATAATACTCTTTGTGTCAATCAATAAAGAAACGTAATGAAAAATAATGTAATGTGTAATGAAAAAAAAAATAAAAAAAATTATCATTAGCGGGTTCATGCACAAATCACCCTCAAAGTCGCCAAAAGTAGTGCAGGGGAATCTGTGTGGCACCGCACCATTGCGGAAGGTGCTATTGCTGGTGTCCTGTTGAGAAATGTCCCCCATTGGATAGTGTCCACCCTGTACTGCGCAGGCGCAGCGCTTGCTCTGTACGGAGGACAAAGGAGACGCCAAAAGTCTCCGAACATGAACAGCTGTTCATGAGCTCTACATGGCGCCTGCGCAATTAAGAGTACATTGTGCCACACACTCCCGATGCTCGTGGGGGTGGATTTCTCAAATGGGCGGATCTTTGCGGGGCGTGTTTACACAACTGAAGGGTGGGTTTTGCAGCTCTCCCCATCATGTGGCCTCTTCTGTATGCATCCGCCCCTACACCCGCCCCTTGCAAAGTTGCACGATCATCAGGAGCGTGTGGCACAATGTACTCTTAATTGCGCAGGCGCCGTGTACAGCTCATAAACAGCTTGTTCATGTTCAGAGACTTTCGGCATCTCCTTTGTCCTTCGTACTGCACAAGTGCTGCGCCTTTGCAGTACAGGGCAGACACTATCCGACGGGGGACCTTTCTCGGCAGAACACCGGCAATAGCCGCTGATTTTGCATATGAAATTGGCATGTGAACGTGGGCTCAAGTTATATTAGGGTCTTTTTGTTTTTTAGTACTCGCTGATACCAATTACCGATACCTACCGCAACTCTTTACACTTCAGCTGTCAGCAATGGTAGAAAGCATTGAAAAAGTTAGTTTCCAAATTAAATAAATGTAATTTATTTTTATTTATTTTTTAATGTTGTGCTTTTTCAATGTGAAACATCTAAATATATGTTAAAGGTGTAAAACGATTAAAGCGGCAGTAAACCGTGTAGGTTTAGGAGATATTCTTTTTACCTACAGGTAAGCCTTATTATAGGCTTACCTGTAGGTAAAAGTCACCAAGTGGACAATACAACCACTTTAACCACTTCAGCCCTGAAGGATTTTCCCCCTTAATGACAGGGCTGTTTTTTGTGATACGGCACTGCGTCGCTTTAACTGACAATTGCGCTGTGGTACCCAAATAAAATTGATGTCCTTTTTTTTCCCCACAAATAGAGCTTTCTTTTGGTGGTATTTGATCAACTCTGCAGTTTTTAATTTTTTGCGCTATAAACAAAATACCAACAATTTTGTAGAAAAATTTTTTTTGTACCTTCTGAATATTATAATATATATATATATATATATATATATATATATATATATATATATATATACACACATATACATATTTTTTAATTCATTCATATAGGCCAATTTGTATTCTGCTACATTGCACAAAGCATATATTGGTTTGCACAAAAGTTATAGCATCTTTTTTTATTGTTTTTACTGGTAATGGCGGCGATCTGCAATTTTTAGCGGGACTGCGACATTGCGGCGGACAAATCTGACCCCAAGCAAAACTTTTTTGATGACCAGTGCTATAAAAATGCACCGATCGCTGATCGCTGATCAGTGACTAACTTGACAGCTAGAAACCAGCGTCTAAAAAGGACAGAGCCGCGTTTAGCCGTGTTTGCGTCTAGAAGCGTTTAAAAAAATATTTTATTTCTTTTTCAAAATAGCCAAAAATGAAAAATGCCTGTAAACGAAACGCGGCTAAACGTGAGTTACCGCGTTTAGCCGCGTTTATCCGCCTTTGGCATTTAAAATGCCTCTTAACACAGCTTCTGAATGCATTTTTTTGGGTTCCAAAAAAAACCTCTAAACGCAATTGCCTATAAATGACTATAAACGGCCCTGTGTACATGTACTGATAAGATAACATAGAGGAGAGTTCAGGAGCAGTTGAAAAAAAATGCCCAACTGTTTCTAAACGTCTGTTTACCAGTAGCAGCAGTCTACAGGAGGCCTTACAATATTAGAAGTAGATGGACTCCAGGTCATCCCCATGATAAAGCAGATATACCTCATGATTTTATTTTTTGATGATGTTTAAGTTTTTAGTATGTTGATTTTTACTTTTTTGTTGTTTCTAACCTTTTGGTCTGGTCATTTGTCTACCTTAGGCGACCTCCTTATTATCCTTACTGTATATGGGGCAGTATAGTTTAGCATCCCCTTAAGTATTATTGTCTTAATGCCTTATATCAACATTTTATTTACAGTATCTCACAAAAGTGAGTACACCCCTCACATTTTTGTAAATATTTTAATATATCTTTTCATGTGACAACACTGAAGAATGACACTTTGCTACAATGTAAAGTAGTGAGTGTACAGCTTGTATAACAGTTTAAATTTGCTGTCCTCTCAAAATAACTCAACACACAGCCATTAATGTCTAAACCGCTGGCAACAAAAGTGAGTACACCCCTAAGTGAAAATGTCCAAATTGGGCCCAATTAGCCCTTTTCCCTCTCCGGTGTCATGTGACTCGTTAGTGTTACAAGGTCTCAGGTCTGAATGGGGAGCAGGTGTGTTAAATTTGGTGTTATCACTCTCACTCTCTCATACTGGTCACTGGAAGTTTAACATGGCACCTCATGACAAAGAACTCTCTGAGGATCTAAAAAAAAAATTGTTACGTCTACATAAAGATGGCCTAGACTATAAGAACATTGCCAAGACCCTGAAACGGAGCTGCAGCACGGTGACTAAGACCATACAGCGGTTTAACAGGACAGGTTCCACTCAGAACAGGCATTGCCGTGGTCGTCCAAAGAAGTTGAGTACACGTGCTCAGCTTCATATCCAGATGTATGAGTGCTGTCAGCATTGCTGCAGAGGTTGAAGGGGTGAGGGGTCAGCCTGCCAGTGCTCAGACCATACGCCACACACTGTATCAAATTGGTCTGCAAGGCTGTCGTCCCAGAAGGAAGCTTCTTCTAAAGATGATGCTCAAGAAAGCCTGCAAACAGTTTGCTGAAGACAAGCAGACTAAGGACATGGATTACTGGAACCATGTCCTGCGTCTGATGAGACCAAAAAAACCCTATTTGGTTCAGATGGTGTCAAGCATGTGTGGCGACAACCAGGTGAGGAGTACAAAGACAAGTGTGTCTTGCCTACAGTTAAGCATGGTGGTGGGAGTGCCATTGTCTGGGGCTGCATGAGTGCTGCCAGCACTGAGGAGCTACAGTTCATTGAGGGAACCATAAATGCCAACATGTACTGTGACATACTGAAGCAAAACATGATCCCCTCCCTTCGGAGACTGGGCCACAGGGCAGTATTCCAACATAATAAGGACCCAAACACACCTCCAAGATGACCACTGCGTTGCTATAGAAGCTGAGGGAAAAGGTGATGGACTGGCCAAGCATGTCTCCAGACCTAAACCCTATTGAGCATCTGTGGGGCATCTTCAAACGAAAGGTGGAGGAGCGCCAAATCTCTAGCATCCACCAGCTCCATGATGTCGTCATGGAGGAATGGAAGAGGACTCCGGTGGCAACCTGTGAAGCTCTGGTGAACTCCATGCCCAAGAGGGTTAAGGCAGTGCTGAAAAATAATGGTGGTCACACAAAATATAGACACTTTGGGCCCAATTTGGACATTTTCACTTAGGGGTGTACTCACTTTTGTTGCCAGTGGTTTAGGCATTAATAGCTGTGTGTTGAGTTATTTTGAGAGGACAGCAAATTTACACTGTTATACAAGCTGTACACTCACTACTTTACATTGTAGCAGTGTCATTTCTTCAGTGTTGTCACATATAAAGATACAATAAAATATTTACAAAAATGTGAGGGGTGTACTGACTTTTGTGAGATACTGTATATTTGATTTTCTTATGGTTAAAAAAAACCAACATAATCAAATGTAAAAGGCCTCAAAAGCCCATATAAATGACAATTAATGTGAAAATAGGCACTGGTTCGGGGGAATTTTGAATGGGCTCAAATTGCAACGCATCACACCTCTTTTAAAGTTGCCAGGCAACTGCTCGTTTTGTACCATGCAATCCAGTGCAGGCAAACCGTACTGTGTTTGCTCTCCATTTTTGGTGTCTTTAACCACTTCCGGACTGCCGCACGACTATATACGTCCTAACATTGAAGAGGAATATCATTGTTATGGCAGCAGCTAGCTACCATAACCCCAGTATCCTCTTCTTCGGCCGGTGGTCCCGTTTCCAATGATAGGTGTCTCTGCGCAGATTCGCCGCAAAATCACTTTTATCGGTGGTGGGAGAGGGCCCACCCCCCTCGCCACGCTCCGGTGCCCTCCGCCGCAAACCGGAGCCATCGGCAGCAGCGGAGGCAATCGGATGTCCCTTGTGTGACATGGAGACGAGTGAGGAGAAGATGGCCCTCATGCGTCTCCATATCATTGCAGGGCGAAAGCGACGTCAAAACGTCACTTCCGCCCATAGCTCTTAAAGGGCCATTTTTTTTTTTTCAATGACATTTTTTTTTTCTTTTTATTGCATTTTAGTGTAAATATGAGATCTGAGGTCTTTTTGATCCCAGATCTCATATTTAAGAGGTCCTTTCATGCTTTTTTTTCTATTACAAGGGATGTTTACATTTCTTGTAATAGCAATAAAAGGGACACAACTTTTTTTTTTAAAAAAAACAGTGTAAAAATAAAAAATAAAAGGTAAAATAAATAAGAAAAATTTTTTTTTTTAAACGCGCCTCGTCCCGCCGAGCTCGCGTGCAGAAGCGTGTGAGTAGCACCCGCATATGAAAACAGTGTTCAAACCACACATGTGAGGTATTGCCACGATCGGTAGAGTGAGAGCAATAATTCTAGCCCTAGACCTCCTCTATAACTGAAAACATGCAACCTGTAGAATTTTTTAAACTTCGCCTATGGAGATCTTTAAGGCTAAAAGTTTGTCGCCATTCCACGAGCAGGCGCCATTTTGAAGCGTGACATGTTGGGTATCAATTTACTCAACGTAACATTACCTTTCACAATATAAAAAAAAAATTGGTCTAACTTTACTGTTGTCTTATTTTTTTAATTCAAAAAAGTGTATATTTTCCAAAAGAAGTACGCTTGTAAGACCGCTGCGCAAATATGGTGTGAAAGAAAGTATTGCAACGACCTCCATTTTGTTCTCTAGGGTGTTAGAAAAAATAATGTATAATGTTTGGGGGTTCTAAGTAATTTTCTAGCAAAAAAACAGTTTTTAACTTGTAAACAACAAATCTCAAAAAGAGGCCTGGTCCTTAAGTGGTTAACTTAGTATTGATGTGTAACAAAAATAATTGCGCTACCCAAACAAAGTGAACCTGTTACTGTCCAAAGACAACTGTGCAAAAATATAAATACCAGAATTAACATATGGTAAGAATACAAAGTGCTTATGAAAATATGAAGCTCATGCCGCGTACACACAGTCGGACTTTCCGGCAGGAAAAGTCAGACGGTATCGCTTCATTGGACATTCCAATCGTTTGTGGGTCTCATCGGACTTTTCTGACAGACTTAGAAATAGAACATATTTTAAATCTTTCCGCCGGAACCAGTTCCTATCGGGAAAACCGCTCGACTGTATGCTGTTCCGACGGACAAAAAAATGACGCATGCTCTGAAGCAAGTACGAGACGGCAGCTATTGGCTACTCGCTATTGAACTTAATTTTTCTAGTCCCGTCGTACGTATTGTACGTCACCACGTTCTAGATGGTCGGACTTTGGTGTGATCATGTGTACGCAAGACAGTTTCAGCAGAACTCCGTCGGAACTCCGTCAGTTCATTTCGACGGAAAAAACGGTCGTGTGTACGTAGCATAATAGTCCATTGAAGCTATTTGGTGCCCAGTGACAAATCAGAATCAAGAAAACGGCTTGTCAGAAGATTAATCATATGTTCTGTTCATCAAACACACAACAATCGTGGCCGATTACCGAATAGGGTGGATCTCAGGTTATAGAGATCAAACAGGCACATCAGAGAGCTCAGCCAGCCAAGGGAGGTATATCCAAAGATTCCTCTAATGGTAACTTCTCCTCCCACTCCTGCTTGTGCTCCTGCTGCGATGTTTCTTCACACAATGGTAAATAGGTAAGGTAACAATGACTCCCAGGGACAATATTAGGAAAGATAAAGAAGAAAAAACTTCATGGTGCAGTAATAGGTTCCATAGTTTTATTTTAAAAAAAACACGATACTGACATCCAAAACAAACAAAGTTTTCTAAAAACACAGCCGCGGCTCACAGCCAGACCAGCTGGTGCATGGTAACGTCAGAGACTATCGCTCCACCAAAGCGTTTCCCCCTAGAAGGCATCAGCTGGGAAAGGAGATCGTATCTCAACGTCACACACCACGCTATTTAACTAAGAAAAGAGCTCGGAAACAGGAGAGACACCAGAAGCACAACTGGGCTGATCATCCAGTGGTGACACCGGTGTAACACATACACCACAAATGCCGGGAACCACTTCAAAGAGTGTAATATTACAAGGGGTGTTCTATTAATCTGACCAGGCACCCGTGGGTAGGTGTATTAACAAAAAAACATTGGAAATGCATAGCAATTCATTTACATATTGTTTACATACATAAAAAATAAATAATAATTATTATAAAAAAACATGTGTCCCATTCACTATTAGAAATATAAAATGAATGTCACATGTTTATGTATGGTATAAAAAAATATGTAAAAATAAATGAAAATAAAAAATAAAAAAGCAAACCATATATAGAAATATTATGCTGTTGGCAAAAAAATGCATAGATATCTCAAAAGGTTCAAGAAACTGAACCGCTTATACCCTGCCCAAAATTAAAATTAAATTAAAATCAAAAAATTGAACAGCTCAAGCAAATCATTGAGAGGACATAAGATCTACTAAGGTCTCAGTTTGAAGCAGTGGAGCTTGGTGTAAGTGGAACTGAATTAAGTGGGAGTTAAACACAAGAGTTAGAGTATACAAGTCTTGGTGTTTGGTTGCTGTCTGCTGTCTGCTGTCTGTTGCTGTCTGCTGTCTGTTGCTGTCTGCTGTCTGTTGCTGTTTGCTGGGGTGCTTTTTGGGGGCTTTTCCATTGACTTTTGCTGTCACTTTTTAAATAGCTCCTTTTTTTTTTTTGGTTTCATCAGTCTATCAATTAAGGGGTGTGGTTAATTGCTCACAGGTGACTATTTAACTGGTTGCAGGGCTCAGTGTGAGCGTGCTCAGTTTGAAGCAGTGGAGCTTGGTGTAAGTGGAACTGAATTAAGTGGGAGTTAAACACAAGAGTTAGAGTATACAAGTCTTGGTGTTTGGTTGCTGTCTGCTGTCTGCTGTCTGTTGCTGTCTGCTGTCTGTTGCTGTCTGCTGTCTGTTGCTGTTTGCTGGGGTGCTTTTTGGGGGCTTTTCCATTGACTTTTGCTGTCACTTTTTAAATAGCTCTTTTTTTTTTTTTTGGTTTCATCAGTCTATCAATTAAGGGGTGTGGTTAATTGCTCACAGGTGACTATTTAACTGGTTGCAGGGCTCAGTGTGAGCATGCTCAGTTTGAAGCAGTGGAGCTTGGTGTAAGTGGAACTGAATTAAGTGGGAGTTAGACACAAGAGTTAGAGTATACAAGTCTTGGTGTTTGGTTGCTGTCTGCTGTCTGCTGTCTGTTGCTGTCTGCTGTCTGTTGCTGTCTGCTGTCTGTTGCTGTTTGCTGGGGTGCTTTTTGGGGGCTTTTCCATTGACTTTTGCTGTCACTTTTTAAATAGCTCTTTTTTTTTTTTTTGGTTTCATCAGTCTATCAATTAAGGGGTGTGGTTAATTGCTCACAGGTGACTATTTAACTGGTTGCAGGGCTCAGTGTGAGCGTGCTCAGTTTGAAGCAGTGGAGCTTGGTGTAAGTGGAACTGAATTAAGTGGGAGTTAAACACAAGAGTTTAAAACAGGAGGTTATAACAGGGGTCATAGTACCTGTGTAGTGTGAGTATCTGAGTGTTGTCTGAGTAGTGTGTGTGGATCGTTAGTACTGTGTATTGTGTACCTGTGTATTGTCTTGTTGTGTACCTGTGTATTGTCTTGAGTATTAGTGCCAGGAAGCTAGCTGTTAGGTAATTTGGACAGGGTAAAATTCCCCAATCCTCACTAAATTTAATAGGTACGATGCCCGGCGGGTGTGGAGAGGCGGCTCTTTGTACATCTTGCCGCATGTATGCATTCCTTGATCATCCGATCGAGGGCGAATACTGCTGTGCAAAATGTAAGCACATTGTTTCCCTGGAAGCCCAGGTTCTGAATCTAGGGAAGCAACTGTCAGCACTGAGAAGTCCCTCCATACTAAAGGTGAGCCAGGAACGTACATGGCAGGTGCCGGCAGGGGCCAGCACAGAGGCGGGTGGAGACAAAGAGGTGCAGGCACTAGCAAAGAGTAGATGGGTGACAGTCAGGAGGGGTAGAGGGGGAAGTGCCAGAGAGGCCGTTCCAGGACTGGAGCATCCCAATAAGTACGCTCCATTGAGTGACATTGGTGAAACCAGTCAGGGACCAGCACTGCTGGAGATGAGGGACTCTCCTAGCTGCCAGGGGAAGAACTCCTCCAGTGAGAGTGGGGGGGGCAGCAAAGGGAAAGGAAAGACAGATTCTGGTGGTAGGGGACTCAATTCTTAGAAGGACAGAGAGGGCAATCTGTAACCAAGACCTGAAGCGCCGAACAGTATGTTGTCTACCGGGCGCTTGGGTTCGGCACATCACGGATCTTGTGGACAGATTACTGGGAGGGGCTGGGGAAGACCCGGCTGTCATGGTGCACGTTGGCACCAATGACAAAGTCAGAGGCAGATGGAGTGTCCTAAAGAACGATTTTAGGGACTTAGGAGCTAAATTGAGGAAAAGGACCTCCAAGGTAGTGTTCTCAGGAATACTACCGGTACATCGAGCCACACCAGAAAGGCAGAGGGAGATTAGGGAAGTAAACAAGTGGCTGAAGAGCTGGTGTAGTAAGGAGGGGTTTGGGTTCCTGGAGGACTGGGCCGACTTCTCAGTCGGTAACCGGTACTATAGAAGGGACGGACTGCACCTAAATGAGGAGGGTGCAGATCTGCTGGGAATGAAGATGGCCAAAAAGTTAGAGGGGTTTTTAAACTAGGCGATGGGGGGGAGGGTCCAGAGACAGTGATAGCCAGCGCGGAAGATATTCCAGAGGGTAGTATTGGGGGCATTAGTGGTAGGTTAACCAAAGCACAAAAACGCAAGGTGAGTATAGTAGCAAGTCCTAGTTGCAATCTTGAAACACCCAATACGAGGACAATATGCGACCAGTCTAAACTATGTGGCATGTTCACCAATGCCAGGAGCATGGCGGACAAGATGGGTGAACTAGAGATACGGTTGTACAAGGAGGATTTGGATTTTGTGGGAATTTCAGAGACCTGGTTCAACAGCTCTCATGATTGGCTGGCAAACATTCAAGGGTATACCCTATACCGCAAGGATAGAGAAGGTAAAAAAGGGGGAGGGGTATGCCTATATATCAAGAATAATGTACAAGTGAGTGTGAGAGATGACATCACTGAGGGGGCTAGGGAGGAGGTGGAATCTTTATGGGTAGAGCTCCAAAGGGATGAAGCTAAGGGGAAAATAATACTGGGAGTATGCTATAGGCCCCCAAACCTGAGGGAGGAAGTGGAGACGGATCTCCTATCACAAATTGGATTAGCAGCAAGGATGGGAAGTGTTATCATAATGGGGGATTTTAATTATCCAGACATAGACTGGGCGGAGGGAACCGCGCATTCATTTAAGGCTCGCCAGTTCCTTAGTGTTTTGCAGGACAATTTTATGGGTCAGATGGTAGACGCACCAACTAGAAATAAAACATTACTAGATCTACTGATTACCAATAATACAGACCTGATAACAGATGTGGTAATACGGGGCAATTTAGGTAACAGCGATCACAGGTCAATTAGTTTCAGTATAAATCACACAAATAGGAAACATGAAGGGAACACAAAGACACTGAATTTCAAAAGAGCCAACTTCCCTAAACTACAAACCTTGCTAAAAGGCATAAATTGGGATAAAATATTAGGAACAAAGAATACGGAGGAGAGATGGGTTTGCTTTAAGAGCATATTAAATAAGGGCATTAGCCAATGTATCCCATTGGGTAATAAATTTAAAAGAGCGAACAAACATCCTGGATGGCTTAACTCCGATGTAAAAATGCATATAAAAGCAAAGGAGAAGGCCTTCAAAAAATACAAGGTTGAGGGATCATCCTCAGCATTCAGTATTTATAAAGAATGCAATAAGAAATGTAAGGGTGCAATTAGGATGGCTAAGATAGAACATGAAAGACACATAGCGAAAGAAATCCCAAGAAATTCTTTAAGTATGTAAACAGTAAAAAAGGGAGGACAGACCATATTGGCCCCATAAAGAATGAGGAAGGACATCTGGTTACAAAGGATGGGGAGATGGCAAAGGTATTGAATTTATTCTTCTCCTCAGTCTTCACAAGTGAATCGGGGGGCTTCAGTAACCAAAACTGCAGTGTTTATCCTCATGACACATCACAGGAAGCACCTCCATGGTTAACAGAGGACGGAATTAAAATTAGACTTGAGAAACTTAACATTAATAAATCACCGGGACCAGATGGCTTGCATCCGAGGGTACTTAGGGAACTCAGTCAGGTGATTGCCAGACCGTTGTTCCTAATATTTACAGACAGTCTATTGACTGGAATGGTACCAGCTGATTGGAGAAAAGCCAATGTAGCACCAATATTTAAAAAGGGCCCAAAAAACATCCCTGGGAACTACAGACCAGTTAGCCTAACATCAATAGTATGTAAACTCTTGGAGGGGATGATAAGGGACTATATACAAGATTTTAGTAATAAGAATGATTTCATTAGCAGTAATCAGCATGGATTCATGAAGAATCGTTCTTGCCAAACCAATCTATTAACCTTCTATGAGGAGGTGAGTTGCCATCTAGATAAAGGAAGGCCCGTAGACGTGGTGTATCTGGATTTTGCAAAAGCATTTGACACAGTTCCCCATAAACGTTTACTATACAAAATAAGGTGCGTTGGCATGGACCATAGGGTGAGTACATGGATTGAAAACTGGCTACAAGGGCGTGTTCAGAGGGTGGTGATAAATGGGGAGTACTCAGAATGGTCAGGGGTGGGTAGTGGGGTTCCCCAGGGTTCTGTGCTGGGACCAATCCTATTTAATTTGTTCATAAACGACCTGGAGGATGGGATAAAGAGTTCAATCTCTGTATTTGCAGACGATACTAAGCTAAGCAGGGCAATAACTTCTCTGCAGGATGTGGAAATCTTGCAAAAAGACCTGAACAAATTAATGGGGTGGGCGACTACATGGCAAATGAGGTTCAATGTAGAAAAATGTAAAATAATGCATTTGGGTGGCAAAAATATGAATGCAATCTATACACTGGGGGGAGAACCTCTGGGGGAATCTAGGATGGAAAAGGACCTGGGGGTCCTAGTAGATGATAGGCTCAGCAATGGCATGCAATGCCAAGCTGCTGCTAATAAAGCAAACAGAATATTGGCATGCATTAAAAGGGGGATCAACTGCAGAGATAAAACGATAATTCTCCCGCTCTACAAGACTCTGGTCCGGCCGCACCTGGAGTATGCTGTCCAGTTCTGGGCACCAGTCCTCAGGAGGGACGTACTGGAAATGGAGCGAGTACAAAGAAGGGCAACAAAGCTAATAAAGGGTCTGGAGGATCTTAGTTATGAGGAAAGGTTGCAAGCACTGAACTTATTCTCTCTGGAGAAGAGACGCTTGAGAGGGGATATGATTTCAATTTACAAATACTGTACTGGTGACCCCACAATAGGGATAAAACTTTTTCGCAGAAGAGAGTTTAATAAGACTCGTGGCCACTCATTACAATTAGAAGAAAAGAGGTTTAACCTTAAACTACGTAGAGGGTTCTTTACTGTAAGAACGGTAAGGATGTGGAATTCCCTTCCACAGGCGGTGGTCTCAGCGGGGAGCATTGATAGCTTCAAGAAACTATTAGATAATCACCTGAATGACCGCAATATACAGGGATATGTAATGTAATACTGACACATTATCACACACATAGGTTGGACTTGATGGACTTGTGTCTTTTTTCAACCTCACCTACTATGTAACTATGTAACTATGTCTCTCAGACCTTTAATGTTTACATATTCCTCTCAATAGAATCCTGACGAGGACAAATAATTCAGCAACATATTAAAAAACATTTTAAAACACAGATAATTAATGTATCACCGAAAGTGTCTAATCACACCCCCGCCAGGGAAGGACAGAAAAAAGCAGGGTATGAACAGGCACTCTCGGAGGTGTGGAGCTAGCTATTATCAATATAGCAATTGATGTCCCATTCCACGTTGAGTCCCAGGGGACTATAACACTGGATGTCAAAAATCCATCTGGTTTCCCTACGTAAAATGTGTCTCTTTAGGTTACTCCCTTTCCAATGGGGGACAAACCTCTCAGGAGCTATGACCTGGAGCAAAGAAGGGTCCCAGTTATGATGCTGGTGCAGCTTTGCCCCAGTGCAGTCTTGTCAATGCAGCTTTGCCCCAGTGCAGTCTTGTCAGTACAGCTTTGCCCCAGTGCAGCCTTGTCAATGCAGCTTTGCCCCAGTGCAGTCTTGTCAGTACAGCTTTGCCCCAGTGCAGCCTTGTCAGTGCAGCTTTGCCCCAGTGCAGCTTTGCCCCAGTGGTCAGTGCAGCCTTGCCCCCAGTGTCCATGCTTGCCGCCGCCGACATATACATAGCTTCATGTAGTTTTAAATATGGCGCCGCGGAGTTCGGAGGGACTCGGCGGAGCTGAACGAACGCCGCCGAGATACACATAGTCTAGTGTATTCGGCTCTTTCCGGTGCCGTTCACAGTCCCGCCCAGTCCCGCCCTATGATGGACATAACACAGGTCCAATGGCGGGACTGGGCGTGACTGTGAGCGGCGCCGGAAAGAGCCGAATACACTCGACTATATGTATCTCGGCTCCGAGCAGTCACTGTGATTTCGGCGGCGCTCGTTCGGCTCCGCCGAGTCCCTCCGAACTCCACGGCGCCATATTTAAAATGACACGCTATGTGAATGTCGGCGGCGATCGCCACCGATAGATCACAATTAGTGGGGATCGGCGTATAACACGCACCCACTATTTTTCCCCTGATTTTAGGGGGAAAAAGTGCGTGTAATACACCGATAAATACGGTATTTTGTGAATTCAAAGGAACCCAATTATATGCTTTCTTTCCACATATGAAGTAATAGCCTGGTGGGGCAGCACAAGCTTTATTGAAATTATATCCTTGCAGACACATCAATAGTTTCATATTGTTCTGCCGGGAATGTTGACGATGTGTGTAGTCATGTAATTCCTGATATCTGTCAATACTCCATACAGTATCCTTACCATCAAACCAGTACCTGATATTGGCATTATCCATGCAATTGGAGTTCCCAATCGGTCGGGTAGTACTCTGGTAACTGTGGGAAAGTAACTCAGGTGTATAAGTTTGAGTAAAGTTAATGCAGACTGCTGGTTTTCTCAATGGAGCATTTGTGAACAGTAAAAGTGAAATGGCTCTGTCAATCATTGTTCTACTGACTTCACCAAAGTGTGCACTGTCCTCTATTTCAGTTAAAGTGCTTGGTATTCCTAACAAAGGTATAGTCTTATGAGAAATAGGTGCATGTGTGCATATCCAGCAACTAGTGATATTCAGTTTCTTGGCAGCTTGCAGGTGCATAGATACAAAAGAGTTATGGAAAGACTTCTAGTTTGGCATGATATTCATGTGCTGCTTCCATCCGTGCTCTTAGGTCAGCATCTGAAACTGGCTCAAGTTGTGACATTTCTTCCATTACAGTAGCATTAAAAAAGAAAAGTGTCTTGTATCTTACCCTTTTCCTTCTTGTATGTCCATTCATATGCCATGACTGTAATCCATACCACTGCTCCACCGCAGAGGATAACACTCCAGAGCTTCACATTCATCTTAGGCCCTAGGAGATTCATTCTGCAGTCTTCTTGCTCGAGCATGAGTCAGTGGAGGAGACCTGGAAGGTAAAGGTACAGAACAATTCTTGCCAGTAGCAGACCGGCTTATATTCTCTTTTGGAACCACAGACTTCTTACAGTGTGAACCATGCACCCAATACTTATAGTCTTTCAGCTTCACTGCAGTAGGAGACACAAGAATGACCTGAAATGGCCCTTTCCACTTAGGGGACAAAGTAGTCCGGGGTGTGTGATTCTTGATATACACCCAATCTCCTGACTTTAGTCCGTGAGTTCCTTAACTTGTGTCCACAGGTTGTCCTGCTTTGGCTCTGGAAAAAGTATCAGAAAACACATTTGCCAATTTGTAAACATATTCTATCATGGAATCTTGACCATTTATTAAAGTCACTGTCTCCGGCTGTGATGAATGTAGTCTTTTAGGCGGTCGCACAAACAATATGTCAAAAGGTGACAGTCCATGTTTCTCCTAATGGTCACCAAGGCTATAGGTAATGCTTCTACCCATGTGCTTTGTCCATTAGCAGTTATTTTGGCCAAATACCTCTTCAGGGTTTGATTGCTGCGTTCCACCATCCCACTAGCCTGAGGTCTGTAAGGAGTATGCAATTGCTGTTTCATACCCAAAATGTTCACTACTTCTGCCATGAGTTTGTTATCAAAATGTGTCCCTCTATCTGAGGAAATTATTGACCCTATACCAAACCTTGGGATCAATTCCCTCGTTAGACATTTTACCACAGTTCTGGCATCATTTTTCACTGTGGGCCAGGCTTCTGGCCAACTTGAAAATTGATCAATGCAAACCAAAAGATACTTAAATCAACCACAAGGGGGCATATCCGAGAAGTCAATTTGCACAATTTGAAATGGCTCCTCAGTATGTGGAATATGCTTCATGGGAGTGGGCACTGACTTTCCAATGTTATGCATTTGACATATAGAACATTCAGTAACCTGTTTAGCAGCATATGCAGGAAAACCTGGAAGGCCCATGGCTCAAAGCAAACAAAGAAGGGAACAAAGTCGGAGGAGCAACCAGTCTGTTTTTCAATCTCCATAGGCCATCTGCCCCACAAACAGCTCCCTTTGTGGTCCAAGAGGATGAATGAGGCGAGCTTGCCTGTAGGGCTGATAGAATGTCCAGATCCACTTGAAGATCTGTGAGCAGAAATGATGGAAACGCTGTAGTTGGCTCAGAAGAATGTATAGCATCTTTAGCATACCTATCAGCCAAAGCATTCATCATCATCCAAGCGATATACTATCATCTGCTCTGGTATGTGCTTTACATTTAATCACTGCAAATTTAAGAGGCAGCTGGACTGCTGCCAATAATCTGACAATCAACTCTTTATGCTGTATAGGGGTTCCTGCTGCTGTCAGATAACCCCTCTCTTGCCAGAGTTGTGCAAAACTATGCACTATGCCTACAGCATAGGCTGAGTCACTATAGATATTTACAGTAGCCCCTTCTGCAAGCTCCAAAGCAACACAAAGAGCGGTTAGTTCAGCTGCCTGTGCTGACCTTGAATTCTGTAAAAAATAAAAAAAAATTAACAGTATCCGAGATCCAAACTCAGTGGGATATCGCCTATTTGGATACTTATGTTAAGGGGGGTATGGTCACTAGGAGTCTTAGGTGGGAGGTCAGCCCCCAGAGGGGTGACGTCCAACTTGAAGAATGGTTTAGTTACTTCAATAAAGCAGGTGTTGATCTCCTAAATTTTTTAATTGAGCGTAAGAGGGCTAAACTCACTAGATTAGATGAAGAGATTAAGATCATTAAGGACAAGCTGAACCCTCTCAAGGAGAGCATTGAATATAAGGAGAGATCTCTCTCTCTTCTTCATTTGCTGGAAAAAGAAGACAGAGATCAGAGAACTAAAAAAAGAAAGAAATATAATAGAGATCTGCTTGACTATCAAGGGGCAGTAGTCTTTGAATGGCAAAAGAAATTGATTGCTGAGCAGACCTCTACTATCTCTGATGGAATGGAAGTTAGATTACCAGGTTCTGTGGCTCCGCCCACTTCTGGGCCACAGGCTCCCCCTCCTCCCTTCTCACAGCCTGCTAATCCTAGACAATTCCCTGGTGGCCATAATGGAGCCCCTGGGAGATCCAGACAAGGACCACATCAGTCTCCCTACAGACGAGGTGGTGGCGGTAGGGGAGGGACCTCATCCAATTACCCACCTATGTTGCCACGACGTTCCCGGGGGATGGGTGGTCCTAACCATGGCATACGAAGTCGTGGTAACGGTTATGTCAATACTGGACCATTGCAGGTTTGGCCTTTTGGGGGCAGACCATATGGCCAGTATAACACCTATGACAAGGGTTTACCATCCCCTCGGGCCTTTGATCTTGGACCTTATTCTGATCATGGCTATGGCACTGATCATAGGGCAAGACAAGGTTATTATGATGGCCAGATACGGGATCTTCAGAATTCCGCACCTATGAATGACAGAAGAGGAAATTTTGATTTTAATATCAGTACTTCCAACCAGTTTTACCCCCACGTGACCTTGAGGGCCCTTTAACCAATTTTAATATTACAGAGGGTGTGGAGGTAGCTGCTTCATCGTACCACCCTAGATCTGTAGTCTTCTGCTGATTTAGGTAATCCAGGTACATCTGGCTCCAACCACCAACAATGGGGTTTTCACAGGCCAAATCAGGGTGTCAAAAGGTCCGTAGACCAAAGAGAGGATCTAGAGGGGGGAGGCGACTGCGATCTAAAAAGGAAAATATCCCAGAAGAATCCCAGCGATGGGATACTTAATTTAAGTTCTGTAACTCTAAATGACTCTGAGAGATTTTTACTTAAATTTTCACCTCCTCGTGGATTAAATAAGTTTCAAACATACATGGATGTACATAAATTTGTACGCAAGGTAAATATCAAAAGATATATGGCTTCTAAGTCTATACAGGTTGTTGAGACCACTTCCAATGAGTTCCGTCATTCTGGGCTTTCTAATGCCTCCCTTTTTTTTAACCCCCTGGGGGCTATGGCCCCCTCCCTGAAGGTGTTCAGGGATCTAATATTAAGGGATTTGGAACAATTGCCTTTTAAAAGAGTGAGATGCTATAAAGACTTGGTGTCCGGTCTTAATTCTTTATGTGAAAACAAACAGATTTCTACTTACAACCACTAGTTACCAAAATGCCCTTACACTTAAAGGACTCTCGGCATGTAATTAACCTACTTGCTGAGTATACCCCCAACCCTGGGTGGTGGTTGGTTACAGCTGACGTTGCCTCATTATCTACGGTAATACCGCATAATTTGGGGTTATTTGCAGTGGAATACTTTTTGAGGTGAGATTCTGGGTTGGTTGATGAACAAATTTGTTTCATTATGCAACTGCTTCATTTTGTGGCTACTCAAAACTATTTTTGGTTTGGGGGCCAGTTTTACAGGCAGGATAGAGGGGTCGCCATGGGGGCTAAATATGCCCCCAGTTTGGCGAACCTCTTTATGGCCCTGTGGGAGGAGGATGTCATCTATGCCCACCGGAGACCTCGGGTGGTACTCTGGGTAAGATACATAGATGACATCCTCCTCCTGTGGAATGGGGACCGTGAGGACTTGGATTCCTTTATGAGCGAGTTGAATGCTAACGATCGTGGCGTTCAGCTCTGTTATGAAGCCAGCCAAACTGGAATCAATTTCTTGGATCTAAGAATTGGCATCAAGGATGGTCAGTTCACTACGGCTACCTTTTTCAAAAGTACGGATCGCAATTCGTACATACCGACTGACAGTTGTCATCATGAGGCCTGGCTTAGATCGGTGCCAAAAAGTCAACTCATACGCCTGAGGCGTAATTGCTCTGATCACGGTGAGTTTTTGCTTCAGGCTGATGTTTTGATTAGGCGATTCCTATCAGGATAGGGTACTATCCATTCCTTTTATAACCACTTACTCTATACAACATAGGAATGTGGCCAAACTCATTAGGAAGCATTGGCATGTTCTTATAAGTGACGATGTGTTGGGTAATGTCCTTCCAGCTAAGCCACAGGTGATCTATAAGGGTGCTCCCTCTCTTAGGGGTAGAGTTGTCCCGAATGTTCTTGATCCCCCTCTATCCAAGAAAGGGTTTTTCAAACACCTGACTGGCTTCTTTCAATGTAGGAGGTGTAGGGTGTGTTCCCTTAGTGGTTGCACACATAGGAGAACACATAGATTTATTTCCACTAGCACCTTGACAGAATTTGAGATTAAACCATTTATTACGTGCTCCACTGAATGGGTTGTATACCTCCTCCAATGCCCCTGCGGGCTACAGTATGTCGGGAGGACTAAGCGCCCCCTTTCTGTCAGGCTTAATGAGCACGTAACTAATATCCTTACAGGCTTCCCCAAACATCCAGTTTCTAGGCACTATCTCGAGGTTCATAATCGAGATCCTGCCAAGACCATTTTTTTGGGGATCGATAGATACACCTCCCATTGGAGGGGGGGTTCCCTGATACGTGGGATCTCTAGATTAGAGATGGCCTGGATATATAGGTTGAAATGTTACACTCCCTTTGGGCTTAATGTGGAGGTAGATCTCAACGCCTTTATAGATAATTCATGAGTATCTTATTCTTTGTAAACTTGGTGTGAACCCTTGGTGGCTATACCTTAACATTTTTATTAAGTCCATGTAATTTTTGCACATGATCCCCCCATTTTCCATCCTTTATATATATATTTTTTATGTTCAAATAAAGATTTAAAGATTTTTTTCCCTTTTAGGGCACTATATTATTTGCGATTTTATTTTTATTACTTTCATTATTATTATTTTTTAGAGCGCTTTGTGATAGTGTCTCCTTAAATTTTTCCATTTATTCATCTTTTATGATTTTTTCATCAGTTTCATTAGTTTCATTAGTTTTTTATTTTTTTCCTTAGGATTAATAATTTTTTTCAGATAATTATTAATTATGTTTGACTTTTTCTTATTTTTCCACTAGATGGCGTAGCAGGATATCTATGTATCTATTTGACTTCTTAATGGAACGTTACTTATTTTTAATGGTATTTATTTTTTTCATACATATTAATATATTTAATATGTCTAATTGGACTTTCACTTCGGTCCTCTTAATCTTTTTTGCCTATTAATATAATTTTTAATATGCCCACCACGTTCTTATCTATTTCCTTGTTTTAGTTAGAATGTCCTGGTGCCACCTCCTGAGTTTCACAACGAGGCGTGGTTTCTGTGTGTGTTATATCCAGCGATGAGTCAGTGCGTCGCCCGTTCCCTAGACGACGTCTATTAGGACGAAACGTACGTTGGAAGGCTGACGCGCTGACGTCATCGGTGTCCTCTCGTCTTGAACGGGTGTATGCAGGCCGGCCGGCTATTTTTATCCTCGTTTATGCTTCTATTTACGTTATTTATGTAAGTGCAAATCCCTTTTTTAAATAAATTGTGTCTGCTGATTTACACTATGAAGTTCCTTTCTTTTATTCCTTTGGGTCCTACCTGGTAATCATCCTTGCCTACCGGACGGAGCCTTTCCTGCCTTTTCCTCTCCATGGTGAGGTCGGACCAGGACGCTTCCATTGATCGGATATCTTAAGTTGTACAAGCTGTCTTGTAGCTTGCCTCTGGTAAGTGCGCATTGCTTTTGGTGGTGGATTTGTCACTTGGTGCCATCTGAAGAGCTTTATCGCAATTAATATTGGATATCAATTGGGTTCTTTGGGACTTTCTTTCACTTATCACTATTGTTTATTAGTTTTATTTTGTCACCCATTTTGGATTTTATATGATCATTCATTTCTATATCACTGTAGTTATTTGCCTTCTTGGTATATGGGATGTCATTCACATATGTCTCAATGTATAACATTTAAATTTTTGATTAGCGCAGTTCAGTTTTATTTTTTGGTTTCTGTGTTTGTGTATGCCTCACAAATAGGGACTGCAGCTTTTTATTTATTTATTTGGGTCTGTGAAGCGCGGTAATTTTTTGTATTTTGTCTTCTTGAATTCTGTAGAACCTCAGCGTGTAGTAATTTACTGTCACCATTTACCACTGCACAAGCGGCAAGTGTGAGGCCATCGGTCCTTCTAATGGAGGATCCATCTACAAACAGATCAGCACAAGATGGCAGACCTGAGATGGGTTCATCCTGCAAGTCAGGTCGGGGTTTGGTCACACTGTCAATAGAATTAGTACAAACATGAGTCAGGTAGGCAGAATCCTTAATCTCCTCGTTGTCATCTACCGGCAAGAAGGTGGCCGGATTCAAGGTCTGGCAGCGTTGGATTTTGAGGTTGGAAGCTGATAGTAAAACCAAATGATAATGTGTTATTCGTTGAACAGAAAAATGTTTAGTGTAAGCACTGTTCAGCATAGCTTCCAAGTCATGCGGACACATTAAATACAAAGTATTGCCCAGTACAATGTCAACAGTTTTTTCTACCAGCAGAGCAGCCGCTGCTACTGATTTCAAACATCCAGGAAGTCCCCTAGCTACACTATCCAGGGGGTAGCTGTAGTACCCTACTGGACGATGTTGACCACAGAAATGCTGTGTTAATTCCCCATTTCCATGGCCATTCACTTCTGTACAAAAGAGATAAAAATCTTTGCTATAGTCAGGTAAACCTAAACTAGGTACAGTTAACAAAGACCTTTTAATCAATTTAAATGCTCCCTTGACTGCTGGAGTTAATTCATCAGAGGTGAACTTGTAATTGCTTTTTGTATGGCCTTTCAACAAGTCTTGTGGGGGACCTATAATTGTAGAATATTGAGGTAAAAACTGCCTGCAATATCCTACCAATCCAAGGAATGCTCTCAACTGTTTTAAAGTTGTGGGCATTTGTTGCTTTGCAATTACCTTTTTTCTTTTATCTGTCAAATGTTTGATACCTTGAGAGACACAGTGGCCCAGGTACTGTACCTTTAATTTAACCCACTGCACTTTTGTGGCATCTACTTTTTGTCCTATACTGGCCAGGAAATTCAGTAAAGAGATGGAATCCTCAGTACAAGCCTGTTCATCAGAGGATGCCTACAGGATGTCATCCACATATTGTACTAATATTGATCCCATGGGTGGCTGCCACTCATCCAATTTATCCTTGAGCGCCTGAGAAAAGCAACTGGGGGAATCATGATACCCCATTGGCAATCTTGTCCAGGTAAGTTGTCTTTTCTCAAACGTGAAGGCTAGCAACCATTGATCATCTAGATGAACAGGGATGCTAAAGAAGGCTGAGGCAAGATCGATTACAGTAAAGTGAGTTGCTGAGGGAGGTATAGTTGCCAGTATAGTAGAGGGGTTGGGTACCACAGGTACTGATGGAATAATTACCTTGTTGACGGCACGCAAATCACGCACCAACCTCCAGCGACGGCTGTCCTCTCCTGCTTTTATAGGTTTGGGAACTGGATAGATAGGAGTGTTACCAGAACTCCTAAAAGGCTTAAGAACACCCTCCTGTAGTACCTCCTCTATTACTGGCTTAATACCTTCAATTGATTCAGGGGACAAGGGGTATTAAGGTAGTCTCGGTACTGGCAGTGTGGGGTCTCTATTTAACCGTACAGGGGCAACTTACATAAGGCCAGGAGTGTTTGCTCCTGTTACCCATAGGGAGGGGTCAATCTTTTGTTTGACCTCTTCTGGAGTTCCTCCCTCCATTTCAGCTATCAATAGAGGCATGAACAACAAATCAGTTGCTTCCTCTTTTAACCTGCGCGGTATGTCAATGACAGTTTTTCCTGGGGATAAAGCAATAGTTACCCCCATTTTTGATAGCAAATCTTGTCCTAATAAATTACAGGGGGAATGTGGAGACAGTACAAATGAGTGTTCCGTTGAATGCTCTTCCAATGTCACCGGTACTGATTGTGTAACCCCTGCTGAAATTACATTATTACTTACTCCAACCAAAGAAACTCTTTCATTGGAGAGTGGCAAGTTGGGGTCAAAAACATTCAAAAGGGAACCAGAAGCTCCTGTGTCGATGAGACAACGCAAATCAATACCGTTTACATTTATTTCAACCATTGGTTCATCAACAGAATCAATTTCAATGGCAGCCAGAGCTTGATATAAAAATGGGTCATCTGTACTGTCACCACATCCCGCCTCATCCTAGCGCCCCCCTACAGTCTCGTGCTATATGTCCACTCAATCCGCACTTGAAGCAAGTGGGGGAGGCACGAGGCTGTAGGGTTAGGGGTCTTACTCTATTTGAGATGATTTGTTGGTATCGGGACTGAATTCTACGGTTTCTGCGCTGTCCCTCATTTTGTCTCCAATTGCCCCGCTTTTGCTATGGTGTCCCATAATTAGAGATATATACCACTCCCGAAGGTGGGTAAGGGGGGGGGGGGCGCTACCCGTACACCCTGAGGTGTTACCTGTACTGTAGACACCGGTACCCCCTTAGGTTCAGGAACCTTTTCCTTAACCTCCGACACTTGTATATTCATCATTTTTGTTTTCTCCTTCTTTGTTAGTTTACACCATTTCACATGATGTTTCAGGGCATATGGGTCTCCACTCACCATCATTTTGATAATGGGAGCACTTGGTTGTAATTTAGCAATACTTAGCCCTGTTGCTTTTGCTATTTTTAATAACTTTTTAGCCCTATCTTTTGTTACATCACGTCGGGGTCACCAATGTTAAGTAGAGCCTTGAAATAAAAGACATCAACGCCAGAAGAGCTGCATTCGTCTCATGTATGTTTACTTCAGAATATGCACTGTACATACAGAGGATCACATCTTTCAAGGGAATGTGATACAGGTTACAGGGCAGTACAGCTTTTTTAGAGAATGATTATACAGTAGTCTATGGCGGGCACAAGCCCAAAATTACACATCACACAGTACGTATTTTACTAATTATTTCAACATAACTTTTGGTCAGCATGACCTTTACTGATTAAGGGGTGACAGTTAGTTTAACAGAAGGAAGATTGATTATATCAAGGAATTAATTTGACTTTTAAACAGGGACTTTTCATATCAACATCTTTTCCGAGAATTGTATCATGTCATTGGCAGAACATTTCATGTCAACTGTAGGCCAACCAAGACAGCCACATGTGTTGCAATACCAAAAGAATTCAGAAACATTTTACACAAAATTATAAGAAAAACATTTTCATGTTGAAGAGAAACTCTGGATACATAGCAAGATATGTCTTGTATACTTCATATCTTAATTTACTTCATATAAGATATTTGTTTGAGCTGTTCAATTATTTTTGGATTTTAATTTAATTTGAATTTTGGGCAGGGTATACGCGGCTCCGTTTCTTGAACCTTTTGAGATATCTATCCATTTTTTGGCCAAGAGCATAATATTTCTATATATGTTTTTTTTTTTTTTTTTAGTTATTTTTACATAGTTTTGTATACAATACATAAACATGTGACATTCATTTTTTATTTCTAATAGTGAATGGGACACATTTTTTTTATAATAATTATTATTTATTTTTTATGTATGTAAACAATATGTAAATAAATTGATATGCATTTCCAATGTTTTTTGTTAATACACCTACCCACGGGTGCCTGGTTAGATTAACAGAACCCCATTTGTAATATTACACTTTTTGAAGTCGTTCCCGGCACTTGTGGTGTATGTGTTACACCGGTGTCACCACTGGATGATCAGCCCAGTTGTGCTTCCGGTGTCTCTCCTATTCCCGCGCTCTTTTCTTAGTTAAATAGCGTGGTGTGTGATGTTGAGATACGATATCCTTTCCCAGCTGATGCCTTCTACGGGGAAACGCGTCGGGTGGAGCGATAGTCTCTGACGTCACCATGCACCAGCTGGTCTTGCTGTGAGCCGTGGCTGTGTTTTTAGAAAACTTTGTTTGTTTTGGATGTCAGTATCGTGTTTTTAAAAAAAAACGATGAAACCAATTACTGCACCATGAAGTTTTTTCTTCTTTATCCTTCCTAATATCGGCCCTGGGAGTCATTGTTACCTTACCTACTTACCATTGTGTGAAGAAACATCGCAGCAGGAGCACAAGCAGCAGTCGGAGGAGAAGTTACCATTATGCCGCGTACACACGAGCGGACTTCTCGTCCACCTGAACTCCGAAGGACTTTTTGACGGAGTTCCAATGGAGTTCCGATGAAACGGACTTGCCTGCACATGATCACACCAAAGTCCGATCGTTTTGAACGTGATGACGTATGACTGGACTAGAATGAGGAAGTTCATAGCCAGTAGCCAATAGCTGCCCTTGCGTCCTTTTTTGTCAGTCGGACTAGCATACAGACGAGCGGATTTTTTGATCGGACTCGAGTCCATCGGAAAGATTTGAAACATGTTCTAATTCTAGGCCCGTCTGAATTTTCGACACAAAAGGTCCAATGAAGGTCCGATGAAGCCCACACACGATCAGAATGTCCGACGGATTCGTTCCGTCAGGCCAGTTCGGTCTAAAAGTCTGGTCATGTGTACACGGCATTAGAGGAATTTTTGGATATACCGCCCTTAGCTGGCTGAGCTCTCTGATGTGCCTGTTTGATCTCTATAACCTGAGATCCACCCTACTCGGTAAGCGGCCACGATTGTTGTGTGTTTGATGAACAGAACATATGATTAATCTTCTGACAAGCCCTTTTCTTGATTCTGATTTGTCATTGGGCACCAAATAGCTTCAATGGACTATTAGATTCATATTTTCATAAGCACTTTGTGTTCTTACCATATGTTAAGTCTGGTGTTTATATTTTTGCACAATTGTCTTTGGACAGTAACAGGTTCACTTTGTTTGGGTAGCACAATTATTTTTGTTACACACTTATATAAACTGAATATTTAGGTTTTTTTAGTTGCAGCACCTGTTATAATCACACATATATATATATATATATATATATATATATATATATATTAAGTGTTTTTTACACATATCATATATATTTCTATAGGGGTATAGCGCAGATATCCTACTATACACAACTTTGTATTGATACCCATAGCGGATAACAAACATTGTACGGTTGCAATGTGGTGCTGAAAACTCACAGGGATCGCTGCGTTTCCCATGCCGCATATATGTGAACCTAGGCTTTATGCGACCTTGTGATACAACTTTTGCTCTAAAAGTTCTATCTAAAAGCAGACACCACAGAATGCCTGCTGTAATTTATATTAGCCAAAAAAAGCTCCTCTTTGTGCCTTTATGAAAATTGCTTGAATTTTTTACTGGGGTCTGACGTCCTTGGGAAAAAATGCAGTGCTAAGAAATATTGGGAAGTTAGGGTGTAGTGAAACAATTAAGTAAGAGATGCTGTACTGAACAGTAAAGCATATGTGCAAAAACCATAAGTGAAGTGAAATGAACAAACACAGTATAAAGTGTCCACATATGGTAAATGGATGATTCCAAACTCAAATCAATAAGAGGAACTGGTATGAACCAAAAAATGATGTGAGATTGGAAATTAAAGTCAATGGTGCACGGTATGGATCTGTGACTGTGATTCAACAACGGGGTGCAGAACTTCCGTAGCTGTAAACCAACATCTCGATATGGGGCATCAGAATGAAAACATCAGGAAGTAAGATAAGATGGGTACTCTTACCAGATGACGTGGACTCCACTGTCGTATGACATGCAGTGAATGGTGCATGGAGCCAAATCTAGGCTGGAAAACGATATCCGGAACGGTGGAACCTCTGTCTCACTTCTCGACTTCTCTGGTGGGGTGAAGAAACATCAGGAAGGGCCGCCAACTGGATATCAGCCAATAGACCTCAAGGATGTGTTCCAAGGAGAAGCCGGGGACAGATTTGATCCAGACCCCGTGATGGAAGTAGGGCTACTGGAAGGCGATCTCCCCTTCCTTACGCTGCTTAGATTTTATTTCAATTGTGATCACTTTTATCCATTTTCTGTATGGTATTTTTAGAAATAAAAATCCCTGGTTTACCTGCACTATGCAGAAGCTTTTTATTTTTTATTTGCATATTATCCCGATGCAAGAAACTGCCTTCCAGTAGCCCTACTTTCATCATGGGGTCTGGATAAAATCTGTCCCCGGCTTCTCCTTGGAACACATCCTTGAGGTCTATTGGCTGATATCCAGTTGGTGGCCCTTCCTGATGTTTCTTCACCCCACCAGAGAAGTCGAGAAGTGAGACAGAGGTTCCACCATTCCGGATATCGTTTTCCAGCCTAGGTTTGGCTCCATGCACCATTGACTCCATGTCATACGACAGTGGAGTCCACGTCATCTGGTAAGAGTACCCATCTTATCTTACTTCCTGATGTTTTCATTCTGATGCCCCATATCGAGATGTTGGTTTACAGCTACGGAAGTTCTGTACCCTGTTGTTGAATCACAGTCACAGATCCACACCGTGTACCATTGACTTTCATTTCCAGTCTCACATCATTTTTTGGTTCATACCAGTTCCTCTTATTAATTTGAGTTTGGAATCATCCATTTACCATATGTGGACACTTTATACTGTGTTTGTTCATTTCACTTCACTTATGGTTTTTGCACATATGCTTTACTGTTCAGTACAGCATCTCTTACTTAATTGTTTCACTACACCCTAACTTCCCAATATTTCTTAGCGCTGCATTTTTTCCCAGTTACCAGTTATTGTTTGTCACAATGTATGCAGCTGCTGGCTCACATATATTTTATTTTTGCTATTAGAGCGCAGTGTTTTCATATTCTCTTGTGTCTGACGTCCTTGGCCTGTCCTGTTTTTTTGAAAATGCTTTCTCTGGTCTTATGTTGCCCATGTTGCGTTTATAGTTTATTTTTCAGTAATAACATTCAAAAACACAAGTAAAATGCAGGTAAATATCTATCCACGTTACATATTTAAAGGTACCATATATACTCGAGTATAAGTCAAATTTTTCAGCACATTTTTTTGTGCTAAAAGTGCTCCCCTCAACTTATACTCAAGTCAAGCACTTTTCTGCAGCAAAAAAATTCATTTTCCGAACCGACTTTGGGGCCCCAAATTTGGGGTTCCTGGCACTAAGTGGCCCTGAGATACGGGGCCCCAAAATCGGTTCGGAAAATGTCATTCTCTGCTGCAGAAAAGTGCTTGACATTTTCTGAACCGAATTTGGGGCCCTATATCTCAGGGCCACTTGGTGCTAGGAACCCCAAATTTGGTGTGCAAACCCAGTGAAACGGGTACCATAACATATCCAAAGCTGGGGTTCCTAGCACCAAGTGGCCCTGAGATACAGGGCCCCAAAACCGGTTCGGAAAATGTCATTCTCTGCTACAGAAAAGTGCTTGACATTTTCTGAACTGATTTTTGGGGCCCTGTATCTCGGGGCCACTTGGTGCTAGAAACCCCAGCTGGAAATTTTATGGTGCTAGTTCCACTGGGTTTGCACACCAAATTTGGGGTTCTTAGCACTAAGTGGCCCCGAGATACGGGGCCCCAAATTCGGTCAACTGTGTCCATCTGCAGCAATGTCATTTCGGGACACTTTGGGTTCAGAGACCCCAAATTTTGGCTGCAGCTAGGGGGCATCTAGGAACACTTAACTACCGAGTTTGAAGTTCAGGGGACCTATGGCTGCAAATGGGCACAGTGAGGCATGCAAATGGGCACAGTGATGCTGCAAATGGGCATTGTTGACCCTCTTTTCCACTTACAGTAGCTGTGCATTTCTCACCCTCGTCTTATACTCGGGTCAATACGTTTTTCCCATTTTTTTTGTGGTAAATTAGGGCCTCGACTTATACTCGGAACGACTTATACTCGAGTATATACGGTAAGTCATTTGTTTTGCCCAGGGCATGCATGTGACTATACTGAAGCCTATTATGTCAACTTAATATTTGTACACTGTCATCTCTTGCATGTGATACTGATGTGTTTTCTTTATGTAACCCCTTCATGACAGGGTCAAAATAAACCTTAATGCCCAAACCAAATTTTTGCAAATTTGACATGTGTTAGTAAAACTGTACATATCATCACAACTACGTGTATCCAGATAGACTATGCTTTGTTTTTTTCAGGACAGATTGGGATTTGGTGTGAAGTGTTAATGGCTATTTCCTGATTTATTTTATTATGAATGGAAAACTGTCCCAAAAGAGTATAAACATATTTTTTTTTAATTTTAGCTTCATATTTTTATGCTATTTCCATGACCTACCACCAAAATACCCCACAAAATATATTCTCCTTCTCCTGATGATTGCAGCGATACTAAATATGTGTGTCTGCTTTGTAGGGATGAGCCGAACCCCACCCCCCACTTCGGTTCGCACCAGAACAGGCAAAAAAATTGTACGAACACTGTTAAAGTCTATGGGAAACGAAAATGAAGAATCAAAACTGCCATAAAACGTGTTTATGGACCTGGGTCCTGCCCCAGGGGACATGTATCGATGCAAAAAAAAGTTTTAAAAACGGCAGTTTTTTCAGGAGCTGTGATTTTAATAATGCTTAAAGTGAAACAATAAAAATGAAATATTCCTTTAAATATCGTGCCTGGGGGGTCTGCCTGTAAAGTAGCAAATTTTTCCCCTGTTTAGAACAATACCACAGCAAAATGACATTTATAAAGGAAAAAAAGTCATTTAAAACCGATGGCTGTAATGAATTGTCGGATTTTGGCATTATACATAATACATAATACATACATAAAACTCATTGAAAAAAACGGCATTGCCCCCCCCCCCCCCAGTCCATTACCAGGCCCTTTGGGTCTGGCATGGATATTAAGGGGAGCCCAAACCCAAAATAAAAATAAAAAATTGCGTGGAGGTCCCCCCAAAATCCATACCAGGTCCTTCAGGCCTGGTATGGATTTTAAAGGGAACCCTGCGCCAAAATTTAAAAAATTTAAAAAAGAATGGTGTGGGGTCCCCCTCACAATCCATACCAGACCCTTATCCGAACGCGCAACCTGGCAGGCCGAAGGAAAAGAGGTGGGGACGAGAGGGCCCCCCCCATCCTGAACCATACCAGGCCACATGCCCTAAACATGGGGAGGATGTTTTGGGGTCCCCCCAAAACACCTTGTCCCCATGTTGATGGGGACAAGGGCCTCAACCCCACAACCCTTGCCTGGTGGTTGTGGAGGTCTACAGATGGAGGGCTTATCGGAATCTGGAAGCCCCCTTTAACCAGGGGACCCCCAGATCCCAGCCACCCATGTCAAGGGGTACAATGTACTCCTACCAATTCACCAAAAAAAGTGTCAAAAATAGTTAAAGAAACAGGAGACACTTTGGGACAAGTCCTTTATTAAAAAATAAAAATGTCTTGCGATGTAATTCCATCTTTGATGACAGCACCCGAAAAAACAAAAGAAGCCCGCACGCTGCAGGTTTCTCACTTTGACAGCTGTTATATAACTGAGGGCGGGGCCATGTCACATCAGAGGAAGGCAGGGTCACACATTTATGTCACGAGTGCCCCACCCTGCCCTCAGCTATATAACAGCTGTCAAATCGAGAAGCCTGCAGTGTGCGTCCGCCTCCCATGGAGGCGGAGTTGTTGCTTCTTTTTTTTCTTTTTTAGGTCTGTCGGGCGCTGTCATCGAAGATGGATTTACATCGCGGGACATTTTTTTTTTTTTTTAATAAAGGACTTGTCCCATTGTCCCAAAGTGTCTCCTGTCATTTTTACTATTTTTGACACATTTTTGGTGAATTGGTAGGGGTACAATGTACCCGATATCAATTCACATAGGTGGGGTGGGATCTGTGGGCCCCCTTGTTAAAGGGGCTTCCAGTTTCCGATAAGTTCCCCACCCGCAGACCCCCACAACCACTGGGCAAAGGTTGTGGGGGCGAGGCCCTTATCCCCATCAACATGGGGACAAGGTGTTTTGGGGAGGGACCCCAAAACATCCTCCCCATGTTGAGGGCATGTGGTCTGGTATGGTTCAGGAGGGGGGGGCCCTCTTGTCCCCCCCTATTTTTCTGCAGCCTGCCAGGTTGTGTGCTCGGATAAGGGTCTGTTATGGATTTTGGGGGGACCCCTACGCCATTTTTTTTTTGGCGCAGGATTCCCCTTAAAATCCATACCAGACCTGAAGGGCTTGATATGGATTTTGGGAGGACCCCCCACACAATTTAAAAAAAAAATGTTGGTGTGGGGAGGGGGGGGGACCCATGTCATTTTTTTCAATGAGTTTTATGCATATTGGCGGGATCCGACAATTCATTACAGCTGCGATCAGTTTTAAATTACTTTTTTCCTTTAGAAATGCCATTTTGCTGTGGTATTCTTCTAAACAGGGGAAAAATGCGCCACTTTACTGGCATACTAAGGAGACCCCCCCACAATATTTAAAAGAATATATTTTTTTTTTTTTATTGTTTTACTTTAAGCATTATTATAATCACTGCTCCTGAAAAAAACATTTTGAAAACTTTTGTTTGCATTGATACATGTTCCCTGGGGCAGGACCCGGATCCCCAAACACTTTTCATGGCAATAACTTGCATAAAAGCCTTTAAAATTAGCACGTTTGGTTTTTTATGTTAGTGTCCCATAGACTTTAACGGGGTTCCACGGCTTTCGAATTTGCCACGAACACCGCATAATGTTTGCTGTTCGGTAAACACCCGATGTTCGAGTCGAACTTACGCGTGACTCGAACATCGGGCTCATCCCTACTAATTTGTTCTTCTTATCTGTAGTAGGGCCAAGAAATGGAGTGGGTGTTTCCATCATCTTTTTTTTTCATCCAGGTGACCCTACCACCAGGATAGGCAAAGTTTTGACCAATAATGTCTCTCCATTGTATGCATTGTAATGGTATACAGCCTCTGAGGCTGTGTGCAGAATTTTTTTGTTTTGGGGCTGTTACACCACCTGCTGTGGGCTGCGGGAGAAGGTTCCCACAACCCATGGGTGCAGCAGGGACAAGAGGTGGGTAGGTTGCTGTGAGCTAGTTCACAATTTATGAAAAGGCTGCAACATAGTCAGCCTCTTTCCTCAAGGCTTTGGCCACACTGTTGGATTAGTGTTGCATTTCCTAGCTGGCCATTTTATCCTCCTGTGCATTGCCATAGGTTATAGAAAATGAGGACTGTAGCTTTCAATTTCAGTGCTATCTTTTAAGATGGTGCAGTACCTCAGACATGACCAACTCCATGAGATAGAGAATACTTTGATAATTTGTTTTCACAATTCCATTGGCCTAAGATACAGCATTGGCAAATAGTTATAGATAAGTCCAGGCCTGGCCTATTGCACCTTGCATTCGCCCTAATTTTTCTTCCTAGTTACATAGTTACACAGTTTATAATGTTGAAAAAAAATACACAAGACCATCTAGTTCAACCCATGTGGTGTGATTTTTATTCTCTAACATAACCCTGTATATTCTGCTTTGTGAAGAAGACAATTAAAAGATTTTTTGAAGTATTATGATTTACTTACATGGCTCCATTTACGTGGCTTCAAATATCCTGCTCAGAAAATTTTGTAATCAGCTGCTATGCAACTTCTGCCTGAAGCTAATGCAGATGCCATTTTGTAGGCAGCTTAGCTACCCTCACTTTATCTATCTTATGTTCTTTAGTAAATGAAGAACCTAACATTGTCCTTCTTTATAAAACTGTAGATATTAAAGCTGATGGTTACTTTTTTCTTTTAAATCTTCCATCATCTGCTCCCTGGATATCCCTGCAGTGGTGATCTTCTGGTGCTGATGTGGTTAATACCAGTGGCTTTACCTGTAACAGGCACTCATGAAAATGTGCATGCTATGCCCCCTCTTTCCTCCCCTTCTCCATGCATAGTAGCCATTCTTTCACTTTCCACAGTAAAAAGTGCTCTATGAATGGAGGATGGGCAAATGAATAAAAGGTCTGCCTCCTCCATTCACATAGTGCTTTTCAGTATGGGAACTGATACTAAGACTTCTACAAGTGGAGAAGAACTGCCTGTCACAGGTGAAGCCACTTCTATTAACCCCTGAAGCACCGGAAGATCATCGATGCAGGCATGGGCCCCCAATAAGGGGTTGCAGGGGTCACAATCGCAACCCTGTCCCTAGCTCCAGGGGGCCCCTGCAGCCTCCCTGTCATATTATCATATCCTCCACAAAGTCCAGCTCTGATCTGCCCTAGGACCCCACAGACACGCTCCAGTGCTGGGCTTCCACTTTGCCTTCCACAGTCCACACACCTCTGTTATTGGCTGGGGAGAAGCTGTGAGCCATTTCCTGAATGGCGAGGAGCATGGGGTGAGAACAGCCCAGGATGGGGAAGTGTCTGTGCTGTGTGCTGGCAACATGGAATGGTAACCAAGCTCAGCGAGTTAAGAGGAGGAGAGTACCGTCCTGTAGCCACGATGGGACCGCTGTCACCGGGGAGGTAAGACACCACTCAGTGTCTTCTAGTCACTAGCTGGGATTCTCTGTACCCCCACCCCCCCACCCGGGGATGTCCGCTTACCCCATTTCCCTGACAACTGGGGAAAAGACACGCACCTCCAGGTGGTGACCTTCCCCCAACACCTGCCAACACTGACAGAGAAACCTTCAGAAATTGCTAAAACAAATCCCTTAACACCTCCTGAGGGGCTGCAGGCTACAGATTTCATGTCACATGGCTTTGCTCCCCCAGATCTATGTCCCCCCCAAAGCCCCCTGACCACCCCCTCTGCCCTGCATGCTACTTTCCCATTACAGCACTCTATACTGCTCCTCCTCCGCAGGACTGAAATCACATTCCTTTACAACACAGCCAGTCAGCCATGATCTGCACAGGGTATATCTGCCTACCGCAACTACACTGCCATTCCGACCAGAGAATTTCACAGGTCAGAAGGGCAACATAAATGCCAGATACACCCTGTGAAGGCTGACAGACTGTGTGTAAAGCAATGTGATTTCAGTCTTGTGTATTGTGTGGGGGGGGGGTGAGCTGTTTATAGTGCTGGAATGGGAAATCAGCCCTGCCAAATGACCTGCCAGGGGTCCCTGTCCTCTGATTCTCCAGGGGTGATCCCTGTCCTCTAATGTAAGGGGGAACTCTGGGAACTCTAAAATCTTAAGCCACTTTGAGTATCTTGGCGTGCGGTGGGTGTATCTGCACACACGGTGGAAGTGGTGGATGGTAGTGGGGGGGGGGGGCAGCTCAACTTTTGCATCTGGGCCCACAAGCTTGAAGCTACGCCTCTGGCTGCAGGGGTATCCAGGGGGCAGAGGACTGAAGATTTCAAAGAAAAGAGTGGACACCAGCACGCGGGACATTCGTCATTCATGGTAGTACTGTCCATGGTGCTGGTTTAAAAAACCTCCATCCCCGAAGACACTGGAAGTGTGAAACATGTAGGTTGGTTGGTTGGTAGGGTTGGTTTTGAAGTGAAGTCATCCTTCACGGAGAGTCTTGTCTGCTCGCAACTTGTTGCGTGTGGCTGGAGACAACAGTACTACTGAATACATGCAATATAAACCTTAGTGTCAGGGCAAGACACATCTGAATGTAAGCGCATTTTGTTATTATTTTTTTTTTTTAATCCAAATATCAGTCAAAAAAAATACAAAGTAGCAGTCTTAAATGGGCAGTGTACATAGAACAAGATAAAAGGACATATAATGTTCACAGAGAGGAACAAAGCAATATAAACAACGAGTCAAAGGCAAAATCCTAAATGTCAATGCATTTTGTTTTTAATTGGTCTTATATGAATAAAATATTTTTCACTATGCAGCACCTGTTTGTTCTCTGTGCATGGTCTTGGGGAAAGAGAAAGAGGATTTGAGGAGGAGAGTGGACTGAGTGAACCCATTGTTTGCTACATTATGCAGATTGTAATACATCATACATAATTAAAGTTTTCAGCTGACTAACATTTGGTGGTGGAGGAGATCACAGCATGGATGCAAAGATTGGAGGACAGATTTCTTTTGGAACACAAGTACTTTCTCCTCGATGCAGGGCCGGTGCTACCACTAGGCAAACTAGGCAGCCGCATGTACTGCAGTACTGCATGAAATAATTTCATATCCCTTTTGTCCCCAGTGCTTTGTCCAATGCCCTGCATGCAGTTTTATATTATATATACTGTTCTTTCTGCCTGGAAACTGGAGATTGTCCATAGCAACCAAAAAGTGTCCCTTTACGTCAAAAGTGGTTGTAGACCAGCTAGAAAACAGCGATAGTATATTTATATATATTTATTTATATTTATTTATTATATTATTATATTTATAATTTATTATAATTTATGATTTTGTGTTTCAAACTTCATCATACCCGGGATATCTACTAGACTCTTGGTGGACAGATTTAGGTGTGTTATTGCTAAGAATTACAGGCCTACAATATAAAACGTCAAACTTCTATGCAAAATAATTGTACCGCCAGGGAGGTTAAAATCAATAAATGCTTTCACACTGGGGCAGTGCCCTGGCAGGGCGGTGAAAAAACACCCCTCTCCATTCATATGAACGGGAAAGCTCTTCAAAAGTGCCTGAAAAGCTCTTCAAAAACGCTCAGTGTTTCACTGGCAGTTTAGAAGCGCCACAGTGTGAAAGGGGCCTTTATGATTTGGACTATTTGTGTTTTTTGCATTTTGCACAAGTTTAAGGAATTTACGTGGTGAATTATATTATTGGGTGTTGCTACAAGGGGGCAGCACAGTCACCATTTATTGGTTATATTTAAAAAACCCTTGTCTCAGCCACACGCTAGCCCATATTTCTTATTTCGCTGTGTTCAGCTCTACTTCACTTCACAGACAGGTGCTGAGTGTTTCTTTCTTTGCTGGACTCTGATGCAAATAGGTTAACCCTTAAAGGCCAAAAGTCCCTGTAATAAGAGTTGGAGGTTCTTTCCCACCCAAATATCTCTCTGAACCTCCATATTCTGGGTTCTAAATGAGGATTTATCAATCCAGAGAGGACTGTACGTCAGTCCTTTGCTCTGTGATCGCTCTAGAACCCCTCTCCCTGCATGGATGAGAATCCCTGAGTATTAAAAAAATGTCTCTTGGGGTGCATGGGCGGAGCCTAGCGGAGCAGACATGCATTGTTAGAGCTCCGCACCGCTGAGGAGAGAAGAGAAGGACAAAGCAGAGTCTGCAGGCTCAAAAGGTATCCATTTGAACCTTATTGCCCCAGGGAACAAACTGTGAAAGTTTGGGCAGGAAATATGGTACTGGGAGGAAGCCGTGGCAGAAATAAAAATCACCTCACAAAGAGCTCACAGGCACTCACTGCAACTAAAGCAGCTCCAGTCACCTCACAATATACAGCATCAGGGCGCTCTCACAGACAGAAAATGTCACAGCAAGACTCTCGATTTGAGTCAGATACAGAACAAATCCTCTCACAAACTTCTCCACAAGCCTCCTCAGCATCCCCAGTAATATTATTACAATTTGAAAAGATGCTTCATAAGGCTTTAAAACAAACCTCAGACCAAATAACAAACAGCTTAACCAAAGAAATAAGAGAGCTGGGAAACCGCACCGCAGCCTTAGAAATAAAAATGGATGAAATTGAAATTACAACCCAAGAAAATATAACAGAATTAAAAGAAGAGAATTTAATACTTCAAACTAAGCTCGAAGATTATGAAAATAGAGCCAGATGTTCAAACTTGCGCATAAGGGGAATACCTGAAACTGTGACAGACCTGCAATCTACTATTACTGTTCTATTACAAGAACTAAAGCCAGATATCACTATTGAACGTTTAGAACTGGACAGAGTACACAGAGCCCTCACAGCCAAAAAGAAAGATGGACCCCCACGTGATATAATCACAAAATTTCATTATTACAGAACGAAAAAACAAATACTAATTGCTGCAAGAGAAAAAAGGAACTTAATTTTCAAGGACACAATTATCAAATTTTTGCTGACCTATCCCAACTTACTATTACTAAAAGACGATCCATGAAACCCCAACTAATGGAACTGCAACGCCACAACATTATGTATCAATGGGGCTTCCCCTTTTCAGTCAGATTTAACTACCAAGGTACAATTTACAGAAGCAGATCAGCAGATGAACTACAACAAACCCTTTTAAAATTAAATCTGACAGAACCCACAAGCAGCAACTCTCCCACACGCAGAAGAATGGCATCATCTTCACCTTCAGGCAGCACCCAGAAAATTTCAGAACAAAATGGGAATCATCATTCTCACAAAAGAGGCCGTTATGCCACATCATCCATGGACCAAGAAGATTCAATGGACTGACATCCTAATTCCTGATATCTCTTCATTTATTATACTAAGAGATGGTTCTCTATAAAAAACCTGTATTTATAACTGAATGTAACTGCATTCTGATAGTCACACACTGTGTGGGATCATGTTACATTCCAGTTATATTTCTTATTACTTCTGATTCATATAGCCTTAGAATATATAAGTGAAATAAGGAAATTCTTGTTCAGTTATATATTTTCAGGTAATAACAATAGATTTATTACTTTTTAGGACAAATATGTTCAATAATCCAGAAGTAATAGAAGCTTTTTCTTTCTTTTCTTAAAACAAATATATTATTACCTAACTAGTTCCTAGAACTATGTTTTTGTTTATTCTAATCTGAAGCAATACAACCTCAATTTTATGAGTTAACATATCTAAACAGTTACATATGAATAAAATATGTAATTGCTTACTCTAAAAGGGTTAAAATCCCCAAATAATTCAAACTATCTTGAACAATACCAAAGTTATTAACAGTACCTTTCTAATTATTTAGCCCAGGGCAAGACTAACCATATACAACCACCCTGGAATAAATAATTTCAACAAAAACTATATTCTGCACTCCAATTAATGAATCATCATTTTGATGTCTTTTGACATAGCACTTCTCTCCTGTAAGCAAGAGATCCGTGTACCCCCATTAGCCCTCCTCATTCTCCCAACCATATTATGTGGGAGTGTGACGAAGGCACTTATTCCCCTGAGAGAGATATTTATTCTCTTTCACGGGTAAATTGTGATTACTTGCAAAACATAATTTATACAATGTATCATCTAATCTCATATGTTTTTTGTTTACTCTTTACTCCAGAATTCACTGGTTTCTTTTCTATCTTTTCATCTCTTCAGTCCACACAGGTTGATCTGCGCAGTCAGCTCTGCATAACAAAAAGTAAGTCAAAACTATTTGATCTGTTGCCATGGCACCACTGAATATACTTTCCCTGAATGTTCAGGGAATAAATGTCCCTCAAAAAAGGACCAAAGCCTTCCGTACTTTCCATAACAAGGCTTACATAGTATGCCTCCAAGAAACACACTTCACCAAAGATTCTACTCCAAAATATATTTCTCCTTTTTATCAACAAATTTACACGGCTTCTGCCTGTACCAAACAAAGGGGAACTCTAATTGCATTTCACCGATCCACACCATTCACCTTATCATCAGAAATTAAAGACCCAGAAGGTAGATACCTGATACTCATGGGTTATATAATGGATACAGCAATCACGGTGATTTCCTACTACGCTCTTAACAACCTACACCATTCCTCTCACATATATTACAAGTGATTAATACACACAAAATAGGAACAGTGATAATGTGCGGGGATTCGAACCAGGTCCTCCTCCCATTTCTAGATAAATCACCTTTTACACCATCCAAAATAACCTCTAGATTACCTTTTTCTCAACTTCTTTCCAAATACAATCTGGTAGATTCGTGGAGAGAAAGTAACCCAATGAAAAAGAAATTCACTTATTTCTCGCACCCTCATCAAACCTTCACCAGAATAGATCATATTTTTCTAACAATAGGAATGATACCAGAAATTATTGCATCAGATATAATTCCCGATTCCGTGGTCTGACCATAATGCAGTATACACTACTATAGCCTCAGCCATACCAAAAGCACATGACCCAACGTGGTACTTACCGGACATAATGCTCAAACACCCACTACATCAGATGGCCATTGAACAAGCTTTAAAGGAATACATATCAGTTAATAATACAACAGACATTTCCCCAATAACACTGTGGGAAGCTCATAAGCCTGTCTTGCGTGGTACAATACAAAGACAAATGGCACTATTTAAACGGGAATGCAAAAATCTAGCAAAAAAACTAGAACTCAATTTTAATGCAGCCTACATATCATTCCAAGATAATCCATCTCAGAGTACAAAATCTCATCTGGAAAAATCTAGATTGGAATACGATCTATTTCTCACTGAGTCAGTTGATAAATCCCTCAAACGCTCCAAACACAATTTCTACATGAATACAAACAAACCAGGTACATATTTGGCTCGGGCATTAAATTCAACTAACAAATCTTTCAAACCAATACGTTTGAAATTATCAAAAAATGTTTATACTTGTAATCCAGTTAAAATAGTCCATCTCGCAACTTTATACAAGACAAACAATGAATTTAATCCTACAGAGGCTGAATCCTTCTTCTCAAAAATAACCTTACCTGAGTTGTCTCAGAATCAAAAAAGCAGTTTGGATGAGCCTATAACTATAGATGAAGTTGCTAACGCCATAAAAGACCTAAAACTTAACAAAAGACCAGGCCCAGACGGCTACTCGGCTTTATACTATAAAACATTCTCAGAAATACTCTCCCATTCTCACTGAAACTTTTAAAAAACTTCTAGAAGGACATTCTTTTCGGCAAGAAACACTAATGGCAATTGTTTGTATGATCCCAAAACCCCTTTCTGATGATACTTCCTGTGTGAATTATCAGCCTATCTCTCTGTTAAACCTTGATATTAAACTAGAAAATGCATTTCCTGGGGAAAATGCGTGGGAATGCTGAATAGCTAAATTGCTAAAACGGCCGCCATCAAAACTGCCCCATCAGAATTGCCCCATCAAAATTGTCCCCATTAAAACTGCCCCATCATATTGCCACCATCAAAACTGCCCCATCAGAATTGCTCCATCAAAATTGTCCCATCATATTGCCACCATCAGAATTGCCCCATCAAAACTGCCCCATCATATTGCGACCATCAAAACTGCCCCATCAGAATTGCCCCATCATATTACCACCATTAAAACTGCCCCATCATATTGCCACCATCAAAACTGCCCCCATCATATTGCCATCAAAACTGCCCCATTAGAATTGCCCCATCAAAATTGTCCCCATCAAAACTGCCCCACCAGAATTGCCCCATCAAAACTAAAAGTAATTTTTTTTTTCAAAAGTAATTTTTTTTTCAAAAGTATTTTTTTTTTCAAAAATAATTTTTTTTTTCAAAAATAATTTTATTTTTTTTCAAAAATAATTTTATTTTTCAAAAATATTTTTTTTTTCAAAAATATTTTTTTTTTCAAAAATGATTTTTTTTTTTCAAAAATAATTTTTTTTTTTCAAAAATAATTTTTTTTTTTCAAAATTTTTTTTTTTTTCAAAAATAATTTTTTTTTTCAAAAATAATTTTTTTTTTTCAAAAATATTTATTTTTTTTCAAAAATGATTTTTTTTTTTCAAAAATGATTTTTTTTTTCAAAAATAATTTTTTTTTTCAAAAATATTTTTTTATTTTTTTTCAAAAATATTTTTTTTTTCAAAAATGATTTTTTTTTTTTCAAAAATAATTTTTTTTTTCAAAAATATATTTTTTTTCAAAAATAATTTTATTTTTTTCAAAAATATTTTTTTTTTTTCAAAAATATATATATTTTTTTTCAAAATTTTTTTTTTTTTTGCCCCATCATACTGAGATCAAAACTGCCCCATCAAGATTGTCCCCATTAAAACTGCCCCATCATATTGCCACCTTTAAAACTGCTCCATAAAAATTGTCCCCATCAAAACGGCCCCATCATATTGCCACCATCAAAACTGCCCCATCAGAATTGCCCCATCAAAATTGTCCCCATTAAAACTGCCCCATCATATTGCCACCATCAAAACTGCCCCATCAGAATTGCCCCATCAAAACTGCCCCATCATATTGCCACCATCAAAACTGCCCCATCATATTGCCACCTTTAAAACTGCTCCATTAAAATTGTCCCCATCAAAACTGCCCCCATCATATTGCCATCAAAACTGCCCCATTAGAATTGCCCCATCAAAATTGTCCCCATCAAAACTGCCCCACCAGAATTGCCCCATCAAAACTAAAAGTAATTTTTTTTTTCAAAAAATTTTTTTTTCAAAATTTTTTTTTTTTTCAAAAATATTTTTTTTTTCAAAAATAATTTTTTTTTCAAAAATATTTTTTTTTTCAAAAATATTTTTTTTTTCAAAAATGATTTTTTTTTTTCAAAAATAATTTTATTTTTTTCAAAAATAATTTTTTTTTTCAAAATTTTTTTTTTTTCAAAAATATTTTTTTTTTTTCAAAAATAATTTTTTTTTTCAAAAATAATTTTTTTTTTCAAAAATAATTTTTTTTTTAAATATTTTTTTATTTTTTTTCAAAAATATTTATTTTTCAAAAGTAATTTTTTTTCAAAAATAATTTTTTTTTTCAAAAATAATTTTATTTTTTTTCAAAAATAATTTTATTTTTCAAAAATATTTTTTTTTTCAAAAATATTTTTTTTTTCAAAAATGATTTTTTTTTTTCAAAAATATTTTTTTTTTTTCAAAAATAATTTTTTTTTTCAAAAATAATTTTTTTTTTCAAATTTTTTTTTTTTTTCAAAAATAATTTTTTTTTTCAAAAATAAGTTGAGTTGTCTCAGAATCAAAAAAGCAGTTTGGATGAGCCTATAACTATAGATGAAGTTGCTAACGCCATAAAAGACCTAAAACTTAACAAAAGACCAGGCCCAGACGGCTACTCGGCTTTATACTATAAAACATTCTCAGAAATACTCTCCCATTCTCACTGAAACTTTTAAAAAACTTCTAGAAGGACATTCTTTTCGGCAAGAAACACTAATGGCAATTGTTTGTATGATCCCAAAACCCCTTTCTGATGATACTTCCTGTGTGAATTATCAGCCTATCTCTCTGTTAAACCTTGATATTAAACTAGAAAATGCATTTCCTGGGGAAAATGCGTGGGAATGCTGAATAGCTAAATTGCTAAAACGGCCGCCATCAAAACTGCCCCATCAGAATTGCCCCATCAAAATTGTCCCCATTAAAACTGCCCCATCATATTGCCACCATCAAAACTGCCCCATCAGAATTGCTCCATCAAAATTGTCCCATCATATTGCCACCATCAGAATTGCCCCATCAAAACTGCCCCATCATATTGCGACCATCAAAACTGCCCCATCAGAATTGCCCCATCATATTACCACCATTAAAACTGCCCCATCATATTGCCACCATCAAAACTGCCCCCATCATATTGCCATCAAAACTGCCCCATTAGAATTGCCCCATCAAAATTGTCCCCATCAAAACTGCCCCACCAGAATTGCCCCATCAAAACTAAAAGTAATTTTTTTTTTCAAAAGTAATTTTTTTTTCAAAAGTATTTTTTTTTTCAAAAATAATTTTTTTTTTCAAAAATAATTTTATTTTTTTTCAAAAATAATTTTATTTTTCAAAAATATTTTTTTTTTCAAAAATATTTTTTTTTTCAAAAATGATTTTTTTTTTTCAAAAATAATTTTTTTTTTTCAAAAATAATTTTTTTTTTTCAAAATTTTTTTTTTTTTTCAAAAATAATTTTTTTTTTCAAAAATAATTTTTTTTTTCAAAAATATTTATTTTTTTTCAAAAATGATTTTTTTTTTTCAAAAATGATTTTTTTTTTCAAAAATAATTTTTTTTTTCAAAAATATTTTTTTTTTTTTTTCAAAAATATTTTTTTTTTCAAAAATGATTTTTTTTTTTTTCAAAAATAATTTTTTTTCAAAAATAATTTTATTTTTTTCAAAAATATTTTTTTTTTTCAAAAATATATATATTTTTTTTCAAAATTTTTTTTTTTTTTGCCCCATCATACTGAGATCAAAACTGCCCCATCAAGATTGTCCCCATTAAAACTGCCCCATCATATTGCCACCTTTAAAACTGCTCCATAAAAATTGTCCCCATCAAAACGGCCCCATCATATTGCCACCATCAAAACTGCCCCATCAGAATTGCCCCATCAAAATTGTCCCCATTAAAACTGCCCCATCATATTGCCACCATCAAAACTGCCCCATCAGAATTGCCCCATCAAAACTGCCCCATCATATTGCCACCATCAAAACTGCCCCATCATATTGCCACCTTTAAAACTGCTCCATTAAAATTGTCCCCATCAAAACTGCCCCCATCATATTGCCATCAAAACTGCCCCATTAGAATTGCCCCATCAAAATTGTCCCCATCAAAACTGCCCCACCAGAATTGCCCCATCAAAACTAAAAGTAATTTTTTTTTTCAAAAAATTTTTTTTTCAAAATTTTTTTTTTTTTCAAAAATATTTTTTTTTTCAAAAATAATTTTTTTTTCAAAAATATTTTTTTTTTTCAAAATTTTTTTTTTTTTCAAAAATATTTTTTTTTTCAAAAATAATTTTTTTTTTCAAAAATAATTTTTTTTTTCAAAAATAATTTTTTTTTTCAAAAATAATTTTTTTTTTAAATATTTTTTTATTTTTTTTCAAAAATATTTATTTTTCAAAAGTAATTTTTTTTCAAAAATAATTTTTTTTTTCAAAAATAATTTTATTTTTTTTCAAAAATAATTTTATTTTTCAAAAATATTTTTTTTTCAAAAATATTTTTTTTTTCAAAAATGATTTTTTTTTTTCAAAAATAATTTTTTTTTTCAAAAATATTTTTTTTTTTCAAAAATAATTTTTTTTTTCAAATTTTTTTTTTTTTTCAAAAATAATTTTTTTTTTCAAAAATAATTTTTTTTTTCAAAAATATTTATTTTTTTTCAAAAATAATTTTTTTTTTCAAAAATAATTTTTTTTTTTCAAAAATATTTATTTTTTTTCAAAAATGATTTTTTTTTTCAAAAATGATTTTTTTTTTCAAAAATAATTTTTTTTTTCAAAAATATTTTTTTATTTTTTTTCAAAAATATTTTTTTTTTCAAAAATTTTTTTTTTTTCAAAAATAATTTTTTTTTCCAAAAATATATTTTTTTTTCAAAAATAATTTTATTTTTTTCAAAAATATTTTTTTTTTTTTCAAAAATATATTTTTTTTTTTCAAAATTTTTTTTTTTTTGCCCCATCATACTGAGATCAAAACTGCCCCATCAAGATTGTCCCCATTAAAACTGCCCCATCATATTGCCACCTTTAAAACTGCTCCATAAAAATTGTCCCCATCAAAACGGCCCCATCATATTGCCACCATCAAAACTGCCCCATCAGAATTGCCCCATCAAAATTGTCCCCATCATATTGCCACCATCAAAACTGCCCCATCATATTGCCACCTTTAAAACTGCTCCATTAAAATTGTCCCCATCAAAACTGCCCCCATCATATTGCCATCAAAACTGCCCCATTAGAATTGCCCCATCAAAATTGTCCCCATCAAAACTGCCCCACCAGAATTGCCCCATCAAAACTAAAAGTAATTTTTTTTTTCAAAAGTAATTTTTTTTTCAAAAGTAATTTTTTTTTTCAAAAATAATTTTTTTTTTCAAAAATAATTTTATTTTTTTTCAAAAATAATTTTATTTTTCAAAAATAATTTTTTTTTTCAAAAATGTTTTTTTTTTTCAAAAATATTTTTTTTTCAAAAATGATTTTTTTTTTTTTTTCAAAAATTTTTTTTTTCAAAATTTTTTTTTTTTCAAAAATATTTTTTTTTTTCAAAAATAATTTTTTTTTCAAAAATTTTTTTTTTTCAAAAATGATTTTTTTTTTTTCAAAAATAATTTTATTTTTTTCAAAAATAATTTTTTTTTTTCAAAAATAATTTTTTTTTTTCAAAAATAATTTTTTTTTTCAAAAATTTTTTTTTTTTCAAAAATAATTTTTTTTTTCAAAAATAATTTTTTTTTTCAAAAATATTTTATTTTTTTTCAAAAATATATATATTTTTTTCAAAAATGATTTTTTTTTTCAAAAATGATTTTTTTTTTCAAAAATATTTTTTTTTTTAAATATTTTTTTATTTTTTTTCAAAAATATTTTTTTTTTCAAAAATGATTTTTTTTTTCAAAAATATATTTTTTTTTCAAAAATATATTTTTTTTTTCAAAAATAATTTTATTTTTTTCAAAAATAATTTTATTTTTTTCAAAAATAATTTTTTTTTCAAAAATATATATATTTTTTTTTCAATTTTTTTTTTTTTTTGCCCCATCATACTGCCATCAAAACTGCCCCATCAAGATTGTCCCCATTAAAACTGCCCCATCATATTGCCACCTTTAAAACTGCTCCATAAAAATTGTCCCCATCAAAACTGCCCCATCATATTGCCACCATCAAAATTGCCCCATCAGAATTGCCCCATCAAAATTGTCCCCATTAAAACTGCCCCATCATAGTGCCACCATCAAAACTGCCCCATCAGAATTGCCCCATCAAAACTGCCCCATCATATTGCCACCATCAAAACTGCCCCATCATATTGCCACCTTTAAAATTGCTCCATTAAAATTGTCCCCATCAAAACTGCCCCCATCATATTGCCATCAAAACTGCCCCATTAGAATTGCCCCATCAAAATTGTCCCCATCAAAACTGCCCCACCAGAATTGCCCCATCAAAACTAAAAGTAATTTTTTTTTTCAAAAGTAATTTTTTTTTTCAAAAGTAATTTTTTTTTCAAAAGTAATTTTTTTTTCAAAAATAATTTTTTTTTTTTCAAAAATAATTTTTTTTTTCAAAAATATATATATTTTTTTCAAAAATGATTTTTTTTTTTGAAAAATGATTTTTTTTTTTCAAAAATAATTTTTTTTTTAAATATTTTTTATTTTCAAAAATATTTTTTTTCAAAAATATTTTTTTTTTTCAAAAATAATTTTTTTTTTCAAAAATAATTTTTTTTTTCAAAAATATTTTTTTTTTTTCAAAAATTATTTTTCAAAAACCATTAGAATTGCCCCATCAAAACTAAAAGTAATTTTTTTTTTCAAAAATTTTTTTTTCAAAATTTTTTTTTTTTTCAAAAATATTTTTTTTTTCAAAAATAATTTTTTTTTCAAAAATATTTTTTTTTTCAAAAATATTTTTTTTTTCAAAAATGATTTTTTTTTTTTCAAAAATAATTTTATTTTTTTCAAAAATAATTTTTTTTTTCAAAATTTTTTTTTTTTCAAAAATATTTTTTTTTTTCAAAAATAATTTTTTTTTTTCAAAAATAATTTTTTTTTTCAAATTTTTTTTCATTTGATGGGGCAGTTTTGATGGCAGTATGATGGGGCAAAAAAAATTTTTTTTTTCAAAAATGATTTTTTTTTTTTTTTCAAAAATTTTTTTTTTCAAAATTTTTTTTTTTTTCAAAAATATTTTTTTTTTCAAAAATAATTTTTTTTTCAAAAATTTTTTTTTTTTCAAAAATGATTTTTTTTTTTCAAAAATAATTTTATTTTTTTCAAAAATAATTTTTTTTTTTCAAAAATAATTTTTTTTTTTCAAAAATATTTTTTTTTTCAAAAATTTTTTTTTTTTCAAAAATAATTTTTTTTTCCAAAAATATATTTTTTTTTCAAAAATAATTTTATTTTTTTCAAAAATATTTTTTTTTTTTCAAAAATATATTTTTTTTTTTCAAAATTTTTTTTTTTTTGCCCCATCATACTGAGATCAAAACTGCCCCATCAAGATTGTCCCCATTAAAACTGCCCCATCATATTGCCACCTTTAAAACTGCTCCATAAAAATTGTCCCCATCAAAACGGCCCCATCATATTGCCACCATCAAAACTGCCCCATCAGAATTGCCCCATCAAAATTGTCCCCATCATATTGCCACCATCAAAACTGCCCCATCATATTGCCACCTTTAAAACTGCTCCATTAAAATTGTCCCCATCAAAACTGCCCCCATCATATTGCCATCAAAACTGCCCCATTAGAATTGCCCCATCAAAATTGTCCCCATCAAAACTGCCCCACCAGAATTGCCCCATCAAAACTAAAAGTAATTTTTTTTTTCAAAAGTAATTTTTTTTTCAAAAGTAATTTTTTTTTTCAAAAATAATTTTTTTTTTCAAAAATAATTTTATTTTTTTTCAAAAATAATTTTATTTTTCAAAAATAATTTTTTTTTTCAAAAATGTTTTTTTTTTTCAAAAATATTTTCTTTTTCAAAAATGATTTTTTTTTTTTTTTTCAAAAATTTTTTTTTTCAAAATTTTTTTTTTTCAAAAATATTTTTTTTTTTCAAAAATAATTTTTTTTTCAAAAATTTTTTTTTTTTCAAAAATGATTTTTTTTTTTTCAAAAATAATTTTATTTTTTTCAAAAATAATTTTATTTTTTTCAAAAATAATTTTTTTTTCAAAAATATATATATTTTTTTTTCAATTTTTTTTTTTTTTTGCCCCATCATACTGCCATCAAAACTGCCCCATCAAGATTGTCCCCATTAAAACTGCCCCATCATATTGCCACCTTTAAAACTGCTCCATAAAAATTGTCCCCATCAAAACTGCCCCATCATATTGCCACCATCAAAATTGCCCCATCAGAATTGCCCCATCAAAATTGTCCCCATTAAAACTGCCCCATCATAGTGCCACCATCAAAACTGCCCCATCAGAATTGCCCCATCAAAACTGCCCCATCATATTGCCACCATCAAAACTGCCCCATCATATTGCCACCTTTAAAATTGCTCCATTAAAATTGTCCCCATCAAAACTGCCCCCATCATATTGCCATCAAAACTGCCCCATTAGAATTGCCCCATCAAAATTGTCCCCATCAAAACTGCCCCACCAGAATTGCCCCATCAAAACTAAAAGTAATTTTTTTTTTCAAAAGTAATTTTTTTTTTCAAAAGTAATTTTTTTTTCAAAAGTAATTTTTTTTTCAAAAATAATTTTTTTTTTTTCAAAAATAATTTTTTTTTTCAAAAATATATATATTTTTTTCAAAAATGATTTTTTTTTTTGAAAAATGATTTTTTTTTTTCAAAAATAATTTTTTTTTTAAATATTTTTTATTTTCAAAAATATTTTTTTTCAAAAATATTTTTTTTTTTCAAAAATAATTTTTTTTTTCAAAAATAATTTTTTTTTTCAAAAATATTTTTTTTTTTTCAAAAATTATTTTTCAAAAACCATTAGAATTGCCCCATCAAAACTAAAAGTAATTTTTTTTTTCAAAAATTTTTTTTTTCAAAATTTTTTTTTTTTTCAAAAATATTTTTTTTTTCAAAAATAATTTTTTTTTCAAAAATATTTTTTTTTCAAAAATATTTTTTTTTTCAAAAATGATTTTTTTTTTTCAAAAATAATTTTATTTTTTTCAAAAATAATTTTTTTTTTCAAAATTTTTTTTTTTCAAAAATATTTTTTTTTTTCAAAAATAATTTTTTTTTTTCAAAAATAATTTTTTTTTTCAAATTTTTTTTCATTTGATGGGGCAGTTTTGATGGCAGTATGATGGGGCAAAAAAAATTTTTTTTTTCAAAAATGATTTTTTTTTTTTTTTCAAAAATTTTTTTTTCAAAATTTTTTTTTTTTTCAAAAATATTTTTTTTTTTCAAAAATAATTTTTTTTTCAAAAATTTTTTTTTTTTCAAAAATGATTTTTTTTTTTTCAAAAATAATTTTATTTTTTTCAAAAATAATTTTTTTTTTTCAAAAATAATTTTTTTTTTTCAAAAATATTTTTTTTTTCAAAAATTTTTTTTTTTTCAAAAATAATTTTTTTTTCCAAAAATATATTTTTTTTTCAAAAATAATTTTATTTTTTTCAAAAATATTTTTTTTTTTTTCAAAAATATATTTTTTTTTTTCAAAATTTTTTTTTTTTTGCCCCATCATACTGAGATCAAAACTGCCCCATCAAGATTGTCCCCATTAAAACTGCCCCATCATATTGCCACCTTTAAAACTGCTCCATAAAAATTGTCCCCATCAAAACGGCCCCATCATATTGCCACCATCAAAATTGTCCCCATCATATTGCCACCATCAAAACTGCCCCATCATATTGCCACCTTTAAAACTGCTCCATTAAAATTGTCCCCATCAAAACTGCCCCCATCATATTGCCATCAAAACTGCCCCATTAGAATTGCCCCATCAAAATTGTCCCCATCAAAACTGCCCCACCAGAATTGCCCCATCAAAACTAAAAGTAATTTTTTTTTTCAAAAGTAATTTTTTTTTCAAAAGTAATTTTTTTTTTCAAAAATAATTTTTTTTTTCAAAAATAATTTTATTTTTTTTCAAAAATAATTTTATTTTTCAAAAATAATTTTTTTTTTCAAAAATGTTTTTTTTTTTCAAAAATATTTTTTTTTTCAAAAATGATTTTTTTTTTTTTTTCAAAAATTTTTTTTTTCAAAATTTTTTTTTTTTCAAAAATATTTTTTTTTTTCAAAAATAATTTTTTTTTCAAAAATTTTTTTTTTTTCAAAAATGATTTTTTTTTTTTCAAAAATAATTTTATTTTTTTCAAAAATAATTTTTTTTTTCAAAAATAATTTTTTTTTTTCAAAAATAATTTTTTTTTTCAAAAATTTTTTTTTTTCAAAAATAATTTTTTTTTTCAAAAATAATTTTTTTTTTCAAAAATATTTTATTTTTTTTCAAAAATATATATATTTTTTTCAAAAATGATTTTTTTTTTCAAAAATGATTTTTTTTTTCAAAAATATTTTTTTTTTTAAATATTTTTTTATTTTTTTTCAAAAATATTTTTTTTTTTCAAAAATGATTTTTTTTTTCAAATATATATTTTTTTTTCAAAAATATATTTTTTTTTTCAAAAATAATTTTTTTTTTCAAAAATATTTTTTTATTTTTTTTCAAAAATATTTTTTTTTTCAAAAATTTTTTTTTTTTCAAAAATAATTTTTTTTTCAAAAATATATTTTTTTTTCAATTTTTCATATTGCGACCATCAAAACTGCCCCATCAGAATTGCCCCATCATATTACCACCATTAAAACTGCCCCATCATATTGCCACCATCAAAACTGCCCCCATCATATTGCCATCAAAACTGCCCCATTAGAATTGCCCCATCAAAATTGTCCCCATCAAAACTGCCCCACCAGAATTGCCCCATCAAAACTAAAAGTAATTTTTTTTTTCAAAAGTAATTTTTTTTTCAAAAGTATTTTTTTTTTCAAAAATAATTTTTTTTTTCAAAAATAATTTTATTTTTTTTCAAAAATAATTTTATTTTTCAAAAATATTTTTTTTTTCAAAAATATTTTTTTTTTCAAAAATGATTTTTTTTTTTCAAAAATAATTTTTTTTTTTTCAAAAATAATTTTTTTTTTTCAAAATTTTTTTTTTTCAAAAATAATTTTTTTTTTCAAAAATAATTTTTTTTTTCAAAAATATTTATTTTTTTTCAAAAATGATTTTTTTTTTTCAAAAATGATTTTTTTTTTCAAAAATAATTTTTTTTTTCAAAAATATATTTTTTTTCAAAAATAATTTTATTTTTTTCAAAAATATTTTTTTTTTCAAAAATGATTTTTTTTTTTTTTTCAAAAATTTTTTTTTTCAAAATTTTTTTTTTTTTCAAAAATATTTTTTTTTTCAAAAATAATTTTTTTTTCAAAAATTTTTTTTTTTTCAAAAATGATTTTTTTTTTTCAAAAATAATTTTATTTTTTTCAAAAATAATTTTTTTTTTTCAAAAATAATTTTTTTTTTTCAAAAATAATTTTTTTTTTCAAAAATTTTTTTTTTTTCAAAAATAATTTTTTTTTTCAAAAATAATTTTTTTTTTCAAAAATATTTTATTTTTTTTCAAAAATATATATATTTTTTTCAAAAATGATTTTTTTTTTCAAAAATGATTTTTTTTTTCAAAAATATTTTTTTTTTTAAATATTTTTTTATTTTTTTTCAAAAATATTTTTTTTTTTCAAAAATGATTTTTTTTTTCAAAAATATATTTTTTTTTCAAAAATATATTTTTTTTTCAAAAATAATTTTTTTTTTCAAAAATAATTTTTTTTTTCAAAAATATTTATTTTTTTTCAAAAATAATTTTTTTTTTCAAAAATAATTTTTTTTTTTCAAAAATATTTCTTTTTTTTCAAAAATGATTTTTTTTTTCAAAAATGATTTTTTTTTTCAAAAATAATTTTTTTTTTCAAAAATATTTTTTTATTTTTTTTCAAAAATATTTTTTTTTTCAAAAATTTTTTTTTTTTCAAAAATAATTTTTTTTTCAAAAATATATTTTTTTTTCAATTTTTCATATTGCGACCATCAAAACTGCCCCATCAGAATTGCCCCATCATATTACCACCATTAAAACTGCCTCATATTGCCACCATCAAAACTGCCCCCATCATATTGCCATCAAAACTGCCCCATTAGAATTGCCCCATCAAAATTGTCCCCATCAAAACTGCCCCACCAGAATTGCCCCATCAAAACTAAAAGTAATTTTTTTTTTCAAAAGTAATTTTTTTTTCAAAAGTATTTTTTTTTTCAAAAATAATTTTTTTTTTCAAAAATAATTTTATTTTTTTTCAAAAATAATTTTATTTTTCAAAAATATTTTTTTTTTCAAAAATGATTTTTTTTTTTCAAAAATAATTTTTTTTTTCAAAAATAATTTTATTTTTTTTCAAAAATAATTTTATTTTTCAAATTTTTTTTTTTTTTTCAAAAATATTTTTTTTTTTCAAAAATAATTTTTTTTTTCAAAAATATTTATTTTTTTTCAAAAATAATTTTTTTTTTCAAAAATAATTTTTTTTTTTCAAAAATATTTATTTTTTTTCAAAAATGATTTTTTTTTCAAAAATGATTTTTTTTTTCAAAAATAATTTTTTTTTTCAAAAATATTTTTTTATTTTTTTTCAAAAATATTTTTTTTTTCAAAAATTTTTTTTTTTTCAAAAATAATTTTTTTTTCAAAAATATATTTTTTTTTCAATTTTTCATATTGCGACCATCAAAACTGCCCCATCAGAATTGCCCCATCATATTACCACCATTAAAACTGCCCCATCATATTGCCACCATCAAAACTGCCCCCATCATATTGCCATCAAAACTGCCCCATTAGAATTGCCCCATCAAAATTGTCCCCATCAAAACTGCCCCACCAGAATTGCCCCATCAAAACTAAAAGTAATTTTTTTTTTCAAAAGTAATTTTTTTTTCTAAAGTATTTTTTTTTTCAAAAATAATTTTTTTTTTCAAAAATAATTTTATTTTTTTTCAAAAATAATTTTATTTTTCAAAAATATTTTTTTTTTCAAAAATGATTTTTTTTTTTCAAAAATAATTTTTTTTTTTCAAAAATAATTTTTTTTTTGAAAAATTATTTTTTTTTTCAAATTTTTTTTTTTTTTTCAAAAATAATTTTTTTTTCAAAAATAATTTTTTTTTTCAAAAATAATTTTTTTTTTCAAAAATAATTTTTTTTTTAAATATTTTTTTATTTTTTTTCAAAAATATTTATTTTTCAAAAGTAATTTTTTTTCAAAAATAATTTTTTTTTTCAAAAATAATTTTATTTTTTTTCAAAAATAATTTTATTTTTCAAAAATATTTTTTTTTTCAAAAATGATTTTTTTTTTTCAAAAATAATTTTTTTTTCAAAAATAATTTTATTTTTTTTCAAAAATAATTTTATTTTTCAATTTTTTTTTTTTTTTTCAAAAATAATTTTTTTTTTCAAAAATAATTTTTTTTTTCAAAAATATTTATTTTTTTTCAAAAATAATTTTTTTTTTCAAAAATAATTTTTTTTTTTCAAAAATATTTATTTTTTTTCAAAAATGATTTTTTTTTTCAAAAATGATTTTTTTTTTCAAAAATAATTTTTTTTTTCAAAAATATTTTTTTATTTTTTTTCAAAAATATTTTTTTTTTCAAAAATTTTTTTTTTTTCAAAAATAATTTTTTTTTCAAAAATATATTTTTTTTTCAATTTTTCATATTGCGACCATCAAAACTGCCCCATCAGAATTGCCCCATCATATTACCACCATTAAAACTGCCCCATCATATTGCCACCATCAAAACTGCCCCCATCATATTGCCATCAAAACTGCCCCATTAGAATTGCCCCATCAAAATTGTCCCCATCAAAACTGCCCCACCAGAATTGCCCCATCAAAACTAAAAGTAATTTTTTTTTTCAAAAGTAATTTTTTTTTCAAAAGTATTTTTTTTTTCAAAAATAATCTTTTTTTTCAAAAATAATTTTATTTTTTTTCAAAAATAATTTTATTTTTTTTCAAAAATAATTTTATTTTTCAAAAATATTTTTTTTTTCAAAAATGATTTTTTTTTTTCAAAAATAATTTTTTTTTTTCAAAAATAATTTTTTTTTTCAAAAATAATTTTTTTTTTCAAAAATATTTATTTTTTTTTTCAAAAATGATTTTTTTTTTTCAAAAATAATTTTTTTTTTCAAAAATATTTATTTTTTTTCAAAAATATTTTTTTTTTTCAAAAATAATTTTTTTTTTTCAAAAATATTTATTTTTTTTCAAAAATGATTTTTTTTTTCAAAAATGATTTTTTTTTTCAAAAATAATTTTTTTTTTCAAAAATATTTTTTTATTTTTTTTCAAAAATATTTTTTTTTTCAAAATTTTTTTTTTTTTCAAAAATAATTTTTTTTTCAAAAATATATTTTTTTTTCAATTTTTCATATTGCGACCATCAAAACTGCCCCATCAGAATTGCCCCATCATATTACCACCATTAAAACTGCCCCATCATATTGCCACCATCAAAACTGCCCCCATCATATTGCCATCAAAACTGCCCCATTAGAATTGCCCCATCAAAATTGTCCCCATCAAAACTGCCCCACCAGAATTGCCCCATCAAAACTAAAAGTAATTTTTTTTTTCAAAAGTAATTTTTTTTTCAAAAGTATTTTTTTTTTCAAAAATAATTTTTTTTTTCAAAAATAATTTTATTTTTTTTCAAAAATAATTTTATTTTTCAAAAATATTTTTTTTTTCAAAAATGATTTTTTTTTTTCAAAAATAATTTTTTTTTTCAAAAATAATTTTTTTTTTCAAAAATAATTTTATTTTTCAAATTTTTTTTTTTTTTCAAAAATAATTTTTTTTTTCAAAAATAATTTTTTTTTTCAAAAATATTTATTTTTTTTCAAAAATAATTTTTTTTTTCAAAAATAATTTTTTTTTTTCAAAAATATTTCTTTTTTTTCAAAAATGATTTTTTTTTTCAAAAATGATTTTTTTTTTCAAAAATAATTTTTTTTTTCAAAAATATTTTTTTATTTTTTTTCAAAAATATTTTTTTTTTCAAAAATTTTTTTTTTTTCAAAAATAATTTTTTTTTCAAAAATATATTTTTTTTTCAATTTTTCATATTGCGACCATCAAAACTGCCCCATCAGAATTGCCCCATCATATTACCACCATTAAAACTGCCCCATCATATTGCCACCATCAAAACTGCCCCCATCATATTGCCATCAAAACTGCCCCATTAGAATTGCCCCATCAAAATTGTCCCCATCAAAACTGCCCCACCAGAATTGCCCCATCAAAACTAAAAGTAATTTTTTTTTTCAAAAGTAATTTTTTTTTCAAAAGTATTTTTTTTTTCAAAAATAATTTTTTTTTTCAAAAATAATTTTATTTTTTTTCAAAAATAATTTTATTTTTCAAAAATATTTTTTTTTTCAAAAATGTTTTTTTTTCAAAAATGATTTTTTTTTTCAAAAATAATTTTTTTTTTTTCAAAAATAATTTTTTTTTTTCAAAATTTTTTTTTTTTTTCAAAAATAATTTTTTTTTTAAAAAATAATTTTTTTTTTTCAAAAATATTTATTTTTTTTCAAAAATGATTTTTTTTTTTCAAAAATGATTTTTTTTTTCAAAAATAATTTTTTTTTTCAAAAATATTTTTTTATTTTTTTTCAAAAATATTTTTTTTTTCAAAAATGATTTTTTTTTTTTCAAAAATAATTTTTTTTTTCAAAAATATATTTTTTTTCAAAAATAATTTTATTTTTTTCAAAAATATTTTTTTTTTTTCAAAAATATATATATTTTTTTTCAAATTTTTTTTTTTTTTTGCCCCATCATACTGAGATCAAAACTGCCCCATCAAGATTGTCCCCATTAAAACTGCCCCATCATATTGCCACCTTTAAAACTGCTCCATAAAAATTGTCCCCATCAAAACGGCCCCATCATATTGCCACCATCAAAACTGCCCCATCAGAATTGCCCCATCAAAATTGTCCCCATTAAAACTGCCCCATCATATTGCCACCATCAAAACTGCCCCATCAGAATTGCCCCATCAAAACTGCCCCATCATATTGCCACCATCAAAACTGCCCCATCATATTGCCACCTTTAAAACTGCTCCATTAAAATTGTCCCCATCAAAACTGCCCCCATCATATTGCCATCAAAACTGCCCCATTAGAATTGCCCCATCAAAATTGTCCCCATCAAAACTGCCCCACCAGAATTGCCCCATCAAAACTAAAAGTAATTTTTTTTTTCAAAAGTAATTTTTTTTTCAAAAGTAATTTTTTTTTTCAAAAATAATTTTTTTTTTTTCAAAAATAATTTTATTTTTTTTCAAAAATAATTTTATTTTTCAAAAATAATTTTTTTTTTCAAAAATGTTTTTTTTTTTCAAAAATATTTTTTTTTTCAAAAATGATTTTTTTTTTTTTTTTCAAAAATTTTTTTTTTCAAAATTTTTTTTTTTTTCAAAAATATTTTTTTTTTTCAAAAATAATTTTTTTTTCAAAAATTTTTTTTTTTTCAAAAATGATTTTTTTTTTTTTCAAAAATAATTTTATTTTTTTCAAAAATAATTTTTTTTTTTCAAAAATAATTTTTTTTTTTCAAAAATAATTTTTTTTTTCAAAAATATTTTTTTTTTTCAAAAATAATTTTTTTTTTCAAAAATAATTTTTTTTTTCAAAAATATTTTATTTTTTTTCAAAAATATTTTATTTTTTTTCAAAAATATATATATTTTTTTCAAAAATGATTTTTTTTTTCAAAAATGATTTTTTTTTTCAAAAATATTTTTTTTTTTAAATATTTTTTTATTTTTTTTCAAAAATATTTTTTTTTTTCAAAAATGATTTTTTTTTTCAAAAATATATTTTTTTTTCAAAAATATATTTTTTTTTTCAAAAATAATTTTATTTTTTTCAAAAATAATTTTATTTTTTTCAAAAATAATTTTTTTTTTCAAAAATATATATATATTTTTTTCAATTTTTTTTTTTTTTGCCCCATCATACTGCCATCAAAACTGCCCCATCAAGATTGTCCCCATTAAAACTGCCCCATCATATTGCCACCTTTAAAACTGCTCCATAAAAATTGTCCCCATCAAAACTGCCCCATCATATTGCCACCATCAAAATTGCCCCATCAGAATTGCCCCATCAAAATTGTCCCCATTAAAACTGCCCCATCATAGTGCCACCATCAAAACTGCCCCATCAGAATTGCCCCATCAAAACTGCCCCATCATATTGCCACCATCAAAACTGCCCCATCATATTGCCACCTTTAAAATTGCTCCATTAAAATTGTCCCCATCAAAACTGCCCCCATCATATTGCCATCAAAACTGCCCCATTAGAATTGCCCCATCAAAATTGTCCCCATCAAAACTGCCCCACCAGAATTGCCCCATCAAAACTAAAAGTAATTTTTTTTTTCAAAAGTAATTTTTTTTTCAAAAGTAATTTTTTTTTTCAAAAATAATTTTTTTTTTTTCAAAAATAATTTTATTTTTCAAAAATATTTTTTTTTTCAAAAATATTTTTTTTTTCAAAAATGATATATTTTTTTTTTCAAAAATATTTTTTTTTTTTCAAAAATGATTTTTTTTTTCATAATTTTTTTTTTTTCAAAAATAATTTTATTTTTCAAAAATATTTTTTTTTTCAAAAATATTTTTTTTTTCAAAAATGATATATTTTTTTTTTCAAAAATATTTTTTTTTTTTTCAAAAATGATTTTTTTTTTCAAAATTTTTTTTTTTTCAAAAATAATTTTTTTTTTTCAAAAATATTTTTTTTTTCAAAAATATTTATTTTTTTTCAAAAGTATATATATTTTTTTCAAAAATGATTTTTTTTTTTTCAAAAATGATTTTTTTTTTCAAAAATAATTTTTTTTTTTTTAAATATTTTTTTATTTTCAAAAATATTTTTTTTCAAAAATAATTTTTTTTTTTCAAAAATAATTTTTTTTTTCAAAAATAATTTTTTTTTTCAAAAATATATATTTTTTTTTTTTCAAAATTTTTTTTTTTTCTAAAATATTTATTTTTTTTCAAAAATGATTTTTTTTTTCAAAAATATTTTTTTTCTCAAAAATATTTTTTTTTTCAAAAATATTTTTTTTTTTTTCAAAAATATTTTTTTTTTTTCAAAAATATTTTTTTTTTCAAAAATATTTTTTTTTTTCAAAAATATTTTTTTTTTTCAAAAATATTTTTTTTTTTGCCCCATCATACATCAAAACTGCTCCATAAAAATTGTCCCCATCAAAACTGCCCCATCATATTGCCACCATCAAAACTGCCCCATCAGAATTGCCCCATCAAAATTGTCCCCATTAAAACTGCCCCATCATATTGCCACCTTTAAAACTGCTCCATTAAAATTGTCCCCATCAAAACTGCCCCATCATATTGCCACCATCAAAACTGCCCCATCAGAATTGCCCTATCAAAACTGCCCATAATATTGCCACCATCAAAACTGCCCCATCATATTCCTCTATTATAATCAGAACATCGTGTGTCTGTCCCCTCCCCCGGGCTCTGTATTCAGAGCTGAGATGCTCCAGCTACCTCCCGCCTGTGTATAACAGAAGCTTTGGTAACCATGGCAACAAAACAAACACAGTACACTCTGATTAATGGCTAAAATTTCCTGAAATGACCTCTAAACAAAAAGCTTTTTCTCAAAAACGGTAAAAGATATCAAACTGAAAAGATATAGCCAGATAGCTGAATATTTTGTGAACATTTTAAAGTTTGTTTGGTGTCTCTAGGTGAAAGTATGAAGGAGCTGAAACTTTTGGGAGCGGAAGAAGAATTTAAGGATTTCAAGCATGCTCCCATTGAGTTCAATGTTAAAAAAAGTGATAAAAAGCTTAATATTTTAAAAAGTATATATGGTAAAAAAAAAGTTGAAAAAGAGCACACCTCAGCTAAAAGAGACGAACATTTTGATAGTTGAATGGTTTTAATAGCTGAAAGTATGCAGAAGTTACGCAGAACCAAAAAACGTACGGAATAAAATTAAAATTAAAACTAGAAAATGCATTTCCTGGGGAAAATGCGTGGGAATGCTGAATTGCTAAAATGGCCCCCAGCAAAATTGCCCCCATCATATTGCCATCAAAACTGTCCCATCATATTGCCACCATCAAAACTGCCCCATCAGAATTGCCCCATCAAAACTGCACCATCATATTGCCACCATCAAAACTGCCCCATCAGAATTGCCCTATCAAAACAGCCCCATCATATTGCCACCATCAAAACTGCCCCATCATATTGCCACCATCAAAACTGCCCCATCAGAATTACCCCATCAAAACTCCCCCATCATATTCCTCTATTATAAATCAGTACATGGTGTGTCTGTCCCCTCCCCCGGGCTCTGTAATCAGAGCTGAGATGCTCCAGCCACCTCCCCCCCGTGTATAACAGAAGCTTTGGTAACCATGGCAACAAAACAAACACAGTACAGTCTGATTAATGGCTAAAATTTCCTGAAATGACCTCTAAACAAAAAGCTTTTTCCCAAAAACTATAAATCCTACAGCGAAGATCTTTATATTTTGAGAATCACAAGACCCAGACCTAGATTTTGATGTATAGTATGTCTCTCAAATATTAAAATTGAAGGCACGGTCGCAGTTTAGAAATTGCCCTTCAAATTTGAAGGGGCTAGAGTGTAGTTTCAATGAATGTCAATGGACGGTGTGAGTTGCAAACAAATGGTCATATTGTGAAAACTGTCAGGACTATGGCTTAGCCGTGGACATGTTTAGTGGCAGCAGGGATAGCTGAACGTTTTGACATAAGATTTGTGTAGGTGGGCTTGAAAATGAGGGAGTGGCGGCAGTTTAGAAATCATGTTCTGATTTTTCAGCTTTTTTCCCCTCCCCCGGGCTCTGTAATCAGAGCTGAGATGCTCCAGCCACCTCCCCCCCTGTGTATAACAGAAGCTTTGGTAACCATGGTAACAAAACACACACAGTACACTCTGATTAATGGCTAAAATTTCTTGAAATGACCTCTAAACAAAAAGCTTTTTCTCAAAAACTGTAAAAGATATCAAACTGAAAAGATATAGCCAGAAGGCTGAATATTTTGTGAACATTTTAAAGTTTGTTTGGTGTCTCTAGGTGAAAGTATGAAGGAGCTGAAACTTTTGGGAGCGGAAGAAAAATTTAAGGATTTCAAGCATGCTCCCATTGACTTCAATGTTAAAAAAAAGTGATAAAAAGCTTAATATTTTAAAAAGTATAAATGGTAGAAAAAAAGTTGAAAAAGAGCACACCTCAGCTAAAAGAGACGAACATTTTGATAGTTGAATGGTTTTAATAGCTGAAAGTATGCAGAAGTTACGCATTACCGAAAAACGTACGGAATAAGAAGAAAAATAATAAAAAAACGAATAACAATAGTGGGACTGCTAAAGCATTCCCACTAATAAAAAAACGAATAACAATAGTGGGACTGCTAAAGCATTCCCACTAACTAGAAAATGCATTTCCTGGGGAAAATGCGTGGGAATGCTGAATTGCTAAAACGGCCCCCAGCAAATTTGCCCCCATCATATTGCCATCAAAACTGTCCCATCAGAATTGCCCCATCAAAACTGCACCATCATATTGCCACCATCAAAACTGCCCCATCAAAATTGCCACCATCAAAACTGCCCGATCAGAATTGCCCCATCAAAACTGCCCCATCATATTGCCACCATCAAAACTGCACCATCATATTGCCACCATCAAAACTGCCCCATCATATTGCCACCATCAAAACTGCCCCATCAGAATTGCCCTATCAAAACTGCCCCATCATATTCCTCTATTACAAATCAGTACATGGTGTGTCTGTCCCCCTCCCCCGGGCTCTGTAATCAAAGCTGAGATGCTCCAGCCACCTCCCCCCCTGTGTATAACAGAAGCTTTGGTAACCATGGCAACAAAACAAACACTAACAGTACACTCTGATTAATGGCTAAAATTTCCTGAAATGACCTCTAAACAAATGGCCGTATTTTAAAAACTATACATCCTACAGCAAAGATCTTTATATTGTGAGAATCACAAGACTCAGACCTAGATTTTGATACATAGTATGTCTCTGAAATATTAAAATTGAAGGCACGGTCGCAGTTTAGAAATTGCCCTTCAAATTTGAAGGGGCTAGAGTGTAGTTTCAATGAATGTCAATGGACGGTGTGAGTTGCAAACAAATGGTCATATTGTGAAAACTATCAGGACTATGGCTTAGCCATGGACATGTTTAGTGGCAGCAGGGATAGCTGAACGTTTTGATATAAGATTTATGTAGGTGGGCTTGAAAATGAGGGAGTGGAGGCAGTTTAGAAATCATGTTCTGATTTTTCAGCTTTTGTCCCCTCCCCTGGGCTCTAATCAGAGCTGAGATGCTCCAGCCACCTCCCCCCCTGTGTATAACAGAAGCTTTGGTAACAGAAGCTTTGGTTTTTACCTTTGGTAAAAAGTATAAATGGTAGAAAAAAGGTTGAAAAAGAGCACACCTCAGCTAAAAGAGACAAACATTTTGATAGTTGAATGGTTTTAATAGCTGAAAGGATGCAGAAGTTACGCATTACCGAAAAACGTACAGAATAAAATTAAAAACTAGAAAATGCATTTCCTGGGGAAAATGCGTGGGAATGCTGAATTGCTAAAACGGCCCCCAGCAAAATTGCCCCCATCATATTGCCATCAAAACTGTCCCATCAGAATTGCCCCATCAAAACTGCACCATCATATTGCCACCATCAAAACTGCCCCATCAGAATTGCCACCATCAAAACTGCCCCATCAAAACTGCCCCATCATATTGCCACCATCAAAACTGCACCATCATATTGCCACCATCAAAACTGCCCCATCAGATCTGCCCTATCAAAACAGCCCCATCATATTGCCACCATCAAAACTGCCCCATCATATTGCCACCATCAAAAATGCCCCATCAGAATTGCCCTATCAAAACTGCCCCATCATATTCCTCTATTATAAATCAGTACATGGTGTGTCTGTCCCCCTCCCCCGGGCTCTGTAATCAAAGCTGAGATGCTCCAGCCACCTCCCCCCTGTGTATAACAGAAGCTTTGGTAACCATGGCAACAAAACAAACACTAACAGTACACTCTGATTAATGGCTAAAATTTCCTGAAATGACCTCTAAACAAATGGCCGTATTTTAAAAACTATACATCCTACAGCGAAGATCTTTATATTGTGAGAATCACAAGACCCAGACCTAGATTTTGATGTATAGTATGTCTCTGAAATATTAAAATTGAAGGCACGGTCGCAGTTTAGAAATTGCCCTTCAAATTTGAAGGGGCTAGAGTGTAGTTTCAATGAATGTCAATGGACGGTGTGAGTTGCAAACAAATGGTCATATTGTGAAAACTATCAGGACTATGGCTTAGCCGTGGACATGTTTAGTGGCAGCAGGGATAGCTGAATGTTTTGATATAAGATTTGTGTAGGTGGGCTTGAAAATGAGGGAGTGGCGGCAGTTTAGAAATCATGTTCTGATTTTTCAGCTTTTGTCCCCTCCCTAGGGCTCTGTAATCAGAGCTGAGATGCTCCAGCCACCTCCCCCCCTGTGTATAACAGAAGCTTTGGTAACCATGGCAACAAAACATACACAGTACACTCTGATTAATGGCTAAAATTTCCTGAAATGACCTCTAAACAAAAATCTTTTTCTCAAAAACTGTAAAAGATATCAAACTGAAAAGATATAGCCAGATAGCTGAATATTTTGTGAACATTTTAAAGTTTGTTTGGCGTCTCTAGGTGAAAGCATGAAGGAGCTGAAACTTTTGGGAGCGGAAGAAAAATTTAAGGATTTCAAGCATGCTCCCATTGACTTCAATGTTAAAAAAAAAGTGATAAAAAGCTTAATATTTTAAAAAGTATAAATGGTAGAAAAAAAGTTGAAAAAGAGCACACCTCAGCTAAAAGAGACGAACATTTTGATAGTTGAATGGTTTTAATAGCTGAAAGTATGCAGAAGTTACGCATTACCGAAAAACGTACGGAATAAGAAGAAAAATAATAAAAAAACGAATAACAATAGTGGGACTGCTAAAGCATTCCCACTAATAAAAAAACGAATAACAATAGTGGGACTGCTAAAGCATTCCCACTAACTAGAAAATGCATTTCCTGGGGAAAATGCGTGGGAATGCTGAATTGCTAAAACGGCCCCCAGCAAATTTGCCCCCATCATATTGCCATCAAAACTGTCCCATCAGAATTGCCCCATCAAAACTGCACCATCATATTGCCACCATCAAAACTGCCCCATCAAAATTGCCACCATCAAAACTGCCCGATCAGAATTGCCCCATCAAAACTGCCCCATCATATTGCCACCATCAAAACTGCACCATCATATTGCCACCATCAAAACTGCCCCATCATATTGCCACCATCAAAACTGCCCCATCAGAATTGCCCTATCAAAACTGCCCCATCATATTCCTCTATTACAAATCAGTACATGGTGTGTCTGTCCCCCTCCCCCGGGCTCTGTAATCAAAGCTGAGATGCTCCAGCCACCTCCCCCCCTGTGTATAACAGAAGCTTTGGTAACCATGGCAACAAAACAAACACTAACAGTACACTCTGATTAATGGCTAAAATTTCCTGAAATGACCTCTAAACAAATGGCCGTATTTTAAAAACTATACATCCTACAGCAAAGATCTTTATATTGTGAGAATCACAAGACTCAGACCTAGATTTTGATACATAGTATGTCTCTGAAATATTAAAATTGAAGGCACGGTCGCAGTTTAGAAATTGCCCTTCAAATTTGAAGGGGCTAGAGTGTAGTTTCAATGAATGTCAATGGACGGTGTGAGTTGCAAACAAATGGTCATATTGTGAAAACTATCAGGACTATGGCTTAGCCGTGGACATGTTTAGTGGCAGCAGGGATAGCTGAACGTTTTGATATAAGATTTATGTAGGTGGGCTTGAAAATGAGGGAGTGGAGGCAGTTTAGAAATCATGTTCTGATTTTTCAGCTTTTGTCCCCTCCCCTGGGCTCTAATCAGAGCTGAGATGCTCCAGCCACCTCCCCCCCTGTGTATAACAGAAGCTTTGGTAACAGAAGCTTTGGTTTTTACCTTTGGTAAAAAGTATAAATGGTAGAAAAAAGGTTGAAAAAGAGCACACCTCAGCTAAAAGAGACAAACATTTTGATAGTTGAATGGTTTTAATAGCTGAAAGGATGCAGAAGTTACGCATTACCGAAAAACGTACAGAATAAAATTAAAAACTAGAAAATGCATTTCCTGGGGAAAATGCGTGGGAATGCTGAATTGCTAAAACGGCCCCCAGCAAAATTGCCCCCATCATATTGCCATCAAAACTGTCCCATCAGAATTGCCCCATCAAAACTGCACCATCATATTGCCACCATCAAAACTGCCCCATCAGAATTGCCACCATCAAAACTGCCCCATCAAAACTGCCCCATCATATTGCCACCATCAAAACTGCACCATCATATTGCCACCATCAAAACTGCCCCATCAGAACTGCCCTATCAAAACAGCCCCATCATATTGCCACCATCAAAACTGCCCCATCATATTGCCACCATCAAAAATGCCCCATCAGAATTGCCCTATCAAAACTGCCCCATCATATTCCTCTATTATAAATCAGTACATGGTGTGTCTGTCCCCCTCCCCCGGGCTCTGTAATCAAAGCTGAGATGCTCCAGCCACCTCCCCCCTGTGTATAACAGAAGCTTTGGTAACCATGGCAACAAAACAAACACTAACACTACACTCTGATTAATGGCTAAAATTTCCTGAAATGACCTCTAAACAAATGGCCGTATTTTAAAAACTATACATCCTACAGCGAAGATCTTTATATTGTGAGAATCACAAGACCCAGACCTAGATTTTGATGTATAGTATGTCTCTGAAATATCAAATTTGAAGGGGCTAGAGTGTAGTTTCAATGAATGTCAATGGACGGTGTGAGTTGCAAACAAATGGTCATATTGTGAAAACTATCAGGACTATGGCTTAGCCGTGGACATGTTTAGTGGCAGCAGGGATAGCTGAATGTTTTGATATAAGATTTGTGTAGGTGGGCTTGAAAATGAGGGAGTGGCGGCAGTTTAGAAATCATGTTCTGATTTTTCAGCTTTTGTCCCCTCCCTAGGGCTCTGTAATCAGAGCTGAGATGCTCCAGCCACCTCCCCCCCTGTGTATAACAGAAGCTTTGGTAACCATGGCAACAAAACATACACAGTACACTCTGATTAATGGCTAAAATTTCCTGAAATGACCTCTAAACAAAAATCTTTTTCTCAAAAACTGTAAAAGATATCAAACTGAAAAGATATAGCCAGATAGCTGAATATTTTGTGAACATTTTAAAGTTTGTTTGGCGTCTCTAGGTGAAAGCATGAAGGAGCTGAAACTTTTGGGAGCGGAAGAAGATTTTAAGTTTCTCAAGCATGCTCCCATTGACTTCAATGTTAAATAAAAGTGATAAAAAGCTTAATATTTTAAAAAGTATAAATGGTAGAAAAAAAGTTGAAAAAGAGCACACCTCAGCTAAAAGAGACGAACATTTTGATAGTTGAATGGTTTTAATAGCTGAAAGTATGCAGAAGTTACGCATTACCGAAAAACGTACGGAATAAAATTAAAATTATTAAAAATAACTAGAAAATGCATTTCCTGGGGAAAATGCGTGGGAATGTTGAATTGCTAAAACGGCCCCCAGCAAAATTGCCCCCATCATATTGCCATCAAAACTGTCCCATCATATTGCCACCATCAAAACTGCCCCATCAGAATTACCCTATCAAAACAGCCCCATCATATTGCCACCATCAAAACTACCCCATCATATTGCCACCATCAAAACTGCCCCATCAGAATTACCCCATCAAAACTGCCCCATCATATTCCTCTATTATAAATCAGTACATGGTGTGTCTGTCCCCTCCCCCGGGCTCTGTAATCAAAGCTGAGATGCTCCAGCCACCTCCCCCCTGTGTATAACAGAAGCTTTGGTAACCATGGCAACAAAACAAACACTAACAGTACACTCTGATTAATGGCTAAAATTTCCTGAAATGACCTCTAAACAAATGGCCGTATTTTAAAAACTATACATCCTACAGCGAAGATCTTTATATTGTGAGAATCACAAGACCCAGACCTAGATTTTGATACATAGTATGTCTCTGAAATATTAAAATTGAAGGCACGGTCGCAGTTTAGAAATTGCCCTTCAAATTTGAAGGGGCTAGAGTGTAGTTTCAATGAATGTCAATGGACGGTGTGAGTTGCAAACAAATGGTCATATTGTGAAAACTATCAGGACTATGGCTTAGCCGTGGACATGTTTAGTGGCAGCAGGGATAGCTGAACGTTTTGATATAAGATTTGTGTAGGTGGGCTTGAAAATGAGGGAGTGGCGGCAGTTTAGAAATCATGTTCTGATTTTTCAGCTTTTGTCCTCTCTCCGGGCTCTGTAATCAGAGCTGAGATGCTCCAGCCACCCCCCCCCCTGTGTATAACAGAAGCTTTGGTAACCATGGCAACAAAACATACACAGTACACTCTGATTAATGGCTAAAATTTCCTGAAATGACCTCTAAACAAAAAGCTTTTTCTCAAAAACTGTAAAAGATATCAAACTGAAAAGATATAGCCAGATAGCTGAATATTTTGTGAACATTTTAAAGTTTGTTTGGTGTCTCTAGGTGAAAGTATGAAGGAGCTGAAACTTTTGGGAGCGGAAGAAAAATTTAAGGATTTCAAGCATGCTCCCATTGACTTCAATGTTAAAAAAAGTGATAAAAAGCTTAATATTTTAAAAAGTATAAATGGTAGAAAAAAAGTTGAAAAAGTGCACACCTCAGCTAAAAGAGACGAACATTTTGATAGTTGAATGGTTTTAATAGCTGAAAGTATGCAGAAGTTACGCATTACCGAAAAAACGTACGGAATAAAATTAAAATTATTAAAAATAACTAGAAAATGCATTTCCTGGGGAAAATGCGTGGGAATGCTGAATTGCTAAAACGGCCCCCAGCAAAATTGCCCCCATCATATTGCCATCAAAACTGTCCCATCATATTGCCACCATCAAAACTGCCCCATCAGAATTACCCTATCAAAACAGCCCCATCATATTGCCACCATCAAAACTACCCCATCATATTGCCACCATCAAAACTGCCCCATCAGAATTACCCCATCAAAACTGCCCCATCATATTCCTCTATTATAAATCAGTACATGGTGTGTCTGTCCCCTCCCCCGGGCTCTGTAATCAAAGCTGAGATGCTCCAGCCACCTCCCCCCTGTGTATAACAGAAGCTTTGGTAACCATGGCAACAAAACAAACACTAACAGTACACTCTGATTAATGGCTAAAATTTCCTGAAATGACCTCTAAACAAATGGCCGTATTTTAAAAACTATACATCCTACAGCGAAGATCTTTATATTGTGAGAATCACAAGACCCAGACCTAGATTTTGATACATAGTATGTCTCTGAAATATTAAAATTGAAGGCACGGTCGCAGTTTAGAAATTGCCCTTCAAATTTGAAGGGGCTAGAGTGTAGTTTCAATGAATGTCAATGGACGGTGTGAGTTGCAAACAAATGGTCATATTGTGAAAACTATCAGGACTATGGCTTAGCCGTGGACATGTTTAGTGGCAGCAGGGATAGCTGAACGTTTTGATATAAGATTTGTGTAGGTGGGCTTGAAAATGAGGGAGTGGCGGCAGTTTAGAAATCATGTTCTGATTTTTCAGCTTTTGTCCTCTCCCCGGGCTCTGTAATCAGAGCTGAGATGCTCCAGCCACCTCCCCCCCCTGTGTATAACAGAAGCTTTGGTAACCATAGCAACAAAACACACACAGTACACTCTGATTAATGGCTAAAATTTCTTGAAATGACCTCTAAACAAAAAGCTTTTTCTCAAAAACTGTAAAAGATATCAAACTGAAAAGATATAGCCAGATAGCTGAATATTTTGTGAACATTTTAAAGTTTGTTTGGTGTCTCTAGGTGAAAGTATGAAGGAGCTGAAACTTTTGGGAGCGGAAGAAAAATTTAAGGATTTCAAGCATGCTCCCATTGACTTCAATGTTAAAAAAAAGTGATAAAAAGCTTAATATTTTAAAAAGTATAAATGGTAGAAAAAAAGTTGAAAAAGAGCACACCTCAGCTAAAAGAGACGAACATTTTGATAGTTGAATGGTTTTAATAGCTGAAAGTATGCAGAAGTTACGCATTACCGAAAAACGTACGGAATAAAATTAAAATTAAAAATAAATAAAATCGAATAACAATAGTGGGACTGCTAAAGCATTCCCACTAATAAAAAAACTAATAACAATAGTGGGACTGCTAAAGCATTCCCACTAATAAATAAAATCGAATAACAATAGTGGGACTGCTAAAGCATTCCCACTAATAAATAAAATCGAATAACAATAGTGGGACTGCTAAAGCATTCCCACTAATAAATAAAATCGAATAACAATAGTGGGACTGCTAAAGCATTCCCACTAACTAGAAAATGCATTTCCTGGGGAAAATGCGTGGGAATGCTGAATTGCTAAAACGGCCCCCAGCAAAATTGCCCCCATCATATTGCCATCAAAACTGTCCCATCATATTGCCATCATCAAAACTGCCCCATCAGAATTGCCTCATCAAAACTGCACCATCATATTGCCACCATCAAAACTGCCCCATCAAAAAATATTTTTTTTTTTCAAAAATATTTTTTTTTTCAAAAATAATTTTTTTTTCAAAAATTATTTTTTTTTTCAAAAATTTTTTTTTTCAAAAATTTTTTTTCTCAAAATTTTTTTTTTTTTAAATATTTTTTTTTTTCAAAAATATTTTTTTTTTCAAAAATAATTTTTTTTTTCAAAAATATTTTTTTTTTTTCAAAAATAATTTTTTTTTTTTCAAAAATAATTTTTTTTTTTTTTCAAAAATAATTTTTTTTTTCAAAAATGATTTTTTTTTTTTTCAAAAATAATTTTTTTTTTTCAGAAATATATATTTTTTTTCAAAAATATATATATTTTTTCAAAAATAATTGCTGAATAGCTAAATTGCTAAAATGACCGCCATCAAAACTGCCCCATCAGAATTGCCACCATCAAAACTGCCCCATCATATTCCTCTATTATAATCAGTACATGGTGTGTCTGTCCCCTCCCCCCGGGCTCTGTAATTAAAGCTGAGATGCTCCAGCCACCTCCCCCCCCCCTCTGTGTATAACAGAAGCTTTGGTAACCATGGCAACAAAACACACACACAGTGCACTCTGATTAATGGCTAAAATTTCCTGAAATGACCTCTAAACAAAAAGCTTTTTCTCAAAAACTGTAAAAGATATCAAACTGAAAAGCTATAGCCAGATAGCTGAATATTTTGTGAACATTTTAAAGTTTGTTTGGTGTCTCTAGGTGAAAGTATGAAGGAGCTGAAACTTTTGGGAGCGGAAGAAAAATTTAAGGATTTCAAGCATGCTCCCATTGACTTCAATGTTAAAAAAAAGTGATAAAAAGCTTAATATTTTAAAAAGTATAAATGGTAGAAAAAAAGTTGAAAAAGAGCACACCTCAGCTAAAAGAGACGAACATTTTGATAGTTGAATGGTTTTAATAGCTGAAAGTATGCAGAAGTTACGCATTACCGAAAAACGTACGGAATAAAATTAAAATTAAAAATAAATAAAATCGAATAACAATAGTGGGACTGCTAAAGCATTCCCACTAACTAGAAAATGCATTTCCTGGGGAAAATGCGTGGGAATGCTGAATTGCTAAAACGGCCCCCAGCAAAATTGCCCCCATCATATTGCCATCAAAACTGTCCCATCATATTGCCACCATCAAAACTGCCCCATCAGAATTACCCTATCAAAACAGCCCCATCATATTGCCACCATCAAAACTACCCCATCATATTGCCACCATCAAAACTGCCCCATCAGAATTACCCCATCAAAACTGCCCCATCATATTCCTCTATTATAAATCAGTACATGGTGTGTCTGTCCCCTCCCCCGGGCTCTGTAATCAAAGCTGAGATGCTCCAGCCACCTCCCCCCCTGTGTATAACAGAAGCTTTGGTAACCATGGCAACAAAACAAACACTAACAGTACACTCTGATTAATGGCTAAAATTTCCTGAAATGACCTCTAAACAAATGGCCGTATTTTAAAAACTATATATCCTACAGCGAAGATCTTTATATTGTGAGAATCACAAGACCCAGACCTAGATTTTGATACATAGTATGTCTCTGAAATATTAAAATTGAAGGCACGGTCGCAGTTTAGAAATTGCCCTTCAAATTTGAAGGGGCTAGAGTGTAGTTTCAATGAATGTCAATGGACGGTGTGAGTTGCAAACAAATGGTCATATTGTGAAAACTATCAGGACTATGGCTTAGCCGTGGACATGTTTAGTGGCAGCAGGGATAGCTGAACGTTTTGATATAAGATTTGTGTAGGTGGGCTTGAAAATGAGGGAGTGGCGGCAGTTTAGAAATCATGTTCTGATTTTTCAGCTTTTGTCCTCTCCCCGGGCTCTGTAATCAGAGCTGAGATGCTCCAGCCACCTCCCCCCCCTGTGTATAACAGAAGCTTTGGTAACCATAGCAACAAAACACACACAGTACACTCTGATTAATGGCTAAAATTTCTTGAAATGACCTCTAAACAAAAAGCTTTTTCTCAAAAACTGTAAAAGATATCAAACTGAAAAGATATAGCCAGATAGCTGAATATTTTGTGAACATTTTAAAGTTTGTTTGGTGTCTCTAGGTGAAAGTATGAATGAGCTGAAACTTTTGGGAGCGGAAGAAAAATTTAAGGATTTCAAGCATGCTCCCATTGACTTCAATGTTAAAAAAAAGTGATAAAAAGCTTAATATTTTAAAAAGTATAAATGGTAGAAAAAAAGTTGAAAAAGAGCACACCTCAGCTAAAAGAGACGAACATTTTGATAGTTGAATGGTTTTAATAGCTGAAAGTATGCAGAAGTTACGCATTACCGAAAAACGTACGGAATAAAATTAAAAATAACTAGAAAATGCATTTCCTGGGGAAAATGCGTGGGAATGCTGAATTGCTAAAACGGCCCCCAGCAAAATTGCCCCCATCATATTGCCATCAAAACTGTCCCATCATATTGCCACCATCAAAACTGCCCCATCAGAATTGCCTCATCAAAACTGCACCATCATATTGCCACCATCAAAACTGCCCCATCAAAAAATATTTTTTTTTTTCAAAAATATTTTTTTTTTTTCAAAAATAATTTTTTCTTTCAAAAAATTTTTTTTTTTTCAAAAATATTTTTTTTTTCAAAAATTTTTTTTTTTCAAAAATGATTTTTTTTTAAAAAAAAATATTTTTTTTTTTTCAAAAATATTTTTTTTTTTCAAAAATATTTTTTTTTTTCAAAAATATATTTTTTTTTCCAAAAATAATTTTTTTTTTCAAAAATTAATTTTTTTTCAAAAATATTTTTTTTTCAAAAATGATTTTTTTTTTTTTTTTCAAAAATAATTTTTTTTTTCAAAAATAATTTTTTTTTCAAAAAAAATTTTTTTTTAAAAATAATTTTTTTTTTTTTCAAAAATATTTTTTTTTTTTCAAAAATATTTTTTTTTTTTCAAAAATAATTGCTGAATAGCTAAATTGCTAAAATGACCGCCATCAAAACTGCCCCATCAGAATTGCCACCATCAAAACTGCCCCATCATATTCCTCTATTATAATCAGTACATGGTGTGTCTGTCCCCTCCCCCCGGGCTCTGTAATTAAAGCTGAGATGCTCCAGCCACCTCCCCCCCTCTGTGTATAACAAAAGCTTTGGTAACCATGGCAACAAAACACACACAGTACACTCTGATTAATGGCTAAAATTTCCTGAAATGACCTCTAAATAAAAAGCTTTTTCTCAAAAACTGTAAAAGATATCAAACTGAAAAGATATAGCCAGATAGCTGAATATTTTGTGAACATTTTAAAGTTTGTTTGGCGTCTCTAGGTGAAAGTATGAAGGAGCTGAAACTTTTGGGAGCGGAAGAAGATTTTAAGTTTCTCAAGCATGCTCCCATTGACTTCAATGTTAAATAAAAGCGATAAAAAGCTTAATATTTTAAAAAGTATAAATGGTAGAAAAAAAGTTGAAAAAGAGCACACCTCAGCTAAAAGAGACGAACATTTTGATAGTTGAATGGTTTTAATAGCTGAAAGTATGCAGAAGTTACGCATTACCGAAAAACGTACGGAATAAAATTAAAATTATTAAAAATAATAAATAAAATTGAATAACAATAGTGGGACTGCTAAAGCATTCCCACTAATAAATAAAATCGAATAACAATAGTGGGACTGCTAAAGCATTCCCACTAATAAATAAAATCGAATAACAATAGTGGGACTGCTAAAGCATTCCCACTAATAAATAAAATCGAATAACAATAGTGGGACTGCTAAAGCATTCCCACTAATAATAAGAAAAACTAGAAAATGCATTTCCTGGGGAAAATGCGTGGGAATGCTGAATTGCTAAAACGGCCCCCAGCAAAATTGCCCCCATCATATTGCCATCAAAACTGTCCCATCATATTGCCACCATCAAAACTGCCCCATCAGAATTACCCCATCAAAACTGCCCCATCATATTCCTCTATTATAAATCAGTACATGGTGTGTCTGTCCCCCTCCCCCGGGCTCTGTAATCAGAGCTGAGATGCTCCAGCCACCTCCCCCCCTGTGTATAACAGAAGCTTTGGTAACCATGGCAACAAAACAAACACTAACAGTACACTCTGATTAATGGCTAAAATTTCCTGAAATGACCTCTAAACAAATGGCCGTATTTTAAAAACTATACATCCTACAGTGAAGATCTTTATATTGTGAGAATCACAAGACCCAGACCTAGATTTTGATACATAGTATGTCTCTGAAATATTAAAATTGAAGGCACGGTCGCAGTTTAGAAATTGCCCTTCAAATTTGAAGGGGCTAGAGTGTAGTTTCAATGAATGTCAATGGACGGCGTGAGTTGCAAACAAATGGTCATATTGTGAAAACTATCAGGACTATGGCTTAGCCGTGGACATGTTTAGTGGCACCAGGGATAGCTGAACGTTTTGATATAAGATTTGTGTAGGTGGGCTTGAAAATGAGGGAGTGGCGGCAGTTTAGAAATCGTGTTCTGATTTTTCAGCTTTTGTCCCCTCCCCGGGCTCTGTAATCAGAGCTGAGATGCTCCAGCCACCTCCCCCCCTGTGTATAACAGAAGCTTTGGTAACCATGGCAACAAAACACACACAGTACACTCTGATTAATGGCTAAAGTTTCCTGAAATGACCTCTAAACAAAAAGCTTTTTCTCAAAAACTGTAAAAGATATCAAACTGAAAAGATATAGCCAGATAGCTGAATATTTTGTGAACATTTTAAAGTTTGTTTGGTGTCTCTAGGTGAAAGTATGAAGGAGCTGAAACTTTTGGGAGCGGAAGAAAAATTTAAGGATTTCAAGTATGCTCCCATTGACTTCAATGTTAAAAAAAAGTGATAAAAAGCTTAATATTTTAAAAAGTATAAATGGTAGAAAAAAAGTTGAAAAAGAGCACACCTCAGCTAAAAGAGACGAACATTTTGATAGTTGAATGGTTTTAATAGCTGAAAGTATGCAGAAGTTACGCATTACCGAAAAACGTACGGAATAAAATTAAAATTAAAAATAAATAAAATCGAATAACAATAGTGGGACTGCTAAAGCATTCCCACCCTATCAAAATCGAATAGCAATAGTGGGACTGCTAAAGCATTCCCACTAATAAAATCGAATAACAATAGTGGGACTGCTAAAGCATTCCCACTAATTAAGTTTAAAAATAAATAAAATCGAATAACAATAGTGGGACTGCTAAAGCATTCCCACTAATTATTAGCAAAAATAATAGCAAAACGCCTCAATAGCATTATAGGAAAATTAATACATAGAGATCAAGTAGGCTTCATGCCAAATAGACAGGCAGGCGATAATATACGCAGGGCAGTGTTATTGGCACATATTGCTAAAAAACAGAAAATCCCTTTATGTTTTCTATCTCTCGATATTAAGAGGGCATTTGACACAGTATCCTGGCAATATATGCAATATTCATTACAAAAATGGGGTTTTGGACCCCACTTTTTAACATGGATCAAAGCATTATATAATAAACCCAAAGCCTATATAAAATATGCTGGATACAAATCTGATGCCTTTAATATCGAAAGAGGTACCCGACAGGGTTGCCCATTATCTCCCTTATTATTTGCCCTTATACTCGAACCCATGGCCCAATACATCAGAACAAACCAAACTATAACTGGCATTGAAGTAGGAGGTATTACACACAAATTATGTATATTTGCAGACGATATATTACTTTTTCTATCATCACCACAGGTCTCTGGTCCTAACTTAATACCAGCTCTTGATGGATTTGCAGCCCTATCCGGCCTTATGAATAATCCTAAGAAATGCCTAGTGCTTAATATTTCGCTCACAAACATGGAATTGATCCCGGCTAGGGCTGCACTCCCATTCACATGGGCAGAAAAATCAATCCCATATCTTGGAATTCATTTAACAGCATCTCATTCTGACTTATTCTCAACCAATTATCCTCCTGTATTAAGACAGATCACAAATCTAATAAAACAATGGTCGCAACTTCCTTTATCCTGGATAGGGAAGATTAATGCAATCAAAATGACTATTCTACCCAAATTGCTTTATCTATTCAGAGTCCTCCCTATTCCAATTCCTTCCTATTTTTTGAGAATAGTACAAAAAAGAGCAACTTCGTTTATATGGGGCTCTTCTAAACCATGTATACCTATACACACACTACATCTTCCCAAAAATAAAGGAGGCCTGGGATACCCTAATTTTACTAACTACTACAGAGCAGCACATTTGGCCAGTCTGTCCAAATACCATGCAAAACAGGAAATCCCATTATGGGTATTTATAGAGGCTTCAGAAAATGACCCTCTATTAATATCAAACTTGTTATGGCTTGATCCTAAAGACCGCTTTAAAATTCATAATCCCATAACTAAACACTTCTTATCTCTCTGGGATAAACTAAAAACCAAATATCAGTTACAATCTCCACACAATCCTCTCCTTTCTTTCATCAGAAATCCGGCCTTTTATCCGGCATGGATCTACCCAAATTCTTTTAAAGCTTGGACAACATCAGGCATTCAGACACTAAATGACTTCATAGCATCTAAATCATTCCTTTCATTCCCATCGCTTAGAGAAAAATATGATCTACCAAACTCTGAGATATTTAGATATCTCTAAATCAAAAATTTCTATACACCATTCCTAAAGGGGGATACACCATTATCCCAATTATCCATTTTTGAATCAATCTGTACAAAAGATCCATTTGCTAAAGGTACAATTTCATCACTTTATAATCAATTATATGGAGTAGTAAATCTTAATAGACCCTCTTACGTTCAGAGGTGGGAGGAGGACCTGGGACGAACTTTAGAAGACACGGACTGGTCTAACATATGGCTCACATCTAAGTCATCTTCACCCAACATCTTAGCACTGGAGACAAATTATAAAGTCCTAACTCGCTGGTACCTTGTACCTGCTAGAGTGGCAAAATATTCACCTAATACCTCAGCTCTTTGTTTTCGAGGATGCCCAGAAATAGGCACACATTTACACATATGGTGGACGTGCCCAGTAATCCAAACCTTCTTGAAGGAAGTCTTCGTGATTGCATCTAAAATATTTAAAAAAATAATTCAACCAGATCCATATATAACTTTACTTTAATCTAAAACCGGAATGGTTAACACTCTCTCAATTCAAACTTATGATCCAACTAATAACGGCTGCAAAACAAACAGTGGCCAAGGCATGGAAATCTCCTACATTGGTACTAGCAGAAACAATTCACAGAATGAATAATACAATGTCCCATGCTAAGATGATAGCCATCGATCAAAATCAAATTCCAAAATTCGAAAAACTTTGGCATCCTTGGATAAAACAACAGTTCCTGTCAAATTTCAATGACTCTGTCCTGTTGCCATGGTAACAGATTAAAAGACTTACAGAGACACCCATTCTAAGGCTTCAAAGAGAACTAAAAAGAATAATAAACTGACGAGCGGGACAACCTTGTGGACCATACCTCTGCCTTTCTACCCTTTTTCTTCTTTCTCTTTCCTTTTCTCCACCTTACGATTAAAGCTCATTATCAGAATTTATTTGACCTCTATACACTCTACCAGTAAACAATATGTATAGTAGGTATAAATCATTTAAATACCTACAAATGTAACTAAGGAAATATATATCTTTAATTTGGGTTTACGTGAACCCAAGGTTTAATATTTGAAATTTCATGATATTTACCTATATAAACCCTACTGTAAAACAATGAGCTAACTTTATAGATCCTTGTAAACTTACTTTATGTATCTTTATAATATTGTATACTCAATAAACTTCTTTTGACAAGGAAAACAATGTCTCTTGAGCGCTCCTTTAAAGGGGCCATAACCCAAATAGTGAGGGAATATACCTGTCATCCAGGACCCATTCCTGCCATCCTGTACAACACGTATTAATTTAATCTCCCTATGTTTTTTTGTTTTCAAAGGGTTTTTATTGAGAATAGTGAAAAAGAGAACACGTACATAGAAAGTAGCATTAGGAACAATATCCTACAGTGAAATATGATAACCATAGGAGGTCAGATCAAGAATGTACATTCACCGTTAAGCCTATGAGCTATATATATCACAGTGAAAATAAATTGAATTACATTCAGTACTGGTAGGATATCATAATTCAGCAAAATCAACATTATAAAACCAAAGGGGAGGGGTCCAGAAACAAATCATAAAAGAAAAGGGTAAAAAAACTGAGAAAAAGGAAAAAAATGTAGCTTAGTCAAACATAATGTTGCATGGTCAGTCTTGAAGCCTGAGAAGGAACCAAGGGTTCCATTTAGCATCAAATATAGGTATGGAATCGTGTAGGGTGTGAAATATTTTCTCGGTTTTCCTCATAGAATCTATACGAGAGATAATTTGTGCAAAAGGGATTGAAGAAGATTTCCAGTGAAGAGCTATACCCCAAAGCGTAGCAATACATATTGAGTGAATTAACCTCATCAAGGGTTTGGTGATCTCAGGAATATCTTGAAATAGGATACAATGATGGAAGGTGAGATTAACGGGATTTCCTACTAATTTGTCAATCAATTTTAGTATTTCTTTCCAGGTGGGTTGCAATTTTTCACACTCCCAGAAGGTGTGTATGTATGTGCCTAAATGAGTGCAACCTCTGAAGCAATTGGGAGAGGACTGCGGGTACATTTTTTGTATACGTGTGGGGGTATAATACCATCTTGTTATGAGTTTAATGGCTGTCTCTTTTGTAGTAAGGGACTTTGAACATTTACATATGTTCAACCATCCCCTATCCCAGTCTATGACATCTTGGTCCAATGCTAGGTCCTGTTCCCATTGAGATCTGTAGTTCAGGGTCGGAGAGTCCTCAACCGACACCAGGGAGCCATGGATCTGTGAGATAAGGCCCCTTTGACGGGGAGCAGTACAACACAGGTCCTCATATAGTGTCGAGTGGTCAGAGTGGGGGGGGGAGGTAATGGTGTTGAAAAAAATGTCTTATCTGAAGGAAATGATAGAATTCCCTATCAGGGATAAGAAAACGGGATTTAAAGGTAGCAAATGAAATAAATTTGGAATCTTCTAAGAAGTCCCCTAAAGTGATCAGGTTGTGTTGGATCCACCCTTCAAATAGTTCCGGGTGAGTAAAGGCAGTTGGAAATCTAGGGTCACCAACATAGGAGGCACCCAGGGGGGGCTGGGAGAGGAGATTGTATTTCTTCTTATATGTATTCCAGAGTTTCAGACTGACTGTGACTATTAAGTTTTTGTTAGAGACTTCTGTGAGGAGGGGGCAGGAGGACCACATTAATCCAGGTAGATATAATGGGGCAATAGAGTCCTGCTCGAATTTGACCTATGGGACCTTGGAGTCTCTGATGTTCCACTGGGCTTGTTGTGCAAATCTGCAAGCGATATAGTATAGCCAAATACGGGGGACCCCTAAGCCTCCCCTCTTAGGAGATCGATAGAGGACTTCCCTGGCAAATCTAGGGGGTTTATCTTGCCAGATAAATTTATTCATATGGGCTTGAAAGGCGAGGAGGTAAGATTTAGAAACTCTAATAGGGAGGGAACGAAAAAGATTCAACAATCTGGGAAGTATCACCATTTTAAGGGCTGTGACTCTGCCTAGAAAAGAGATATGAAGCTGAGACCATGAATGAAGTGTTTTCTTCAGTTTAGAGATCATGGGGGGGTAATTGTGGTCAAAAAATTTGCTAAAGTCTCCCGCCAGATCAATGCCCAGATATGATAGACAGGTTTCCTTCCATACAAAGTGAAAGGTATTTTTAAATTGTTGCACCTCCGCTGGAGAAAAGCCCAGCGGGAGGGCGATTGATTTCGAGACATTGATTTTAAGGCCGGAGACTCCCGCAAAATATGATAATGTTTGGAGGAGGTTTGGTAGGGAAATGTGTGGATTCGTTAGGAACAGAAGGACGTCATCTGCGTACATACAGAACTTATAGGAAGAGAGGCCCCTGGTGTAACCTGATATATTTTGATTGTTAAGAATCGCAATGGCCAGGGGTTCCAGGGCGAGGGCAAAAATTAGTGGGGAAAGTGGACATCCTTGCCGAGTGCCTCTCCCTATGGAGAAGAACTCGGAACTACAGCCCGGGATTTTAATTCGAGTTTTAGGGTTTACATAAAGGGCATGAAACCCCTGTAGAAATTCCTCCCGAAATCCCATACGTTGTAGAAGCATATTTAAATAGCTCCAGGAGACGCTATCGAATGCCTTGTGTATGTCCAGACTGAGTAAAAAGTGTTTACGGGAATTTAAGTTGGATGATGTTAGTGGCTAATCTAATGTTATCTGTTATAAATCTGTGGGGGATGAATCCTGACTGGAAAGGTGAGATAAGAGAGGAGATAATAGATGCCAACCTGTCCGCTAGGATTCTGCTGAAGATTTTCACATCATTATTCATGACTGAAATTGACCTATAATTTTGGGGGAGTAAGTGATTTTTTTGTTAGGTTTGGGGATCAGGGACATATTTGCCAGCAACATCTCCTCTGGAAAGTTACCTCCTTGTAGAATCCAATTAAATAATTGGACTAGGCCGGGGGAGAGTAAAGTGGCAAATTTTTTGTAGTAAATGGCTGAAAAGCCATCAGGGCCCGGGGCAGAGCCTGTCTTAAGGGATTTAATGACATTGAGAACCTCTGAGGTGGTGATAGGGGCATTGAGCTTCTCAACTTGTGTAGTTGAGAGAGTGGGGATATGAATGTCCTGGAACCATGTGTCGTCTGCAGGGGAAGGAGAGTTTGGGTTCGGAGATAGGAGGGAGGAATAGAATTGTTCAAATATTTGAAGTACTTCCTTGGGATGGGAGGTGGGTAGACCCGTATTTGAGGAGAGTTTATATACATGTGTGGGGCGGAATGACTGATTTAGCTTTCTTGCAAATAAAGTGGAGGTGGCGTTGTTGTGTAATAAAATTTTGGCTTTGGACCAACGGAGGTCTTTTTCAATTTTAGAGGATAAAAGGGAGTCTAATTCAAGCCGCTTTTGGTCTATTAATTTTCTAGTTGAATCTAGGCCTAACAAATTAGTGTTTTTGTATATGCGGTCTAGATCAGTGGTAAGAGTCAAAATTTTTTGTCTGTGACTCTTATTGTGGGAAGAGGCTATGCTGATTAGTTTACCTCTTATGACTGCTTTATGGGCTGTCCATAAAAAGGAGGGAGAGGTGTCGGGAAGGGCATTTAGGGAGAAGTATTCCTCTATCGATTTAGCTGTCTCGGATTCGACCACGACGTCCGACAGCAATGCTTCATTCAGTCTCCATATGTATGGTGTTGGGGCCAACCCTATAAATTCAGTGGTAAAAGACGTCACGTGATGGTCTGACCAAACACAGGGGTGGATCGTAGCCTTGGTGGAATTTGCCAATATAATGGGGGTGGTATATATGTAATCCAACCTGGCGTAACTATTGTGGGGGTGAGAGTAAAAAGTAATCTCCCTATGTTTTATCGCCTTATAAAAAAATTATGTTTAGCCATTGAACCTGATAATGTAAATTTTTTATGTTTTCTAATATATTGTCCATACATTGTATCTGATAGAGTACTTTTATATAAATCTTTAGCCATATGCTGATGAAAGAGGCACTGTAAATGCCCCGAAATGCATTGGTTATTAGGGATGGGCGAACAGTTTGGCCCGAGCATAAATGCGGGCTGAACTTTCGTTGTTCGGTCGTTCGGCGAACATCCGAAACAAACGGGTCGTTCAATCGTTCGGCCCCCCGAACCGACCACAATGCATTGCGTCACTGAACAGTGAATTGCAAGCCCTGATTGGCTGAAGCAGTGAAAGCAGAGAGCACTGTCAGAGTCATGATTGGACACTGTCATCATGACTTTATTCAATCATGGCTCATTCCCTCCCCACAGTATAAAAGTATTCCTTCAGTGGCAGCCATTTTCAGTGTGATTTCGGTGTGGAGAGAGATAGAACAGGGATCTAGTTCAGTGCTATTAGTTAGTGTGCTATACTGTGCTATTTTGCTTTAATTGTCAGTGTAGAAATTAGTTTAGCGTCAGTCTAGGGATAGTGTGAGTGTAGTGAGGAGGACCATCATTCAGCTTTGCATAGAGTACAGCTAGAGTAGGGACAGCTCAGATAGTTTCACTGTAGTGTAGTGAGATTGTGTCATTCATACATACATTAGTGTAGAGTAGAGACAGCTCATATAGTTTCAGTGTAGTGTAATGAGACCATGTCAGTAATCTTCACATTAGTGTATAGCTAGAGTAGGGAGGCATTTCGGTATTTTTTTAGTCCTCGCCGCCCAGGGCTGTCAGCTTCCACATCCCATCGGCAGCATCTGCATCACATGGTGGATGATTACCTCGGGCCAAAACAGAGATGGAGAGCTTTCCAGCTGACGATCCACTGACTTACTGGGTTATGAGACTAGACCACTGGTTAGAACTTGCCCAGTATGCTATTGAGTTGTTGGGCTGCTCTGCATCCAGCGTGCTTTCAGAACGGGCATTCAGTGCTTCAGGAGGTTTCGTTACTAATCATAGAACGCGTCTGTCCACAGACTCTGTGGACCAGTGGCGTAGCGTGGGGGGTGCAGGGGGTGCCGTGGCCCCGGGCGCAACATTTAGTGGGACAAAATTTTGAGCCAGTGTGTGTCACTACTGACTGCCTCCTCCTAATTTTAATTTCCTGTGTTCCCCGCGCTCCAGCGAGCCATGTTCAGTGTCTGGTGCCCTGTGATTGAGGGTGTGGGGGTCATGTGTGGCGTGGGGCTGGCCTGTCCTCCATTGCGGTTCCTCCTGAAGTCCCCGCCTCTGCACATGACCCCCATACGCCCAATCACAGTGCGCTGGACACTGAACATGGCGGCCAGAGTGCGGGGGGAGACAAGTAATGAAAGCTGCCGCAGCCGCTGTCTACTCTGGACCGATGCAGGACAAGTTGAACATGGAGTAGAGAGAGGCTGGGGAGAGGCAGGTGAGAGAGACAGAGGCAGAGAGACAGAGACAGAGAGAGAGTGGCAGAGAGAGAGAGGCAGAGAGAGAGAGAGAGAGGGAGGCAGAGAGAGGGAGGCAGAGAGAGAGATGGAGAGAGAGAGAGGCAGAGGGAGAGAGAGGCAGAGAGAGAGAGGCAGAGAGAGAGAGAGAGGGATGGAGAGAGAGTGAGGCAGAGAGAGAGAGATGGAGAGAGAGGCAGAGAGAGAGAGGCAGAGAGAGAGAGAGATAAATGGAGAGAGAAAGGGGCTGAGAGAAAGGCAGAGAGAGAGAGGCAGAGAGAAAGAGGCAGAAAGAGGGGGGGGGCAGAGAGAGAGGGAGAGAGAGAGGCAGAAAGAGAGGGAGAGAGAGAAGCAGAGAGAAACAGGGCAGAGAGAGAGGCAGAGAAAGAGAGAGAGAGGCAGAGGGAGAGAGAGAGGCAGAGGGAGAGAGAGAGGCAGAGAGACAGAGAGGCAGAGAGAGAGAGGCAGAGAGAGAGGCAGAGAGAGAGGGGGAGAGGGAGAGGGAGAGAGAGAGAGGCAGAGAGAGAGGCAGAGAGAGAGAGAGGGGGCAGATAGAGAGTGAGAGAGAGAGG